>OY747125.1:1849067-2389376 GCA_963556465.1 Berberis vulgaris
CCTGGCTTCGAATGGATGTTGACCTATAGGTCGCTCACTTGATAAGTTATGGGATCCTTAAAAACTCAGCTCGCCTTCCAAAAAAAAAATGCCATAAAAAAGAAGAAGAAATAAATTAGGCCCAAAGAATTCAATTTCTCTTGGGTTACCAGTTAGGACCCACACTTGGCTTTGAGTTGCTATTAATGATATGCACATGATCTTATCTTCATCTTCAATAGTTTAACGACTCCTCCGACCCTTGCTTGAGCATAAGTCCTCCTCCTCCTCCTCCTCCTCAGATCTTTCTCTGATTTCCTCTTTTGTGCGTGCAAGTGTCCATGTCATCCGCGCATAAACCTCTTCCTCCTTCTCTTCAGATCTCTATCTGATCTCCTTTTCCGTGCGTGCAAATCTCCTCATTGCGTGTAGACCTCCTGCCTCTAAGATTTTCGGGTATTTAATGTGTAACGCATTTCATGATTTGCTTAACATTCTTAGATTTAAACAATTTGAAATTTGCTAGTGGATGGTTGGCACCGATTAGTCACGCATCTCAGAGTACATGTTTATGAGAGACAATGATTTGCAAGTGTATTATACGAGCTTCTACCATAATTCAGTCTGCTCAAACAATCGACCACCGCTAATTTCATCTCTTCGACTATATTGGCTATGATAGACATCCAATGAATACCTACCATAGCCAACATGGCGGACTCTAATTTGAAACAACTTGAAACTTGCAAGTGTAATGTAGGCACTGAGTTTATGTGAATATCAAATTTATGTGATTCTCAGAAAACATATATACATATCAGACAGTGAATTACATGTGAATTTAGTGAATAACTACTATAATCTCATATTTACCCAATATGATAGACACCGAGTTGAAACAACTTGGAAACCTACAAGTGGAAAAATAACATTGTTGAGTATTCCAGCTCCCAGGATTAATTACAAACACTAATTTTACATCACAATGACAATATTACAACAATACAACAACACATAAATCTCTTACACACACAAACACCTCCCACACACATATTTGAGCTCCTTAGAGCTCCTCACTCAGCTCCTCCTAGCTTCTCACAATGACCCAAGGCTAACAAGACTAGATGCCTCTACTTCAATAATTCTTCACCTATTTATAATCTCACAATGGCAATGGAGGAAGTATCTGAAAATCCACCATTTTTGAACTCATATTTTTCTTCTCTTTTCTAGAGAATTCTACATTCTTCTCCATTATTCTCAATTTCTCTATAGAAGGATTCAACACCAAGTTGGTGTTAGTCTCTCTCAACAAACACGTGAAGGCTTCCTTCATGTAAATGAAACTAAACAAGGTCCTAAACCGACAATTTTGAACCCTTACAACCCAATCCTCCCTTATTGTCATTACTTTTTAACAGAAATTCTAAATGGGGAGGAAACCAACGAGGGGGAGGGTGTGACCGCTCATCCCTATCGAGATGCATGCCTTTGTTCTCGAGATGCACAACAGCACAAATCTTGAGGGGGGTGAGTGGTAAAACCCCTCCCCCTCGCCCCTTTCCTCGACAGTAAGAAAAGTTCACTTTTTAAACAAGAACTAAGGGGGTATCGATTCGGGTTGGTCTTAACATTGGGTTGCTTGGACAAAAACATGGGTGGTGGTGACTATCCAAAAAAAAGTCCCCTCTTTCAGGTTACACCCTGTAAAGCGACACAAATCGCCCTTTCTCAACTCTCTCTCTCTCTGAACCCAAAATTTCTCTCTATACGATTTCGACGCAACTCTCTTCCCGCGCACTCTCCTCGACTTCACAATTACGCATCTCTAGAACATAGGAGACATTCACAAATCTCAACTTTGGGGTTTTTAATTATCAACTTATTTTCAATTTAGGGTTTACTAATTTGATCATTAGAGAGATTGTAACTCCTGTTAAGTAATTTGTACTTCGAATCTCAAATTTAGGGTTTCGATTTCATTCTAGGGTTTTGGATTCAATGATTGTTTATAGGGTTTTAGTTCATCTCACAAACCCCCCTTTTTGCATAAAAAAAAGTGATATTTTTTGTTTGTTTGAGTGAGAAATGAACTTGAATTGTGGTTTTGGACAATGGGTATTGATGATTGTAAAGTATCTGCCTTTTTAATAGGTTTTATGGTCACATTTTGATGGTTTTAGTTTTAATTTATTGATTCTTAATTGAATTGCTTGGTGATTTGTTTGGCAGATTATTGATGGATAGTTCGCAAGATGGAACGACTAATGAGGTTGGTGGGGAGAAGTTGATATTCGTGATTTACAGGTAAACTGGGGTTATTTATGCTGAATTTCCCAATGCAATTTTATCTTCTGTAAATAATGTACAAATAGGGCCAACACACACAAAAAAAAAAAAAAAAAAAAAAAGATTTGAGTTTGGATCACCCAATCAAAGCTGAGTCTATATTCTAGAGGTTATATGCATTACGGTCTAATAATCCAGGTTTTTGAATGCAGGTTCGTTATGCCCCACAAATGCCACTAGTGTTGCAAGGTTATATCTCCGCGATAGTGATTGTCACTGCAATTATGATTTTTGGACCTCTGATAATGCCCAAGGGACCAGTGCAGCCTCCACCACTTTATATAATTCTAGTGTTTCTGATGGTGCTGGGGCTCATTTGGCATTTGATGAATCAAAACATGAAGAAGCATGCCAAAGATGTGTAGAACGATGTATTTTGCTGATGGAATGATTTATAGTTGATAAAGAAAAAAACTATTTATATATATTGCCTATTTAATTGATCTAGTTAGTTGCCAGTGCTGGGAATTTCGATCTGTAATGTGTATTTTCAATGATGTATCTTTTTTGGAAGGCAGTGAAATTTTGACACCACCAACAGTTTCGCTCAATGATGTATCTGTAATGTGTATTTTCAATTTCGCTCAAGATTATCATTCACTTTTTTTTTGGATGGTTTGAAACACATCACCAATATAAATCCCTCTCTCGCTACTGTTTTCTCTTCATAGCAACGATGGAGCAATATCACCCTGCCACCACCGGGCACACCACTATTTATGCCCGCCACTGCTGACTGCACCACCCCGCCGCCACCTTTCCTTCTTCCTCCTATCCTTTCTTTTTCTTTGTTCTTCTTCTAATTCTTTTTTTTGTCTCCTCTTCTCTCTTCCCTTCTTTTCTTCTCTACCGCCTGCGATACCACCCCTCTCTTGCCTCCTTATCTTCCTCTTCTCCTATGTTTGTGAGTGGGGGAACGTAGAAAGCAAGAAGAGATGAGGAAAAGAAGAAGAAGAAGAAGAATAGAGGAAGGGAAAAAGCGGTTTGGCGAACAGTGAGTGCTGGTGGTGGGGTGAGGCGGTGTGGTGGTTGTAGAAGAGAGGTGGTGGTGATTTTTTTTTGTTTTTGTTTTGTTTATATTGGTGTTATCTTTAAACACGCTGCATTTTTTAAATTAATTACTGTTTGTATATGCTGGTTGGAATCATTCTGCCTAGGGGTGGGCATTTAGGACCGAAAACTCGGACCGATCGGGTCAGTTCGGATCAGTTTTAATTAATTAAAAAAATTTCGGTTGTAAAAGCCCGGCCCAAAGTTTCTGGTCCGGGCCTAGGTTTCCATTTCTGAAGCCTGTCGAATAATCGGCCCGACCTGACTCCTTCACTTAAGTATTTCTCCCTCCCCTCAAACTCCCTCAACTCCAAGAAATTCAGAGGAAACCAGCGACAGCGAGGACGCCTCCCTCTCTCTCTCTCCTTTCTCTTCTCATAGTCGAAGCCGTGGAGGCCGCTTCCCTCTCCCTCTCCCCTCTCTTCTCACAGCCGAGGCGGAGGCGGATATCCACTGGCTCCCTCTCTCAGCGAAGGCGGAGGCCGAGCCGCCTACCTTTCCCCCCTTCCCCGACTTTCGATAGATCTTGATCAAATCAGATCAGATCTTGTAATTTGTTGTATTTGTTTTTTGTAATTTTTTGATATAATTTTTGTTGTATGCTATAATTTTTTGTTGTAATATTTTTTGTAATTTTTTTAATTTTTTTGTATGGTTCCAGTATTTTATTTTTTATTTTTTTATATTGTAGAAGCATTTATTTTTGGCTCTTTGGACCGAGACCGGCCCGAAATTCGGTTAACCGGGACCTCGGTTAACCGGTCATTTCGGGCCTCATAAACACGGGCCCAAATTTTTCAGTCCGATTTTCGATTTTTACACTTTAAGCCGGTTACCCATACTTGCCCAGCCCTAATTCTGGGCCATAGTGAAATTCTGATACCAAATTGTCTGTAAACTGGGCCCTTAATTCTGGCAACATTTGGCCCATGTAAAGAAACACATAAAAATGGAAACGAACATTTCTCCAGCCACTATTTAACAATTAATCTTCTTTTTGCGAAAACATACTTATGTCATCATTTTGATAAACCATATTATGCCAGTCAGCCAAATGTGTGATGGCCAGTGGTTAAGTAGTGACAAATGTTATCATTAGATCACAGAGTCAACATACATCAGTGCCAAATAACAGGAATTCTAAATGTCGAGGAAACCAGCGAGGAAACCAGCGAGGGGAGTGAGGTGGAGGGAGGGGAGCCATTCACTTCCCTCGGGATGTGTATAAGAAAATTCAACGCGCGCATCCTGAGGAAAGTGAAGGACTCCCCTCCCTCCACCTCACTTTCCTCGCTGGTTTCCTCGACATTTAGAACTGAAGGCCAAATAATTATTGAGGACTCTTGCCAACATAGTTAGAACTTTCATGACATTCTGTGGGGTTATAAATAACAGAGTGATCACATATCATAACACTACCTGTGAAATAGCTAGAAATAGAGAAAAAAAAAAAAAAAAAAGTCGTGTGCTTCCGTGGAAGTTCATGCAGATAAAGTCGAAAGTATGTCCAAACTCTTATACCGATGAATCGACACATGTCATACAAGTGGCAAACACTGTTTCCATCACATCAAGATCAGATAAACAACATTGAAAGATCCAAAATTGCAAACCATAAGAAGAGATTGGTTTCAAGTAAACTTCAACTATAAACCCCACTTAATCCTTCTCTAGTTCTATATCATTGATGATGATGAGTTATTCAAGGTTTATATGCCTTGCAGTAACACTATTCTTCCAACAAATCTCTGCAGAAACAACAATCAATGAGACTGCAGAAAACGGCTCTAATTGTGAATACCCACCATGTCAGACAACACCATTATCACCGCCAATATCGGAGTCCCGAGTACCACCACCATCACCACTAATGTCAATCTACAAAGCACCACCACCACCGCTTCAGACCGATTGTCCACCTACATCATGCACACCACCTACAGAAGGTGGCCAACCACCACCACCGCTTCAGACCGATTGTCCACCTACATCATCATGCACACCACCTATAGAAGGTGGCCAACCACCACCAGCATGTACACCCCCTGAAGGGGTCTGCCAAAATCCACCTCCAGCATGTGCACCACCTGACAATGGTAGCCAAAATTCACCACCGAGTCCTTATGGGTGGTACCCCTACTCACCACCACTTCATTATGGGAACCAACCACCACCTTTCAGCTATTACTCAACCTCACCTCCTCATGTGTGTTTCTCCAGTTGGCTGTTCTTCATCTCTTCACTTCTCTTCATGGAGTTCCTCTTTTGATGTATCTTTAAGTTTGGGTTTTACATATGTTTGGTTTGGTCTTGGATATACGGATGTGCATTGTAATAAAGGTCTAGATTATTACCATTATAGTGTTCACAGTGTTGCTACTTCTTGTTTTGTTGATTGTGACCAATATAGTGATCTTCTTCTTCTGTATTTTGACAAATTTCTTAAGTTTTTCTTCTTGTAAGAGGGGTGAGTATGTTTGACTGACAGAAGAAATTTGTTCTTAAAAAAAAAAAGAAAAGATGAAAACAAAAGGGTCTTCTTCAACTCTTCATCTGTGTGAGTGTCATGCTTTTGGGAATGTTGATTGTTTGGTTGTGAGAAACCGACTCAAAAAAAAGTTCCGCCTTTCCCTCGGATGAAAAATCTTCACAGCTGACATCAAGTTTCTGTTCCCAAGTCCTAAGCCTATTCTGGTAATGTGGGATGTCTAATTCTCGGATCTCTAATTTAGCATTGATCATTTGTCTATTTATTATTTACTGATTTATATTGAAAATCAACCAGGGTTTTGATGGATTTCAGAACCATAATGTGTCATGGTAGGGTTTGAACATTTGAATCTGTGATATCTGCCACAAAAGTAGATCACAATATTGGCTGTTATTGAATACTCATTCGATATCTTATTTCATGCTATCTAATGATGCTATACCTTTTTTTTTAAATTAGAATATTTGATACTTCCCATAATATCAAAATACGGTATCATGTGATCAACCCCAATTTCCCTATAAATGGCCCTTAGCTTGAGGTTTTTCGTGCATCAGAGCAACCACACCATACTGGTTTTCCACTTGAACGCCATGAGACATTTCTCAAGGCTCTGACTGTTCACAACCAGTTCTATTTCATAAGGGGGAGGTCCAAAGGTTCCTTCAGTTAAGCCATTAAACCTTGTATATTTTGATAAATAGCAGGTTCGAAATGTGGTGTAGAAGAGAAGTCAACCCTAGCTTCGACTGTTCTGTTCAAATGGACAGTGAAGAATACCACATCCTCAACATGCAACAACATTCGAATTGTGACCATAAAAGTAAAGTTCAATCCCAGAATCGAAACAAAAACTGATTTTATGGATCAAAATCTTAAATCAGGGCGAAACACCGGTTACAGCGAATCCTCCATGCTCAAAGGCAAACTGCCAAACTCAACAGCAACTGCGACAAACATTTGGATCTAGGCTAGAAACCCTTTAAGTTGGGGTTACATATCCCACTTCAAATTATGAAAGGCTGAAGAGCTCGATCAATTATAATTTATAATCTCTGACTTCATTACTCGTAATACCACCAATCGACTTGTGATGCACTGATATTATTACCAGTGATTTCAGGTTCCGCAATACCTTTCTATCAACAATGACTACCTAATGCCTCGAGAAACCATACATGGATTCTTAGCAGAACTATTAGCTGCGATTCATCAAAGTTTCAGGGGAAACTGCTTTGTTTTACATCTTGCCGAACAGCTAGGTGGATTCTACTCTTGGATCTCAGTGGGAGATTGCTTTATAGTTCTAGCACCTCTGTACATTGGATCCAATAAACAGTTCACTTTTATGACATCCTCTATACCAACGCTTCTAACCCCACTTTAGTTTCCATTAATAACTTCTATTTTCTGATTTCCGTGGATAGCAATTTTGCCATGTTTGAAATTGAACATCAGAAGGGGAAGGGGGGGACCTCTATCTTGCTGGTACATCGACTCTATACAGTCATCCAAAGTAGGAATCATACATCATGACACAAGTGTTGGCAATGGTTCTATCTGAATATGCAGTTTAACCATTATGGAAGAAAAACCACAACTTTACCATATCCAATATTGTATTACAGATACCTACCCAAAAGATCAAACACCTAGGTTCTCTTTAAGTATCATATAACCCTATATGAATACTCCCTACTACACGTGAATTTCGAGAATGCCAGTAACACAAACAAGTTAGATACGAAAATGAGCTCCGTTGCTTACCAGTTCTCGTTAAGATTGGCCAAATAAAAAACTTGTCATTATAGCATCACGACATATGGAAGGCAGTAAACAAATTACTTCATTGTCAAAAAAAAAAAAAAAATTAGACCATACTCATTTAAAAGTCTCAACTCTCAACCCACAAGTATGCAAAATTCTCCATCAAATTACTAAGGGACCATTCCCTGAATTAATTAATTAAATTCCCATCAAATTCTCCATCAAGTATGCAGAATTCTCCATCAAATTCCCTGAATTAATTAATTACTTCATTGTCCAAAATTCTCCGTCTCAACCCACAGTGACGGAGCCAGGATTTTTGTTGAGGGGGGGCGGAGTGATGTCATAATTAATTAAATATAATATAAAAATTAATTACTTTAACATGAATTTTTTTTTAAAAAATAGCAAAAAGGGAAGTACAACAAAGACAGTCATTGAAGATGATTACTACTATATTCATTGAAGATGATTACTACTTCTAGAAACACAGCAGAAGAGAAGGGTTTGAATCGTTGATTACTACTACATGAAGAAAAGGAAGAAGAGATTGGGTTGCTTATGATTTTTTTGTGGAGATGACCAACACAGTGATTACATAAATCCCCGGGTCAAGGCATTCTATTACGTTCAGACAGTGAGTTATCTTTGACAGGTTGGTGTGACTCGGATTGGGTAGCCTGTCCCCTTGCTCGGCGGTCTCTCACTGGGTGGTTTGTGTTTTTGGGGCATTCGCCAATTTCATGGAAAACTAAGAAGCAGCATACTGTAGCTCGTTCTTCGGCAGAGGCCGAATATCGCTCTATGGCTTCTGTTACTTGTGAATTAAAATGGTTGAAGGGTCTACTTTTGAGTTTGGGCATCCATCATCCAAAGGCGATTCCTCTTTTTTGTGATAGTCAGTCCACGTTGCATATAGCGCAGAATCCGGTATTTCATGAACGCACGAAGCACATTGAAGTTGATTGTCATTTCATGCGAGATGCTATTCAGGAAGGTCTTATTGCTCCGTCTTATGTGCCGACGAAGGACCAATTGGCGGATATTTTTACCAAGGCTTTGGGGAAGAAGCAATTTGATTTTCTCCTTCACAAGTTGGGCATATACTAGACTTGCATGCTCCAACTTGAAGGGGGGTGTTAGGAGATTATTTAGATGGTTTATTCCTTTATTCTTTCCTTTATTCTAGGATAGCTATATATGGGTACTTGCTTTGTTATAGGAAACTACTTCCTCAAAAAGTTTAATATTTCCTAAACTATTGCTAGGTATTATGCGCAATTAGGGAAGTTACTGTTGTGCTTCTTGTATAAATATCTTTCATTGGGTTAATGAGAATACAGAAAAACAATTACCCTAAATCTTTCAACCTGGTACCTAGAAGAAGAAGAATAAGGTGGTTTGGATCCTACTGGATCTTGTGAAGATGAGCTCAAATAACTCAATAGTTATAGATCTTTGAAAATGATGAAATATGGGGGTTTCCCTCATCTTATCCAATCGATGGAGTGTGAAGAAGAAACTGTGGATTTTGGTTTCTTTGAGGAGCAATTCTAGCTGGCCTGGGAAATCAGCCTGGTTTCCCTGCCTGGAGGGCGAAAATACATTTTTGCCCTCCTCTTTAAAACACCTTTTTGGAGTATGTGTTTAAAGATGGGGGGGCAAAAATGTATTTTCGCCCCCCCAGGCAGGGAAGACCCGCTAGAATTTCTGTTCTTTGAGAGATTTGAGGGATTTAACCTCTATCTCTAACTCTAAAAGTAGAGTTTGAATTCCCAAATTCTACACAGCCTGGGAGAGGCTGCTTGGTTGCTGCCGGGGGAGGGGGGGCAAAATACAAGTTTGCCCCCCCTCTTTAAACACATTCTCCAAAAAGTTGTTTAAAGAGGGGGGCAAAATTGTATTTTGCCCACCCCCCCCCCCAGGCAGCAAACCAGGCTATCTAGAATAACTCGTTTGAATTTGATATGTACATGATTTGAAGGATAAAGTCCTGGTTGAAGTGAAAAGTGAGAATAGAGGGGCACATAAAAAAACTAATTGGGGGACAAATAAATTATTAAAAAAAAAAAAAAAAAAAAAATTCTCAAAAGTCAGTGGGGGCAAGTGCCCCCACGTGGCTCCGTGCCTGACCCTATATGAATACTCCCTACTACACGTGAATTTCGAGAATGCCAGTAACACAAACAAGTTAGATACGAAAATGAGCTCCGTTGCTTACCAGTTCTCGTTAAGATTGGCCAAATAAAAAACTTGTCACTATAGCATCACATGACATATGGAAGGCAGTAAACAAATTACTTCATTGTCCAAAAAAAAAAAAAAATTAGACCATACTCATTTAAAAGTCTCAACCCACAAGTATGCAAAATTCTCCATCAAATTACTAAGGGACCATTCCCTGAATTTTCCAATAAAGTCACAACATTTTTTTCCACAAGCCTTCTGCAAAAACTGTTGTAAAATATCATATATTGAAATAAATTGTTTCAACCACTCAAGTATGCAACATTTTGCAACAAATAAAAAGAAAGCCATTTCCAGAAATCTCCAATAAACTCACTACAACACATGGTTTCTACAATTCTTCTCAAATTGAAAACTTGCTATAATTCCAAAAAAACATATACATATTGAACCAAAAAGTGTGTTCTAAGAAAAATCGAAAAAAGAGGAGTTTATGGAACTTGCCTCTCAGCAGCTCCTGCAACAATGGGCAACCTTGGGACTTGACCTAACAAGCAAGAACCAGACCCATAGAGCAAAGACCCATAGAAGGGTAATTTGAATCATTTTAATTGTAAGCAAGCAAGAAACAAGAGTTCTAAATAGCATTAGCCAAATTTTCTTGTATTATTTCCCGGTGTTGCATTCTCTCGTTATGTACATCTCCCCTTAATAGAACTTTTTGCTATTTTCCCTATAGAAAATAAATAATAATTGCAGACAAATGAACATCATCAACTTTCCATTTCCTCTTACAAACCCGTACCCGGATAACTGAGTGAATGTTTAAATGCATTTACTACACTACGAATGAATGGGTATGTGATATCTAATAAAACGATTGCGGACAATAAGTTACCACCCCAAACACCAGCATGCCCCAACACCATTTGAAACACATCAGTTCTAGGACTTGATTCAAGGTAGATACCTAGAGCAAAAGCCCAGATAGTAGCAATCACTGAGAAGAAAAATCCAAGACAACCAACAAGGAGCTTCACTGGCAAAGACAGGTAGTAATCTCTTATGTTAAAGGCCGATAAGTGAGCGGAGAGAGCAGCTCCTAGACTTAATAGGGACGCAAACAACGCAAGTGAAAGGAAGAACAAGTATTGAATGAAGTATTTTCTGTGGAGAAATATAGGATAACCTTTGTTTTGGTCAAGACCACCTGGTACGGTGAAGGCTGCTTGGAAGTTGATGGCAGCAATCAGGGTGGAGATAAGCGTTGACATATTGGACATGCACTTAACCCATTCATCTGCGCTCTTTTGAAGACTTTCATGTGTAACACTGAATAGTTCTTCAGCTGTATGGCCAGTGAAGTTTCTAAGATGACGTAGGTGCTGGGGGAAGAGCCGTTCAACTTGCTGCATGTTTACATACATCAAGGTTAAAGATATGCCGTATAAAATTAATTTAACACTATAACTAAAAGCCTTTTTTGTTGTTCACTGAAGGTTAACCGATTTCAGTTGTTTGCGTAGGCTGTTAACAATAAGACTTGAAATGTTAACATGGTGAAATTACCCTGAACCAAAGCACCTCCCATTGCATTCGTTGAAAGTCTCCCTGGATATACAGTGGTTTTTTACCCAACTTAGCTGCAAGATGCAAAGGTGTGTTCCCGTCCTTGTCAACCATGGCAACCATTTTAGCAATAGGGAAGTTTTTGGATTTCAATAAGAAGTGGAAAACTTGTTCACTTCGATGTTCAACCACTAAATGCATTATGTTCTTTTTATCCTCATCAATTGACTCCATCATCTCAGGAAATTCTTGATTAATCTTCGCAACAACCTCAATAATCCCGTGCTTACTAGCAAGAAAAAGGCACTCTTTGATGACGATTTCATCTTGCATCTCACTTGACTTGTGCGATGTTATCAATTGCTTTGCCAACTCTAGTACACAAGCATGCTTACGCTTTGCATCGTCAATTGTTTTTATCCATGGGCACCCTGCAATATATAAGGTTGCATATATTCTGAGGTGCAATTTAGATAGGCTTTCTCAAGATAATTGTTTCAAAATTCAAAATTAAAATACTTGTGGTCAGTCTTTTGATAGGATCATACTCACATCTAATGAGCCGTTCGATTCCTGCAAGAAAAGAATAAAAATGTAATAAGTTCCTGGAAAGAAAGAATACTTCCGTCATTGTCATTGTCATTGTCACTGTCATGGAGGGTTCGTATAAGTATATACAACGAAATTACAAAAGATAAACAATCGGAAAATCAACATTTAATTGAGATGATGTCACAGTACGTACGTGATATCTCTGTCTTTCTGGTAGGATAATTATCATAGGACGGAAGACCTGCTTAAAAGAAAAGTTACAAAATCATTACACAGTAATGCAAACTTATGAAGCACCCAACCCACCAACAATTAACAATTTATTTTATTAGAATATGAATCTAAATATACGTATTATATGGATAGAAAAATGAAAAATTGACTTACACATGTAAATGAAAATTGCGAATATGTCCACCGGAATGAATGGAGAAGATCCACCAATATGTTGATATGTGTAAACTGTTCCACTCCTATACGAGGCCGGTGATTGAGCAATGTGATGAAGAGCTGTAATTCCTTGTTTGTCATGAGCCCTAGCGAGCGAAGGGTGCCATTCATTTATCTCTATTGCCAAACCTGATTTTTACAATTTTAGAGATAGGCAGCAATTAATTCTTTCACTGTATTTTTATTTTTACAGTTTTAGAAATCAAGTTAAAACTGTAAATGTATACCATTCGATTAAAGCATGGTCTTCCAATTATGTCATTATTATAAAAGTATACCATCGGATTAGAATGGTTTCAAGCGAAAAAAGTGAAGATAGTTGGCTGCTATGTGGGATGGGTTTGCAGCAGATTTTCATACTATATGACACTCACGCATGGGTGGTTTTTTTTTTTTTTTTTTTTTTTTTTGGAAAAACGAGCGGGGTTATTTAGGATCCCCGAACCTTAGAAATGAAAAAAGAGGATGATAAAGATTACAAGCACTCATACGTTCACTCGTTACAGCATCCACAGGACAAAAAACTTGCTTCAAATCTTCGACTAAGAACCTAATTAGTTCTAGAATCACCGTCTCCAAGTTGGGGAGTAACCATGCAAAGTGTTCTGCTACTAAAGTAGTTGCATGATAGACCTGCCATAACTGTTCTTCCTCATAAGTACCAATCAATCCTTTAATCACTCTCATGACGTGATTTATACCTAATGTGGGCTCCAGGATGTACGAGAAGTCGTCGTAAGGATACGAACCACAATGAATCCTGATATAAAAACCATTGAATGCTAGCACTAATCTAGCATCCATACAAGGTTCTAATAAGCATTTGCATTCTACTTGTATTATCATCATCAGTTACCTGAATTTAGGATTTGTCTTCTTGCGTCGAGAGGACCTTCGAGGAACATCTGCCGTGGGAGTCTGTATAACCTCACGTTCTTCTTCACTAGTGTTTTGCCCCACCTTTGCTGCTGCCTCTTCAAGTGAAGTTTGAATTTCAGCGACCACTGCATCCCTGCCTATTCGTGCAATTTCTGACTGCATAGCCTTAACGTTTTGGGGTGTTAGGCAAGCCATGAGTGTTGTGGGATCTTCCCCCAGTCCTCCGAAACCAGCGATCGCGCGAAGCACCTCCACTACTTGCATTGGGTTTTCCTCTGAGTTAGATATGGGGGTAGACAGACCTGGCTCTGCTGCTACTTCAGCGTCTGAATCCGCAGCCTGAATCACTGTTTCAATCCCATTTGGTGAGTAACCTGCATCCCTACAATCATCCCTGAATTCTTTGAATTGTTGCTCCTTAACAACAGCAGCCAAACTTTGCTGCTCCTTAGACGTATCAACAACATCTAATTCTAAACTAGTCGTTCCAACTTGGGCAACGATTTGATTTCTATTCTCAATCAAACTGCTATTATTTTCTTGAGGTGTCGCACATCCTAAATTTGCCTTGCCCGTAATAACCTGCGTATCTCCAGTCTTCCCAGCTGAAACAGGGCAAAAAAGAGCCGCTCCCCCTGTGGATGGGGTAGTTGGCTGGGCCGGTGCAGAGAGCACCTCGGGGACTGTCTGGCCCACTGAAATGCATGGATCAGCGCATGTCGCACCTTGCGACGCTGCCATCGAATGATGAATACTTGTAATCTCCACATTGTCGAAGCGACCACTCTTCACCCCTGAAGTTACTTCATCTTTATGTGTTGACACTAGGTCTTGATTTCCGGTAACCTGAGCAATCTCCGCAATCGTATACCCCGCCTCAAGTAGGCATTCCTCCGTAGAATCTGGACCATGCTCGGCAAGTGTATGTTCCTGCTGCTCACTCTCCCCGACGTCAAGAGGTTCCGAAAGCGACTCAAATTTGTTGGACAACACCACCTTAGCCGGATCCATTGCCTCCGGCCTTTTCTCCCCAACTTCCTCATTAATTTCCACTCCCTGACTATTCTTGGCTCCACTCGGACCCACTGAGGGGTTGGGATGCTTTGCCTTATTGAGAACGGGTACATATTGCTGCTTGTTAGTGTGAGACTCAAACTTTGGCCTGACCACCTTCTCTGCGTTGCCTACATCAACAGTTTTCCCTCCGCCCTTAAGACCTAACTTTTTCCTACAACATTCCTCTTGGTGCCCTATCAATGAACAGAAATCACAGTATTTGAAACCTGGATATTCTATCTTCTGCCAGAAACCCCTATTATTGGCTCTGTCAATCCACACTCTAGATGGTAATTTCTCCGCCAAAGTCATCTCCACGCAAACACGGGCAAAGCCCGGGCGTGACAGACATCGAGTATGATCATCCATCCGCAAAAAATCACCAAAGGAATTCACAATTGCTTTTAAAATAGGAGGGTGAAATAAATGCAAAGGTAAGTTAGGTAACTCTACCCATAACGGCACTGAGATTGGATCTTCCTTCAAACTGAAACCATCATGCCAACGGAAAGCCTTAAAACGAACACCCCGAATCAGAAAAGAATCCCTCGACAGAACTTTCTTTGCTTCCACCTCAGATTGAAGTCGGACCAAAACGTGCCGTTGGTTGAGTAAGCCAAGCGAGAAATCGCCCAAAATTCCCCAAGTTCTGTGGATCGAGTCTCGAATGTCTGCCAAGGTAGGTCGGTAACTGGAGAATTTTAGAACAATTACATGTTTTTCCATGAAATCTTCTCCCCGTACTTCATCCGTTGCCGTGAGTCCGATGGCTGGTGCTCCCTCCTTGCGGAAGCGGGTTCCTTCGACCGGAGTCTCCGCAACGTCGACCACCAAAATTTTTCCCAAAATCTGGGCGAAAGAGGGCTTAGAATCCCCATGACCCGGTCCCGTGGGGGGAGGGGTGGAGGCTGGGGCCGTGCCCATCACATCCAGATGTCAGTCCGGCTAGCGGATGGCTGCTGTCCTGTCGGCTCACCCCGTACCTGTCGCCCGTCGCCAATGCCGGCGGCCAGGCAGAGAGATGAAAGCCGGTCGGTTTCGCGGCCGTGAGCGGCGGCCGGTCGATCTCCAGGGAGAGACAAAACAGGCGGCCGGTCTCGCGGCCTTGAAGTGCCTGGATGGCGGCGGTGGTTGGTTCCCAACCCTAGCAGAGCCCCTCGCGGCGGCTGTTCAGTCTCTTCGCGGCCTTGAAGCCGATCGATCTCGCGTCCTGGAAGAACGGCGGTCGGTCGATCTAGCAGCCTGGAGTGGTGGCGGCGGCTGTTCCTCAGAGCTCGTTCGCAAATCGCGTTCGTCTTCAAGCCGTCACAGGCCGGTCGGTCTCGCGAAGCGACGCCCAGGCGGCTGCCGGTCCTAGCGCCAGGATGGCGGCGGCGGTTGATTCCCAACCCTAGCAGAGCCCCTCGCGGCAGCGGTTGGTTCCCAACCCTAGCAGAGCCCCTCGCGGCGGCGGTTGGCCCCTCGCGGTTGGTTCTTCAAACCTTAGTTCCACTATTTTTGTGTTAGTAGGTGGCTTCAGTATCCTTTTTTAAGTGAGTTACATCCCTCATAAACAACAAACAAGTTGGTTAGAAAATGATTTTGGGTTTAGTTTTTCAACTTTAGTTTTTGAGATTTATTGTTCGAGCAAATGTAGTAATGTACTTCAGTTTAGTTTGTAAATATTTTTTGATAAGAAATAAAGGTCTAAACATCTCCATATATAGCTGCCCCGCCCCCCAAAGGTTTAATTAAAAAAAATTATTTGTAATAAATAAATAAATAAATAACTTATGGCAGCAGTTATGCAGAAAGGGTTTAAAAATCATCAGCACACTGTTCATAGACTAGTGTAATTCTTAGGTAATTTGAGCTATCAATTCAGCTTTTAACTGTAGAAATTTTTTGGGGGAAAAAAAACTAAATAAAATAAACTGAATTCTTGACATGTATCATTGTTTTTTTTTTAAAGGAAAATGAAAGATACATACCATAGAATTCACCAGCCACAGCTGCATGGAGAATGGTAGAAAAATCACTTCTTATTAGCACATTTTCGTCACGGATTTTCTTGCGAAGAAAGCGTAGAATCTCCTTCTTCCCATAAGTTGCAGCCCAATACAAGGGTGTCTCTCCAAGAGAATTGCGTATATAAACTAAGTTCCCCTCCTTTTCCACCAGTTGTTTAACAATCTCCATTGAACTATTCATAACAGCTTCATGGAGTGCTGTATTACCTTTATGATTTTGTGCCAAGAGATGACAATTTATTGTGAATGGAAAGTGCTGGAAAAGTTTACCAACAACGCAAGTGTGGTGATTGAGAATAAGTAGGTGAAGAATTGTGTCGCCAGATGCATTGACTGCAAAAGGTTTTTCATGTGCTGTATAAAACTGATGGACAATGTCCCAATCTCCTGTAAGCGATGCTCGATGTGCAACTTTGTTTATTGACATATCTGATGATGATCGGAGTAGTTGCAGTGGACATGATCATTGGATAGAATGTGTGAATAAATAATATAGTGGTAGAAAAACCAAGGTGCTATTCATGTAAATATTATTCCTTGCTTCAATTTAATTAGATATGAGAAAGAATTGGATTCAAAGCTGCCAAAGCATTCAAAAGCAGGTTTCATCCATTGGAAAAATATTCTTATGCCTATTTATAACACTTTTTTTCCCTTTATACTAGGTTGACGTTAATGTTAATGTTTTTCCAAAAAAAATATTCTTATGCCTATTCAAAAGCAGGTTTCATCCATTGGATTAACGTTAATGTTTTCCGAAAAAAAAAAAAAAAATCGAAAAAATCAAACCTGAGAGATGAGGATTCGGTGGCTTGAGATTCAAGAGATGCCAATGAAGAAAACCATGTTTCACACTTACAGTCCACGCTTAATAAAGTTATATTGCGACCTATTAAAAGCAATGAGAAATAAACAATTGCGACTTTTTTATAAGCAATATGGGGAATAATAAACAATCAATCAATAGAAAAATTAGGTCCCTTTGAAAAAATTCATGTCGCAAGGCTTTGATCATTCTTATCGATCTAGTTTGCTTAGGTGAAGATTTCTGAGTCCCCACAACTTCCAATTCAGAATCGACTAATCAACTCTCAGTCGGGATTCAAGTCCTAGCAGAAGGATTTGAAACATTTAGGTTCGTTTATGTGACGAGACCCAAACCGAATTGTAATATATATATGAATATAACTTCTTTTTTAATGATGGTTTGCCGTGGCCAAAAAGAAAAGAAGCACAATTTTATGTTTAATATAAAGAAAAAGAAAAAGGAAAAAAAAAAGAAAATGAAATTTTTTTTTTTTTTTTTTGAAATCGTCACAGCATTCATAGATGCCAACGCTTTCATAGCTTTGCTTTTATGCTTTAAATTATGGCGTGTCTAAGCTCTGTTGAAAGACTTTGATGTGGGCATCAAATAATAGGGCTTATGGGTAAAAAAATTGTTACCCATCATTTCATGTCACCTTTAATTTCAAAAGTTTATCATTTCTGTCTTCAACCAAATTGTTGTTTTTGGCATCTTGAGATAAATCAATTGGTGATCAGTGATTTGTAATAAAATCTAGCAAGTATATTTTCTGACTTTCTAAATATCATGTCCTTTGATGCGTTCAAATCCGTTCTTGTGGACCTCGAGCCTGTAAAACGAACAACGGTGAGCTAGGGACCATCGTTGTGGTGGCCAAAGGCACTCCGATGCTCAAATCAGGTAATGATGCAAGGAAGAATGAAGACTAGATATAATGAGCTTGCAATATGTATGTGTATCTTTCTCCTTCATTTTCCACACCTTATGTAGCAAGTCTTCACTCCTCAACTGTCCCTGCTTTCAAGGATGTGATGAAGGGAGGAGATCTCGCGCATGATCTTACATGTGCATGATTGATTCTCTTTAGCACTTGACTTTGTTTAGGACCCAATATTTGATTGTGTTGAGAGTTGATTCATGGGAGCGAGTCTCGGACCTGTGATAGCTAAGTGGTTTGTATTCAGGCCTTACTGTCCTGGGCCAATCTCCAAGATTTGTGCCGTGCGGGATAGCTTGACTTACGAGCTAAACAGTGACTCTAGCGAAAGTCTGCTGAGGCCTTTGCCCGTATTAGGGTTGATCTGTATGGTTGTGATAGTACGACTAATTGATGTCTCATCATCCTTGTTTATAAAGATTGTGTGTGACAAAGGAGATCACTATAATTCCAGTATATCTCTTCAATTTTCCCACATGTATGTTGTCCAACGAGGGGATGAGCTATATTCCTAATTGATTGGGAAACATGTCAGATTTGATCGAGCCACCTCAACTAGAACTAGCCTCACCTATATAGCACTTTATGAGAAAGTGAAGCCAGATAAAGAGTTTCCAAATCTCATTAAATTAAATGTGGTTAGGGAAGGAAGTGATTTGGAAGAAATTGCAGTTGACTATCATTTGTAACCATTGATACGTTTTCAGTCTTGTGTTTTGGGGCATGACAAATACATTGTGCATGCGTATCTCACTATATTGATATGCACGGAGATAACGTTGCTTATATGCATGTTGTAGACTTGCTTCGAATTTCATTTTGTAACTTGTTGCGAATCATATTTTATATCTTTCAGATGTAATAATCGGGTTTATGCTAATCTTAGAGCTCGCCTTAGCTTATATATACTACACCAAATTGGAATATTTGTAACAACTTTCAAAATAGTAACACTTTTGAGCTATAACAATTCACCAAATAATTTCAAGTCAAAATTAGATTTAGTAAAAAAAATGAAAAATAGTTACAAAAAAAAAAATGATATAATAAATTAGATCACCATGAATAGTATCACTTGTAGGCCTATACTCTTCATGGTGATACAATTATTTTATCACTTTGTTTGTGAAAATGTGTAAAATTGCTTTGTGGATTGTTAATTGTTATAGCTCAAAAGTGTTACTATTTTGGGGGGTTGTTACAAAAATATCAATTTGGTGTATTGATATGCTTGTTGGCTTGCTTTCCGATGGAGGAATATTAGTATGATTGTCATTCTAAAACTATGGTTGTCATACTATTTATCGAGTAGGACGGTTTTTGAGATGAGCCTCACGCGACCCACACTTCAGATTTTAGCTAGGGATGGCAACGGGGCGGATTTGGACAAATCCATTCCCACCCCATTGGAGATCACAGATATCCAAATCCGTACCGAATATCCATTTACCATATTTTGTAAAAACCATCCCCGAACTGGACGGATTGGTGGATATATCCACCTCACCCAAAATACCCAGAGAAAGAAAAAAAAACAGATTCTCAAATATCAAACAAAAACCTATAGATTCTCAAATATCAAATATCAAAAACAGATTCTCATATAATAATAATAATAAAATAGATTATCATATATCGAATCACACCACCATTTCATTTTCAAACAACAACGAATCACACCACCATTTCATTTTCAAATAACAACGAATCACACCACTAGATCTCAGCAAAAAAAAAAAAAACAGATCAAGCACCAACAACAAATTTCATTCTTAAAAACAGATCTTAGCCACCGCAGATTGAGCCATCAGATCGAGCCACCGCTGAAAGAAGCGCTAGTTAGATTGTGAACTGGGTGTGAAATTGTGTAAAAGTAGAGGTGGATCCAATGATGACCATGCGTAGCAATGAAGAAGCTATAGTTGATTTATCTGCAAAAACCCTGGCTGTAAGATACAAAGGCCACGTATCTGGTGACACTGAGCTGGTGGCATTGGGTAGTTTGGGGACTGAAGCTTGGATGTCTTCTTCAGTTGATAATAAAGAAGCAAATTGGGGATCAAATCGAAAAGTTCGCCCATCAGGAAGTTTAGTTGCTTTGGTGGATGCCCCATAGTCAAGTAGGTAATTGTCCTGGGGCTTGAAATTGTCTGCTGGAGCAGCAGATGATGATGTCGTTGTTGTTGAGGATGACGAAGGTGATGATGATGATGTAGGGGAATTAGACTCATCTGATGCAATGGGTGCTGTAAAGTAGAGGATGAGCGATCAGATCGAGCCACCAGATCTGACCTCTGACGATCTGTTTGACGAGAAACCCACCAGATCTGACTCCCTTCCTTCGACCAAACACTCTTTCGAGTCTCGGCCATGGCCATCCCCCTTCTATCCGTTGGAAGCTGAAGAGATGAAGTAGAAACGAGAGAGTGAGGAGCAAAACAGACTCTGAGAGAGGAAGAACATGGCGTGATTGTGAGCCGCGAGGTGGAGAACAAGGGTCGCGTTCTCTATTTTGTGGTGGTGTTTTCTGATTTTTTGTGTGATTGTTATTGCGTGAAAATGAGGGAGAGGGAGGTGTTTGGTTCTTTATTCGTAATAGAGGAAGAACGATGGGGAGAGGAAGAAATGCAATTGTAGAGAGTGAGAGGAAGAAGATGCAGATGCAATTGTAGAGTGAGAGAGGAAGAAGATGCAGAGAGTGAATGAGTAGGGATAGGGTTTTTTTTCTTTTTTTTCTTTTAAAGGGTTGAGGGCATTTCTGTATTTTACATCCTTAAACGGATTTATATCCGTGGGGCGAATATGGCCAAATTCATATCCGCCCCGAATAATAAACGGATACAATTTGGATATCCTTATCCGCCCCAACCTCCATACACCCTTAACCAAATCCGCCCCAAACGGGCCGAGTAAAGCGGATATCCGTGAAAATCCGCCCCACTGTCATCCCTAATTTTAGCCACGTCAAAAATTTGTTGTTCTTATATTGATCACGCCATTCAACTTTTTTTTATCAAGCTTGAACAAGTTATTTTTCTAATTGATGGGGTTTCTTGTTAAATGTTGCATATGTAGGACCCGGGTGATACAGCTTGGTGGAATTCAAGTTGAAATTGCAAAGGATCAGAAAAATTGAAGAGTATAATGAAGGAAATGCTCTGAAAACTTGGAATAAGATGATGCTGTAAAAGACTAGCTTTGAGACTTAATTTGCCGCTTGATAATTTTCCTGTATGTGTATGAACGACGAGAGACCAACTTTTCCCCAAACCATAAATGTCGCACTCTCTGTACTGTACATGATAGTTTAGGAAAATATAGGTGATAATACTTCTAAAACGTATATGAAACTGAGAGATGTGATAAGGTTGAATATAGGTTGTGTTGAAATAATTAATGCCTTGTGTTGACAAGTTCATGCATGCTTTGACTATGAACCTTGGAAAACTATTTCTTGGATTCAAGTACCTAGGGGCTATGTACCTTGGGAGTATGATACATTGCATTTCCTATGACTCTTGAGATTATCTAGAGTCTTCATTCATATACATTTGCTCTATATATAGGCTCTCATGTAATTCATTTGAGGATAAAACAAGTAAGAAAACAATACAAAGACTACCCAAACTAGAGGTAGCTTTCTCTCTTCATATTATTCACAAGTTAATAATCATTTTCATCTCATCTTTCTTTACACAAAACAACCCACCACTCAACAAGTTAAGTCCATCATCAAATGTCAATTCCAACAGGTGGTATCAGAGCAAGGTTGATAAAAAAAAAAAAAAAAAAAAAAAAGTTGGGGTGTGAAGACAAGATCAGTTCGGAATGGCGAGTTTGAGCAACGACACAACAATGTCGATCCTTGATGGTGATAACTATGATTTTTGGTATGTGAAGATGAGCACAATCTTTATTTCTCATGATCTATGGGAATATGTAGAAGATGGATACGAAAACTCAATTGATTCTACGAACCTCACAAATGAACAAAAGCAATAATTGAAGGAGAAAAGATAGAAGGATGCAAAGGCGCTAAGTCTCATTCAACAAGGAGTAGCGAACTCAAATTTCTGAAGAATTATTAATGCTACAAAGGCGAAAGAGGCTTGGGACATTCTTCAAAAGGAGTACAGAGGCAACGATAAAATGAGAACCGTAAGACTACAATCTCTAAGAAGAGATTTTGAAAATTTGAAGATGAAAGAAGTTGAAAGTTTGAATGATTATTCTTCCAGAGTTACGTTGTTGATGTTGTGGAGCAAATGAAAATTCTTGGCGAAGATATTAGTGACCAAAAGATTGTTGAAAAAGTTCTCATTAGCTTGCCTGAAAAAATATGATCCTTTGGTTGTTGTAATAGAAGAAACTAACAATCTTTCTACGTTGAATGTAGAAGAAATGTTGGGTAAGATAAAAGGATTTGAGCAAAGGTTGAATAGGCAAACCGAAAAATCCATTGAAAGTGCCTTTCAATCTAAGCTCAATGTCCAATCTCCATTTCAAAGAAAATTCATCTCTAGTGGTGAATCCTCTAGAGGTGGCAGAATTAGAAGAGGTGGAAGTTTTAAAGGAATAGGAAGAGAAAGGAATAGCTTCGATAGGAGTGCAAACATGGAGTCCACTCAACAAAGGTGTGCAATTTGCAAAAGGAGTAGTCATGTTGATCAAGATTGTTGGTTCAAGGGAAAGCCACAATGTAATCTTTGCAAGAAGTTCGAGCATGTTAAAAAGGATTGCTGAGCCAAGACAAATCAAGCCAATTTTTTCGAGGAGCAAGGAAATGAAACAATGTTCTTTGCTTGTCAAACGGCGACGGAGCACAAAAATGATGTTTGGTTTATTGACAGTTGTTGTAATAACCATATGACAGGAGACAATTTTTTTTTTTTTGTGGAAATTGACTTTTCCACAAAGTCTCAAGTGAAGATGGGTAATGGAGCGATGGTCCAAGCAAGTGGAAAGGGTATTATTGCCTTAGAGACAAAGAAAGGGCAAAGGCTCATCCAAGATGTTTTGCTTGTCCCGGAGTTGGAGAAAATTTTGCTTAGTGTTGGGCAACTTATTGAGCATGGGTACTTCATTCATTTTGGAGAAAACTTGTGCCAGATTTATGACAAGACAGGAATAAATCAACTTGTTGCAAGCATCAAAATGGAGCATAATCGCAGCTTTCCTATTTCCTTTCTTTATTAAAAAAATATGGCTTTAAAGGTAGATATTGTTGATAACTCATGGCTTTGGCATAAAAGGCTTGGGCACTTGAACTTTCAAAGTATGAAGAATTTGCAACAAAAGAACATGACTACCATGTATCAAAGAAGTTCAAGACACTTGTGAAGGTTGTGGTCTTGGAAAGCATCACCGAGTGTCATTTCCAAAGAAGAAGGCGTGGAGAGCAAAAACACCTTTGGAGTATGTTCATACGGATGTGTTTGGACCAATGACAACTCCAACTCATGCCGGTAACAAGTATTTCATTATTTTTATTGATGATTTTAGCAGAATGACTTGGGTTTATTTTATGAAGCAAAAGTAGGATGTGTTTTATATATATTTTCAAGATGTTTCAAAGTTATGTTGAAAGGCAAAGTGGCAATCTCATAAAAATTTTGAGAAGTGATAGAGGAGGTGAATATAACTCCAATGAATTTAATAAGTTTTGTGAAGATATTGGCTTGGACAGGCAATTGACCGTGGGATACACTCCACAACAAAATGGAGTGGCCGAAAGAAAAATAGAAGCATTGAGGAGATTGTAAAATCGATGCTTTATGAAAAGGGGCTACTCAAAAGTTTTTGGGGTGAAGCCGTGTATATACAGTGGTGTATTTGCTAAATAGATGTCCAACCAAGGCTTTGGAGAACAAGACTCCACTTGAAGCATGGAGTGGAAGAAGGCCATTGGTGAGTCACTTGAAGGTGTTTGGGTGCATCTGCTATACTCATGTCCCAAAAGAAACAAGGCGCAAACTTGATGAGGTTAGTGAGAAATGCATCTTTGTGGGTTATAGCTCAAAATCAAAGGCTATAGATTCTACCATTTGATGAAGAAGAAAGTGATCATTTCAAGAGATGTCATATTTGATGAGAAAACTTCTTATGATTGGAAAGAAAAGAAAGTCCAAGTTGGGGCCTACACTTTTGATGAAGATTTGGAGTGTCAAGAAAGTCAAGTTGAAGATGAAGCTCCACAAAGTGTCCCTCCAAATTCAAGTCCTCCGTCCACTTCATCAAGCTCATGTTCCTCATCTCCAAGTTCAACACCAAGAAGAATGAGAAGCATTAATGATATTTATGAAAGTTGAAATTTTTGTGTTATCGAGCCCGAAAGCTTTGAAGAAGCAATCAAGGAGGAAACATGGAAGAAGAAATACATGTGATCGAGAAAAACAAGACTTGGGAGTTGGTGGAGAGGCCGAATGACAAAGATGTTATTGGGGTGAAGTGGGTTTTCAAGACGAAGCTTAATCCCGATGGCTCCATTCAAAAGAACAAAGCAAGACTTGTTGCAAAAGGCTATTCTCAACAGCCCGGAATTGATTTTCAAGAGACATTTGCACCGGTAGCTTGATTGGATACAATTAGAGCACTCATTGCTTTGGCCGCTCAAAAGGGTTGGTTTTTATATCAACTTGATGTAAAATCACTTTTTTGAATGGTAATTTAAATGAAGAAGTTTATGTCGAGCAACCACAAGGCTTTGTGTCAAAAGGAGAAGAAGACAAAGTGTATAAATTGAAGAAAGCATTGTATGGGCTAAAACAAGCACCCCGAGTCTGGTATAGTGAGATAGATTCATATTTGATCAAGCAAGACTTCCAATGGAGCAAGAGTGAACCCACTTTGTATGTCAAAAGACAAGGTACTACCGGAATGCTTATTGCCTCTCTCTGTGTTGATGATTTGGTTTTCACCGGTAGTTATTGTAAAATGATTGAAAGTTTTAAAGGAGAGATGATGAAGAAATATGAAATGAGTGATTTGGGACTCTTGCATTACTTTTTGGGCATTGAAATTTGTCAAACAGAAGATGTGTTTTTATTTATCAAAGGAAATATACCAAAACTCTCCTTGAAAAATTTAGAATGGGAGATTGTAAATCAATGGCGACCTTTGATTGTTAATGAAAAATTGAAGAAAGAAGATGGAAGCAAGGAGGCGGATGCATCACTTTATAGAAGTTTGGTTGGAAGCTTGTTGTATTTAACCGCGACAAGGCTGGACATCATGTATGCTACAAGCATGTTGTCTCGGTTCATGCACGTGCCAAGTCAAACCCATTTTGGGGCTGCAAAAAGAGTGTTGAGATACATACAAGGTACTCTTGATTTTGGTATTTTGTATGAAAGAAAAATTGAAGCAAAGTTATTTGGATTTTGTGATAGTGATTAGAATGGATGTGTTGATGATATGAGAAGCACTTCAGGCTATGCATTTTCTATTGGTTCCGGTGTATTTGCATGGGCATCCAAGAAGCAACAAACGGTGACACAATCTTCTGCCGAGGCCGAGTATATTTCGGCATCATTAGCAACCTCTCAAGCAATATGGCTAAGCAGAATCTTGGAAGCAATTGTGAAAAGCAAGGAGAAGCTACTCCCACTTTATGTGACAACAAGTCCGCAATTGCGATGACAAAGAACCTGGTTTACCACAGCCGCACAAAACACATTGCAATCAAGCATCACTTCATTCGAGAAGCCATGGAAGAAGAAGAAATTCAGCTCAAGTATTGTAAGACGAAAGAGCAAGTTGCGGACATTTTCACCAAAACACTACCAAGAGATAAGTTTGAGCATTTTTGAGAAATGTTGGGAGTAACACAAGGCATTAAGGGGCAGTGTTGAAATAATTAATGCCTTGTGTTGATAAGTTCATGCATGCTTTGACTATGAACCTTGGAAAACTATTTCTTAGATTCATGTACCTAGGGGCTATGTACCTTGGGAGTATGATACATTGCATTTCCTATGACTCTTGAGATTATCTAGAGTCTTCATTCATGTACATTTGCTCTATATATAGGCTCTCGTGTTATTCATTCGAGGATAAAACAAGTAAGAAAACAATACAAAGACTACCCACACTAGAGGTAGCTTTCTCTCTTCATATTATTCACAAGTTAATCATCATTTTCATTGTTTTCATCTCATCTTTCTCTACACAAAACAACCCACCACTCAACAAGTTAATGTAATATGAAGCTCCTTATAGTAAATATCATCTGGGCTTATGTAATATGTAATATGAAGACATTGAACCCACCACAAGTTAATAATATGAAGCTCCTTATAGTAAATATTACATTTGCATAAGCCCAGATGATAGAAATCACTGAGTTTGCAAATGTAATATTTACTATAAGGAGCTTCAATGTCTTGTAAACAAGTTATATTGTGAAAGTGTAGCTAAATTTTAGTGTTTGTTGGAAGTAAACAAATTCAAGATAGAAGTTTCAAATTAAGGGGGATGTTAGAAGTGTAATTTGAATCATTGTAATTGTAAGCAAGCAAGAAACAAGAGTTCTAAATAGCATTAGCCAATTTTTCTTGTATTATTTCCCAGTTTTTCATTATCTCGTTATGTACATCTCCCCTTAATAAAACTTTTGCTATTTTCCCTTTAGAAAATAAATAATAATTGCGGACAAATGAACATCATCAACTTACCATTTCCACTTACAAACCCGAGCCCGGATAACTAAGTGAATGTTTAAGTGCATGTACCACACTACGAATGAATGGGTATGTGATATCTAATAAAACAATTGCGGACAATAAGTTAGCACCCCAAACACCAGCATGCCCCAACGCCATTTGAAGCACATCAGTTCTAGGACTTGTTTCAAGGTAGATGCCTAGAGCATAAGCCCAGATAGTAGCAATCACTGAGAGGAAAAATCCAAGACAACCGACAAGGAGCTTCACTGGCAAAGACATGTAGTAATCTCTTATGTTAAAGGCCGACAAGTGAGCGGACAGAGCAGCTCCTAGACTTATAAGGGATGCGAACATCGCAATTGAAAGGAAGAACAAGTATGGAATGAAGTATTTTCTGTGGAGAAATATAGGATAACCTGTGTTTTGGTCAAGGCCACCAGGTACGGTGAAGGCTGCTTGAAAGTTGATGGCAGCAATCAGGGTGGAGATAAGCGTTGACATATTGGACATGCACTTAACCCATTCATCTGCGCTCTTTTGAAGATTTTCATGAGTAAAACTAAATAGTTCTTCAGCTGTATGGCCACCGAAGTTTCTTAGATGAAGTAGGTGCTGGGGGAAGAGCCGTTCAAATTGCTGCATGTTTACATACATCAAGGTTAAAGATATGCGCGCCGTATAAAATTAATTTAACACTATAACTAAAAGCCTTTTTTGTTGTTCACTGAAGGTTAACCAATTTCAGTTGTTGCGTAGGCTGTTAACAATAAGACTTGAAATGTTAACATGGTGACATTACCTTGAACCAAAGCACCTCCCATTGCATTTGTTGAAAAGCTCCCTGAATATACAGTGGTTTTCTACCCAACTTAGCTGCAAGATGCAAAGGTGTGTTCCCGTCCTTGTCAACCATGGCAACCATTTTAGCAATAGGGAAGTTTTTGGATTTCATTAAGAAGTGGAAAACTTGTTCGCTTCGATGTTCAACCACTAAATGCATTATGTTCTTGTTATCCTCATCAACTGACTCCATCGTCTCAGGAAATTCTTGACTAATCTTCTCAACAACCTCAATAATCCCGTGCTTACTAGCCAGAAAAAGGCACTCTTTGATGACAATTTCATCTGGCATCCCACTTGACTTGTGCGATGTTATCAATTGTTTTGTCAACTCTAGTACACAAGCATGCTTACGCTTTGCATCGTCAATTATTTTTATCCATGGGATCCCTGCAATATATAAGGCATGATTTTCTAAACCTTTGGTTAGTCAGTTTCATATATTCTGAGGTGCAATTTAGATAGGCTTTCTCATGATAATTGCTTCAAAATTCAAAATTAAAATACTTGTGGTCAGTCTTTTGATAGGATCATACTCACATCTAATGAGCCGTTCGATTCCTGCAAGAAAATAATAAAAATGTAATAAGTTCCCGGAAAGAGAGAATACTTCCATCATTGTCATTGTCACGGAGGGTTCATATAAGTATATACAATGAAATTACAAAAGATAAACAATCGGAAAATCAACATTTAATTGAGATGATGTCACAGTACCTGTTATCTCTGTCTTTCTGGTAGGATAATTATCATAGGAAGGAAGACCTGCTTAAAAGAAAAGTTACAAGATCATTACACAGTAATGCAAACTTATGAAGCACCCAACCCACCAACAATTAACAATTTATTTCATTAGAATATGAATCTAAAAATACGTATTATATGGATAGAAAATTGAAAAATTGACTTACACATGTAAATGAAAATTGCGAATATGTCCACCGGAATGAATGGGGAAGATCCACCAATATGTTGATATGTGTAAACTGTTCCACTCCTAAATGAGGCCGGTGATTGAGCTATGATATGAAGAGCTGTAATCCCCCGATGGTCACAAGCCCAAGCGAGTGAAGGGCACAATTCATTTATCTTTATTGCCAAACCTGATTTTTACAATTTTAGAAATCAACAACTATTATTAATTTCTCAATATTATAAAACCAAATTATTTCTTATTAATAATGGAATATAAGTAGTATCTGCTGCCCAAGCAGTGACAATAAATTACAGAATTCTTGACATTTTTGTTTTGCAAGGGAAAATGAAACATACCATAGAATTTAGCAGCCACAGCTGCATGAAGAATGGTGGAAAAATCACTTGTTCTTCTGAGAACATTTTCATCGCTGTTTTTCTCAAGAAGAAAGCATAGTATCTCCATCTTCCCATAAGTCGCAGCCCAAAACAGGGGTGTTTCTCCGTGAGAATTGTGTATAGAAACTAAGCTCTCCTCCTTTTCCACCAGGGATGCAACAATCTCCATTGAACCGATCCTGACAGCTTCATGGAGTGCAATGTTTCCATTGTGATTTTGTGCTAGGAGATGACGATTTTCTATTAAGGAAAATGATTGAAGAAGTCTAAGAACGATACCAGTGTGCCCATTTAGAATAAGTAGGTGAAGAATTGTGTCTCCAAATTCATTGACTGCTGAAGATTGTTGTGATGTATAGAAATCATGGACAATCTCCCAATCTCCTGTAAATGATGCTCTATGTGCATCTCGGTTCACTGACATATCTTAGGATGATCGTTGTTGTTGTAGAATGTTTGAATAAATAATATATTTGTAGGAAAACTAAGTAGCTATTCATATAAATAATAAAAGACAAAAAAGAAAAAGTAAGAACTGAGAGATGGCAAAGAACTGAGAGATGGCAATTTGCTGCCTTTGAAAGATGCCAACGAAGAAAGTAAATTAAAGTTATATGTGATAATTTTTATTTGGGGTAGTGGGCACGGGATGAGATGGGATGGGATGGAATGGACCCATTCCTATCACATCCTGTTTATTTGAAATCGAAATGAGATAGACCTCGTTATCTCAAACAGGTTCGGATCGAGACGGGACATGATCATCATGCTCAATCTATTCATAAATTTTAAATTATTTTGACAATTTATAATATAATAAACGCAATTTGTAACATATTTCAATAAAACATAATAAACACAAGCCTAACAAATATAATACACAACCTCGAGACACACATTTACATGCATTAAATCAAACCATTGATGGAGATTAACTTGCTGTAGAAGCATAAAGGCTGATTCTCATCTACGAACAACTGTTTAGGAACAAAGCCTGTTTCTTCTTCAAGTGTTGATGTAGGGAACGATTATCAACCTTCCAATACAAAAACCCATTCAAATACGTAATATTGTTGAAACAGGAAACAGGGAAAAACAGAGAATACGAAAAGTACCAGTGAACACGCTCAAAGACGGCTTGTCGGCAATGGATTGCGGCATGTCGGCATGGAGGACAACCCATATGAGCTAGATTTGAGTTGTGAAAGCTGGATCTGAGTTGAACCTTCAAGAACAGCCGGAGGAAGAAGAAGATGGTCCACACTTCACCGCCTCAAGCGGCTATAAAAGAGGAACCCTCCTCTTCAGAAGATCATCTTCTCCCATTTGAGAGATTGAGTGAGATTGTGAGAGATGAGGGTTCGTAATCTCTGTTTGTGTATTTGTGAGGGAGGAGAGAGAGAGAGGAGAGAAAAACGAAAGAGAAAAAAGTTTTTTCTTTTGTTTGTGAAGGATAAACGCACCGTGCGTTTCTCCGTGGTGTCATTTAGACACGTGTGTGTATTTGTAACGTTTTTAACGTTGTGTCGTTCTTTCTTTCCATTTGTACTTCTCAATATCATTATTAAAATTATTCTCTTTGTCCGTGAAAGTAGGTAAATTTGCCAAATCACATTAAATTTATTGATTTTTATTGCAACTATCAATTGTATTTCACAATCTGTTACGCTTTCACAAAGCGCAACAAATATAACCTTAAATTGGATAGTTAGGAGTTGAACTCATTGTTCTCAATGAATTAGACCCCAGAGTATAAATCGCCCATTCTACACAATTGAACCCACGTACCGCCATCAGAATCACTTTGTATTCATTACTTGATGGATGAAACCCGAACCGCAACTTATATATAAGGAATGGATCGCAATGATTAATAACAAAATCATATTTTGGAAGAGTCCCAAAATTTCCAATGGTTGGATTACAAATATGAACAGTTTAAATACAAATCAAACCATTGATGGAGATTAACTTGTTGTAGAAGCATAAAGGCTGATTCTCATCTACAAATAACTGTTTAGGAACAAAGCCTGTTTCTTCTTCGGAAAATTCTAGGGGTCGAGGGAGGGAACGAGGGAGGGAGCGAGGGATGGGTGAAAGTCACCCATCCGCCTTGAGATGAGTACCATTGCGCATCTCAAATTCAATACGCTCATCTTGAAGTGGATGAGTGGTTACTACCCATCCCTCACCCCTTTTCCTCGCTCCCTCCCTCGACCCCTAGCAAAGTTGTTCTTCTTCAAGTGTTGATTCCTTTACCCGTGGGGTGAATAAGAAGGCTTTGATTGCTAACATTATTTAGTTTGGGAGGAAGAAACAAAGCAGAAATAAAGAAATTCAATGGGAGATGAATATCAATGGAGTCACTTCTTTTTACACTGTTTTGTTTTCTCAATTTCCTGCCCATGTTGAGTTGGTCTTCCATTGTGTTGTTTGTGATGGAGCGAGTAACTTTTTTATGTTTTATAGATAGACGAAATCTAGATTAGCCAGTTTTTAATCCTATTCACCCTAAGAAAATAGAAACACAAATTAGGACTTTGATACTATATGTCAGATTCTAGTTTTATGTTACACCTAATTTTATAATTTGAAGTAGGACTTGTATTTGGATTTCTAATTTTAAGCTAAAGAGTTGGGTAAAAAATGTTAGGAAATCAAATTTTTGCAATTATGTTTTACAATCAGGTAACGTAGTGTGATTTCGAAAGAATGATAAAAGCCCTTAAGAGTTTGTGTATCTTTAGGTTACAAAAAAATCTTTTCTAATAAAGTCACATCATCTTTATTGCAAAACTTAGTTTCCTAGTCTCACTCGAAAATGACACTCGGAGGAAACAAAAAATTTTAATTTTTAAAATGCTTGGAAGAATCAATTCTGCTGATACACTTGCTTTTCCTGATTGATAATCATGTTACTAAGTAGGGGGCAACACTTGAGTGATTTCTACTTGTAGCAGGATTCCAATCTGCTGCTTAATACAGATTTGAAGTATGGAATACAGTATTTTCTGCGGAGATATATAGGATAACCTGTGTTTTGGCCAAGACCACCAGGTACAAATGAACATTATCAACTTGCCATTTCCTCTTACAAACCCGTACTCGGATAACTGAGTGAATGTTTAAGTGCATATACCACACTTCGAATGAATGGGTATGTGATATCTAATAATTCAAATAGCTAGAAATAATGTGAAAACATTTAGTTTGTCTGATTGAAAATTGTCTAGGTTTGATCTATCAAGCATATCAATTGTAGCTCAGTTGGTTGAACATTCACTCTCCTTGTGAGAGGTCGTGGGTTCGAGACTCGCCAATTAGAATTTTGTGAGTTTTCGCCCGATTATTAGGAGCACATTTTCTCAATAAAATAAAAAGGATCAATGTCCCAAATTTTTTTTTTTTTTTAAATAAAAAATAAGTAAAACGGATATAAAAAAATTTGAAATATGTGCCCGGGGTTAGATTGATATGGAAAGAAAGCTTATAAGCACTTTTAGGCTTTTAATCAAGGATGCACCGACTCGCCGAAAAACCTCTGTATCGCGTGTCAAATACGTGTCGGACACGGACACGCATTCGACACGTACTGGACACGTGGTCAATGGTCAAAATACGTTGACGGATCCGGACACGGTCCAGACACGTTGACAGATCGATGGGCATCTCGATGGACAGATCGATGGAATCTCAAGAGGGATAGTGAGAGATCTGTCGAGAGGGAGAGGGAGATTGAGAGATCTGTCGAGAGGGAGAGGGAGAGGGAGAAGAAGGATTGATCGATCGATAGAGATCTGTTGAGAGAGAGATCTGTCGAGAGGAGGGAATCTGTCGAGAGGAGGGACCGATCGATCTCTCGAGAGGAGGGACTGATCGATCGAGAGGGACTGATCTGTCGACTGATCGATCGATAGGAGGGACTGGTCTTCTTCTACTCTGGTCTTCTTCTCTTCTTCTCTTCTTCTTCTCTTCGATCGATCTGTCGAGAGGAGGGACTGATCGAGAGAGACTGGTCTTCTTCTACTCTGATCTTCTCAAAACAGCAAGCAGTCTTCTTCTCTTCTTCTCAAAACAGCAAGAGTTGAATGCTACTCTGGTCTTCTTCTCAAAACAGAAAAAACCCTAACTCTAACTAGATAACAAATACCCAACTTAGGCCTTGAGATTGGGCTTTTGAAATTGGGCCATTTAAAACTATTCTTGGACTAGATACCTTTGGCTAAGCCTCAAACTAACTCTTGGGCCTTTTGCTTCCATATTTTTAACAAAATTTAGTTTTGCCCCTTGGGCCTTTTGTTCCTTGTTTTGCTCATTTTATTTGCATGTAAGCATTTGAAGTCATGTATATGTTAAAAATATATATATTAAAAAAATTAAGTTTGACCGTGTCACCGAGTCCTATTTTTTAAAAAATTGCCGAGTCGCCGTGTCATATCCGTGTCCGAGTCCGTGCATCCTTGCTTTTAATTATATATCGAAATCCAAAATTAAAATACTTTTGGTCCATCATCATTTGATAGGATCTTACTCACATCTAATGAGCCGTACGATTCCTGCAAGAAAATAATAAAATGTAATAAGTTCCTAGAAAGAGAAAATATTTCCGTCATTGTCGTGAAGCAATATTGATATTCATAGATGGAGTTTAATTGAGGGTTCTCAACATAAACAATCTGAAAATCAGCATTTAGGACAGTACCTAATCAGGATAACCTGTATTTTGGTCAAGGCCACCAGGTACGTTGAAGGCTGCTTGGAAGTTGATGGCAGCAATCAGGGTGGAGATAACCGTTGACATAGTGGACATGCACTTAACCCATTCATCTGCTTGCTTTTGAAGATTTTCATGAGTAAAACTAAATAGTTCTTCAGCTGTATGGCCACCGAAGTTTCTTAGATGAAGTAGGTGCTGGGGGAAGAGCCGTTCAACTTAGTCTGAAGTTTGAACAACTTTCTCATCTCCATCTCTCATCTTTCAAATAAATTACAATGCAATTGCCTTGTTGACTTGATCAGCGTTTTGTGATTCTTGTGTTCATTGAGTTTGTAAATCTGGATCTTCTAGCTCTATACAAAATAGGCAATTGCCTTTGTTGACTTGATATTCTAGCTATAGACAAAGCAATCCAGATTTACAAAATAGGATGAAATATAGAATTTCATAAGTAAAACAGAATTTACAAAAATGGTCCATACCAAAAGTTCCTTAAAAACAAATTTACTAAATTTCTCAATCAATCTTTTCTCAAAAATCTGAAGATCTGATAGATATTGTCGAACAGACAGTACCTCTTGATGGTTCTTTAGAATCAAAATAATTGATGTCTACAAACACCCTTGAATTTCTCAGAAATCAAGATTACAAGTATATCTATATCGGTCTGACCCAAGTTGGCATCAAACCCCTTACAAGATCTGGCCTTGACACCTGTGCTTTAATCGCTCTTCGCGACTGTAGACACAATATGTTCCATGATTCTTTGCTTGAAATTGCAGAATCTACCCTGGCCATGGGTCCAGTCTACTTCGACTGTTATCCCAATTTTTCAGTGTCTCTTAAGGATCCAAATGTCCTTGAAACACTGACCCTCAATATTCAGACCTCTGATTTAGACATGTTACCAGGATCTGAACCTCTTGCTCTTATCTACAAAATCACCTACAAAGCGATGAAAACTCAATTGAGTCTAAAAGCTTTGATGGAGTCTGAAAAGGGTTATACAATCCTGTATTAGGCAAACAAAGACAAAACCAGTGTTATTGTCCCAAAGACAATTCATTGGAATCAAGTTACTCTTCCAGTAACTTGGCAGGTTCAATCAACTCTTAGAAGGCCTCCTCCTAGTTCGCTCAACCAAGTTCTGACTCTAGAAGATAGAACTGTTGAATTACAGTTTTCTGAAACTAGAAAAACTAAATTATAGCCTCTAGATTTCCAATCAGGACGTAGATCTGAATCATCATTCAAAACTGCTCCTACTCAAATCCAAATTTTGGTCCTTTACAAGACATCTTGCCTTCGTCTGTCAATGAAGGATGACAAGTTTTCAAATCCAAATTCAATCCTCCAATTCCAGTACCACAATAGGTACTATATTTTTGGTTTTTTGTCAAATTTCATCTCTCCTGGATTTGTTGTTGGGATTACATTGTCCAAGCTCTTCCTGGTCCAAGCCTATCGTCTCGGGCTCCCCTCTGGATCTGTCGTCGTTACAGAGTCAAGTGGTGGTCATCTTTCGATCACACCCATGCTACAAAGGATGCTGTTACAAGATTCTGTTCAGGAAAAGATCAACTTCCTGCTCAGCCTCTTGTCAATCCAATACAAGTTTCTTTAGAAGCAAAACTTCTTCGACAGTTCATCAAGAAGTCACTTCAAGGAAAACCTACAAAAATGCAACTGATGGAAATCATGTCCAAAATCTGTGCAGAAGACTCAGACGAAGACGAAGCTCCAACAGTGCCTCTCAATGAAGATGATTGCTTCGGCATCTGATCGCCACTGCATGAATCTACCCTACAAGACCCTACAAGCATTATTATGTTTTTGGTCATCATGACTTTGCATAATGCCTACAAAGTTTTCTTTTGTAACAAGCCAAGGTTGCTTTCAGCCACCCACCTGCATTCATTACAAAACAACAAGTTTTCCTTCACTACAAGTCACGGTCACTTTCGGCCAAACATCATCATGTCTCTACAATCACGTGAAATCACTATTCACGCACTCAAAGTCAAAAGTTGAAAGCATCTTCAACTATTCCAACCACTAAAAGACTTCAAGACAAATGCATCTTTGCTTTTTCACCGCTCCATCATTACAAAGGACGAGACGTCCACATCTCACCCACTCCACCAAGTCACAAGAAGCTTATCTTCTCATTTTTTGTAATTAAATGAAGGCTATAAGAGCCAGTCTTTTCCCCTTAGTGTTGGTATCTATAATTTTCCTATGTAACCCATTAGCTTTCACCTTCTCTACTTGTAAGTTTTTATCTCTATCTCCTAAGTCTTTCCTCTGTAATTTCTTATTTTCAATATATATGAATCATGCATTATTGTTTATCTTCTTCTTATCAAAACATTTCTAAGATCTATTCTTGGGTGAGCATCTCGTTATACTAGCTAAAACCTAGTATCGGCACCGCTCTCTTGAATAGTTTAAAGAAATGAATTTTGAAATTTTTATTTTATTTATAGTTGTTTGTATGTTTCTGTTTTTGTATCTTCTTTTCTCTCCTGTTATTCATTTTCTATCTTCTTTGTAAGCCTGTTCTTTGCTCTATCTTCATGTTAGTTGTCCTGGGTAGAAATTGGCTAGGACTACTAACATGAAGATAGAGCAAAGAACAGACTTACAAAGAAGATAAAAAACGAATAATAGGAGAGAAAAAAAAAATAGAAAAATAGAAACATACAAACAAAATAATAAACAACTATAAATACAACTAAAATTTCAAAATTCATTTCTTTAAACTATTTAAGAGAGCGGTGTCGATACTAGGTTTCAGCTAGTATAACGAGATGCTCACCCAAGAATAGATCTTAGAAATGTTTTGATAAAAAGAAAGAAGAAGATAAACAATAATGCATGATTTATATATATTGAAAATAAGAAATTACAGAGGAAAGACTTAGGAGATAGAGATAGAAACTTACAAGTAAAGAGGGAGAAAACTAATGGGTTACATAGGGAAATTTCCAGATACTAAATTAAGGGGGAGAGACTGGCTCTTATAGCCTTCATTTAATTACAAAAGATGAGAAAATAAGCTTCTCGTGACATGGTGGAGTGGGTGAGATGTGGACGTCTCGTCCTTTCTAATGATGGAGCGGTGGAAAAGCAAAGATGCCTTTGTCTTGTAGCCTTATAGTGGTTGGAATAGTTGAAGATGCTTTCAACTTTTGACTTTGAGTGCTTGAACAATGATTTTCACGTGATTGTAGAGACATGATGATGTTTGGCCGGAAGTGACATTGGCTTGTTGCGAAAGAAAACTTTGTAGGCATTATGCAAAGTCATGATGACTTAGGACATAATGATGCTTGTAGGGTCTTGTAGGACAGATTCATGCATGTGGCGGTCAGATGCCTAAGCAGTCATCTTCATTGAGAGGCACTGTTGGAGCTTCGTCTTCGTCTGAGTCTTCTGCACAGATTTTGGACATGGTTTCCATCAGTTGCGTTTTGTAGGTTTCCCTTGGAGCGACTTCTTGATGAACTGTCGAAGAAGTTTTGCTTATGAAGGAACTTGTATTGGATTGACAAGAGGCTGAGCAAGAAGTTGATCTTTTCCTGAAAAGAATCTTGTAACAACATCCTTTGTAGCATGGGTGTGATCAAAAGATGACCACCACTTGACTTTGCAACGACGATAGATCCAGAGAGGAGCCTGCGTTGATTGGCTTGGACCAGGAAGAGCTTGGACAATGTAATCCCAACATCAAATCCAGGAGAGATGAAATTTGACAAAAAACCAAAAAGATAGTACTTGTTGTGGTACTGGAATTAGAGGATTGAACTTGGATTTGAAAACTTGTCATCCTTCATTGACAGATGAAGGCAAGATGTCTTGTAAATGACCAAAATGATTCCACCATTGATGTTGGAACCAGAGAGGAACAGACCTTTGTGAAAACTTGTGGAAAAAAGAAATAATCATGAATGGGAACAATTTTGAGAAAAAACAAAAAAGGCTCTGGACCAAGCTTGCTTGTAGTCCAGATAATTGTAGGAAGCAGGGAGGTAATTAACTGACAACTTCTTATGAAAGCGAGGATGTTGCTTCCAATCGGCCTCAGATAACACCTTCAAAATTTGACATTTGGAGTGAGATATCTTCTCATGATGAGAAGAATCTCGATGATGAGTAATCATCACCGAGTCAGTGTCGACCAGGATGAACTCATAGAACTCTTGGGTTTTGAGGATGTCAGATTCCTCAAAAAGGGCATTTGTATTGAAAAGATTTCTAGCAATTGCATGGGTATCATTTGTAAGCGAATAAAAACAGGGTTCGATCATTGTGATTGGATCCAAACAAGGCTTTGTAAGATAAGGATTGGGAGAAGGAGCTTGTACCTTTGGAAAGCTTGTCATAACAGAACTTGATTCTTCTGCTGTGTTTGTAAGAGGCTGATAAGGATTTGTAAGAGACAAAGCATAAGAAAGAGGAGTCTTGGGCTGTAAAGCAGAAGACTTCATAGCATACTAGGCTTTGGATTGAGGTTTTGGAGGTTGTTGAGGACGAAAGGAGAAAGAGGATTGAGAACTCATTTTTGTAAGAATTCTCTTGTCAGGAAATCTGCAAGAGAGTTATCTACTCCTTTTATATACTCAATATCAAAGTCGAAAGCAGACAAAAGACCTTGCCATTTGGCGAAAATCTGTTTTGAAACCAAATTTAAAATATCTTTGGTAAGAATTTCTTTTGCAGATTTGCAATCGACTCGTAATAAAAACTTTTGATTAAATAAATCATCTTGAAATTTCATGATGCACAAAACAATTGATAAAACTTTTTTTTTTGACAGTTGAATAATTGATTTGAGCAGAATTCCAAATACCATAATGGTATCGGACCAATTGTATTTGTGTAGACTCAGAAAGACGCTGTTTAAGGATATCGCCATACCCTTGGTTAGACGCATATGTTTCTACGATCTTAAAAGCTTCAGGACTTGAGATCCCTAGACAAGGAAGACTCTTGACTTGGGCTCTGACTTGATGAACTATTTGGGAATGGGCTTCAGTCCATGGGCTTGGGTTAGACTTAAGTCTTGCATACAAGGGCTTATGTAAAACTCGAAGGTTTTTGTAAAATCAGCAACATAATTTAAAGATCCTAAAAATCTTTGTAATTGATTCTTGTCTTTGATTTCATCAAGGAATTTATCAGCAAACTCTATGGTTCTAGAGATTGGTGTGATCATCCCAAAATGAATTTTGTGGCCTAAAAATCTGACATTTGTTTGAAAAAGGTCAATTTTTGTAGGAGAAAGAACTAAACCATTTTCTTTGATAATTTTTGAAAATTGATACAAGTGCTTCCAATGGCCGTCCAAGGAGGAGGAGAAGACCAGTATATCATCAATATACACGATTGTAAAATGGGAGAAGGGAGTAAAAATATCATTCATGATATTTTGAAACTCACTTGGTGCATTCTTGAGGCCAAAAGGCAACACATTCCTTTCGTAATGGCCGAAAGGAACATTGAATGTTGTTTTGTAACGATCATGGGGATGGATCTGGATTTGCCAAAATCTAGATTTGAGATCAAACTTAGAGAAGACACGTGCTGAGTGTAATCTCTTAATGAGATCTATTCTGTTAGGTATGGGATACCTAATCCATTGTAAAACCTTGTTCAAAGGCATGTAATTGATAACAAGGCGAGGAGAGCCTCGTTCGAGTTCAGCGGCTTTTCTGACATAGAAAGCTGCACAACTCCATGGGGATTTGGAATGACGAATTAATTGCTTGGAAAGCAAACTCTGAATCTCAGTTTTGCAAAATTCCATTAATTTGAAATTCATTTGTATAGGACGGGCTTTGGTTGGAATCCTGGATTCATTGAAAGAAAGATCATATGGTAAACGAACCACATGGCGACGACGATTCCAAAAAGCATTGGGAAGGTCAGAACAAAGTTATGAAGACAATTGTTCCTTAAAATGAACAATTCGTGATTGTATCTGTGTGTTTTTGAGTTGATCATCGATTCTTCGATAAGCAATTTCATTTTTGAGAAAAAACAAATGTTGTTTTTTTGAGAAATGAAATTAAGAAAACATTTGTCAATTTTGAGATAATTGATTTCAGCAATCTTTGTTTTGCATAAGAATTTGAAGATAATCTTCTTACCAAGGATATTGGTAGAAATACCTACATTTGTAATATCAAACAAATAAAGTGTGGTTAAGAATGGAGTGCCCAAAATAATCTTTTGAGACATATCCTTAACTAACAAAAAATCTTGTTGAATACAAATTTTTTCTTGGCAAATATGAGTGCCAACCAGTTTATACTGAACATCTAATTTACTATTGGTAGTAAACAGTTGTTGAGTAGTTTTCTCATAATATTGAGAAGGGATAACACCTTCAACAATACAGTTTAAATTAGCACCAAAATCAACAAGGGCAAAGGTATTTACTGTGAAATTCTTAATGATAAGAGTCACATTAATATACCATTTATGATAGGTAACTGAATTTAAATTGTTGAGAAAAGCTGGCTCTTCAGCGATTGCTGGTTGTTTTCCAAGATTGGAAGAATAAGGGATATCAGGAACAGAAATTGAAGGTTGAGCCTGTTGGTTCAACAAGTGTTGAGTAAGCCTGGTTTGACCTTGCTTTAGCTGGACAATTTCTTTTTTCATGATATTTACTTCTGCTTGTAAATCAGGAATAGAAACGGAATTCTGAATCTATTGATGATATCTTGGTGGTTGTAAAAAGGATTGATTACTTCAGGATCAGATTTGTGAGTTATTGTATTTTTTATATGAGTCAAATACTCAGTTTTGAGTTTAGGATCATCAATACGATTAACAAAGTCTAAAAGAATACTTGATTCTTTTTTCTTTGAGAGCATATTAATAGTGTTCAATGCATTGCATATGCATGCTTTGGCACAATGATTCTGATGAGAATCTTCATTGTCAGAAGAATCGGATTCATAACGCATTTGATAGACCTGGAGGTCATCATCAGATGGGTTAGATTCAGACTCAGAATTGAGAAGAATTGTGGTGAACATTTGCTTAATGTTTTCATCAGCGTCAAGCTCATGAATTCTTTGGGCTGTTCTACAATTCTTTGCATAATGACCCGGCTTACCACATTTGAAACAAATGAGTTTTTGAACAATTGGGCCTTTGTGTTTTGAAAAATGAGTAGTCTTGTGCGTGCCGTGCTTAGTGGGCCTTTTGTAATAGTTGTTATATTGCTTAATTTGTTTTGGGCCATATTTCTTTTTGGACTTAAAGTATTGGGCCGGATTGGACCTATACTTTTGTTTGGAGGACTTAGGAAAATGGTTTGCTAAGGGCTCAAAACCATGTTGTTGACAAAAAGATCCAAGTTCATTAGAACCATAAATGTTTTGTTTTTTAAGTTAGGCTTTGAGGCGGATATCATTGCAAAGTTGCAGAGCAACTTCATTGATCTTAGCAATAAGGTCTCCATACGTAAGACTTTCAAAAGGAATATCACCATTGTATTCAGATCGCAACTTATCACTAATGATATTTACGAAAACAGGAAGTAATTCTGAAAGAAATTTCCTTTTCCAGAAAGGATTGTTAGCCTCATTTTGCTGCATACCTTTCTTTAGGAAAACATCTTTGTAAAATCTGAAATGACTTTAGGTTTTGCATTTGAAATGACCTAGTAGTTGGTAGAGGATTTGTATTAGTATTGGTACAAACATGAGATGAATGCATTGGATTTGCTTCAAGTCGATCAAGACTTTGAAGATTTTCCAATTCAGTCATGATGTCTGGTTCATCATCAGAATTGTCAGAACCAATATGAGACAAGGTGTTAATTTGTCTCTTTGGATTTAAAACCTTTTCGAAGACAGGTGAAGGTTGAATACTCAAAGCTACAAGTCTTCGATTAATCTCTTCCATGATGTGTGGAGGAGAAGAAAGGGCATTTTGTTCAATTGTAAAGGGTTGAAAAAATGTGATTGGTTTGTTATCGTTTTTATTTGTAGAACTTTTATTATCTGATTCAGAAGAAAAAGTCAATTGCTGACCAAGTTCATTAAGTAAAATATTGGTATAATTATTCTGCTCAATAATCTTTGAAATTCCTGAAGATTCAGAAATAGAAGTAGAATTTTTTAAAGGAGAGACTATGACAGTCTGTCCTTGGGTTTGTATATGAATTTCTTCTAAAGGTGGTTAAACTGATTCTACAACAGAATTGTTTTTCAGATGCCACGATTTAGAAGAGTTGTTGACAACATTCAATTGTGAAAGATAAATAGATTCATACCATTCTAAAAATGGCATATGATCTTTGATATCTTCACAGAATTGATAAAACATTTTTCCTAAACTATTTCTTTCATTCGAAGTAGTTTGGGAATAAAATGCTGCACGTTTGTCAGAATTGTAATCCATAGAAAATTCTGTTTTTAATTTTTGTTTATCTAAAACAAAATTGGTTGAAAGTGTGTTTAACTGAGAAGGATCTGCCATCTTTGAGAGAGTGGGAGATCTATCAGAAGGGTGTTCTGATGGAGGATTGTAAATGGTTTGCGGGATCTAGGGACAATAAGAATGATTCCTTAAATTAGCCAGATCAAGATGAGGAATATCTTCAGGTGGTGGTGTTCTAGGGATTTAAGTAGGAGCAGTTCTGAATGATGATTCAGATTTACGTCCTGATTGGAAATCTAGAAGCTGTAATCTAGTTTTTCTAGTTTCAGAAAACTGTAATTCAACAGTTCTATCTTCTAGAGTCAGAACTTGGTTGAGCGAACTAGGAGGAGGCCTTCTAAGAGTTGATTGAACCTGCCAAGTTACTGGAAGAGTAACTTGATTCCAATGAATTGTCTTTGGGACAATAACACTGGTTTTGTCTTTGTTTGCCTAAAACAGGATTGTATAACCCTTTTCAGACTCCATCAAAGCTTTTGGACTCAATTGAGTCTTCATCGCTTTGTAGGTGATTTTGTAGATAAGAGCAAGAGGTTCAGATCCTGGTAACATGTCTAAATCAGAGGTCTGAATATTGAGGGTCAGTGTTTCAAGGACGTTTAGATCCTTAAGAGACACTGAAAAATTGGAGTAACAGTCGAAGTAGACTGAACCCATGGCAAGGGTAGATTTTGCAATTCCAAGCAGAGAATCATGGAACCTATTGTGTCTACAGTCGCGAAGAGCTATTAAAGCACAGGTGTTAAGGCCAGATCTTGTAAGGGGTTTGATGCCAACTTGGATCAGACCGATATGGATATACTTGTAATCTTGATTTCTGAGAAATTCAAGGGTGTTTGTAGAAATCAATTCTTTTGATTCTAAAGAACCATCAAGAGGCACTGTCTGTTCGACAATATCTATCAGATCTTCAGATTTTTGAAAAAAGATTGATTGTGAAACTTGGTAAATTTGTTTGTAACGAACTTTTGGTATGGACAATTTTTGTAAATTCTGTTATACTTCTGAAATTCTACATTTCATCCTATTTTGTAAATCTGGATTGCTTTTAACAAAGGCAATTGCCTATTTTGTATAGAGCTAGAAGATCCAGATTTACAAACTCAATGAACACAAGAATCACAAAACGCTGATCAAGTCAACAAGGCAATTGCATTGTAATTTATTTGAAAGATGAGAGATGGCACTACACCATATTGGCATTTTTGTAACACCCTCCAAAACAGTATCACTTTTGAAGTGTAACAATTCACCTAACAACTTTACACATTTTCACAAACAAAATGATACAATAATCGTATCACCATGAAGAGTATGATTATAAAAGTGATACTATTCATGGTGATCCAACTTATTGTATCATTTTTTTTTGTGTTACTGTTTTTCATTTTTTTGACTAAATTTAGTTTTGATTTGAAATTGTTTGGTGAATTCTAACATCTAAAAAATGATACTGTTTTGAGAGATGTTACAAAAGTGCGCGCCAATTTGGTGTAGTGTGGAGATGAGAAAGTTGTTCAAACTTCAGTTCAGAGTCACTGTGATAGACAAAACCTTCAATTTGCAGGGCCAAGGAGTTAACTTCCGTGTTCTTGACTAGGAAAGACTTTTAACATAGACTTTGAGTCAATGAACACAAGGGTCCAAATCCATGACAGATGGTGGAAATCTAGGCCTATTATTTTCTTGCTCTCTTATGCAAGACTTGGAGTACTGAAGTAAACGGTGATCAAGTCAAGAAGGCAATTGCATAGAAGTTTCTTTGAAAGATAAGAGATAGAGATGAGAAAGTTGTTCAAACTTCACAGTCACTGTGATAGACAAAACCTTCAATTTGCGGGCCAAGGAGTCATAGACTTTGGGTCAATGAACACAAGGGTCCAAATCCATGATAGATAGTGGAAATCTAGGCCTATTATTTTCTTGCTCTCTTATGCAAGACTTTGAGACAAGTAATCGGTGATCAAGTCAAGAAGGCAATTGCATAGAAGTTTCTTTGAAAGATAAGAGATAGAGATGAGAAAGTTGTTCAAACTTCAGTCACTGTGATAGACAAAACCTTCAATTTACAGGCCAAGGAGTCATAGACTTTGGGTCAATGAACACAAGGGTCCAAATCCATGACAGATGGTGGAAATCTCGATAGCAAACGCATATCTGAAAAAAATGTAACAACCTATTTTTATAGCTCAAGAATATGAATTATTCATTCGCGGATTCTCAGTGTATAGAACAAGATGAATTATTCATTCGCGGATCTCTAGTGGAGGGAATATAATTGTCATGGAACAAAAGGAGTAAAGAGTTTGGGAAGAAAACCAGAACATCTGTTCAGAGGCAGTATGTGTTAAGCCTATTGCTCAGAAAAGGACAATAAGAATAATTTTTTTTTCAACATCATAGGATGAAAACGTTTCTCATTATCTCGACAATTCTTTTTGTTACCCAATATAAATAAAATACTGCTGTGGCTCCAATGCTCAGAGCTTTTAAAGCATCAAATCTTTGGCTTTTATTTACTCTGAAATCATTTTAATTATTATATTTCAATTTTGACAGCTTTTAATTTTAGTTAAAAATTTAATTTTTAAAAATTAAATAAATTAGCACGTTAAAGCATAAAGGCAAAGCTAAGCTTTGGCATCATTGAATCCAATGCTTCCTCATATCTAATTAAATTGAAGCAAGGAATAATATTTATATGAATAACCAAGACTACTACAACTAATCTAATCATCGTCAGATATGTCAGTAAACAAATATGCACATAGAGTATCATTTACAGGAGATTGGGAGACTGTCCATGAGTTCTACACATCATCACAACAATCTTCAGCAGTCAATGAATCTGGAGACACAATTCTTCACCTACTTATTCTCAATGGCCACACTGGTATCGTTCTTAGACTTCTTCGATCCTTTTCATTAATAGAAAATTATCATCTCCTGGCACAAAATCACAATGGAAACACTGCACTCCATGAAGCTGTCAGGATTGGTTCAATGGAAATTGTTGCATCAATGGTGAAAAAGGAGGAGAGCTTAGTTTCTATACACAATTCTCACGGAGAAACACCCTTGTTTTGGGCTGCGACTTATGGGAAGACGGAGATACTATGCTTTCTTCTCGAGAAAAACAGTGATGAGAATGTGTTAATAAGAAGTGATTTTTCTACCATTCTCCACGCAGCTGTGGCTGGTGAATTCTATGGTATATATCTTTCATTTCCTTTACTAAACAAAGTAGCTAGCAGATACTCATATTCCTATTGTAAAACTGTAAAAAAAAAAAAAAAAATCAGGTTTGGCAATAAAGATAAATGAGTTATGCCCTTCACTCGCTTGGGCTCATGATGAACGGGGAATTACAGCTCTTCATCATCTTGTTGCTCAATCACCGGCCTCATATAAGAGTGGGACTGTTTATGCATATCAAAATATTGGCGACTTCATATTCATTCTGGTGGACATATTAGCGATTATCATATACAAATGTAAGTCAATTTTTCATTCTACTATCAGCCTAACATGTATTTTAGATTCGTTTTGCTTTTCACCTCTATACCATATGATGCATGGTGCATGTCAAATCTATCAAATTCATGAAGAAAAAGATCGAACAACTAATTTAAAAATAGTGTTTCATATATTTATTTTTTACTCCACATATTCTAATGATGAAAATCTGTATGTATTGATATTGGTGGTGGGTGGATGCTTCCTAATTTTTCATTACTACCGTAATGATTTTGTAACTTTTCATTTTAAGCAGGTCTTCCGTCATATGATACTTATCCGACAATAAACGACATCATCAGAAAGACAGAGAAATTAGGTACTGTCCCAAATGTTGATTTTCAGATTGTTTATCTTGAGAACCCTCAATTAAACTCCATCTATAAATATTGCTTCACAACAATGACGAAAATATTTTCTCTTTCTTAGGAACTTATTACATTTTATTATTTTCTTGCAGGAATCGTACGGCTCATTAGATGTGAGTAAGATCAAACCTAAAAGTATTTTAATTTTGAATTTCGATATATAATTAAAAGCCTAAAAGTGCTTATAAGCTTTCTTTCCATATCCATCTAACCCCGGGCACAGATTTCAAATTTTTTATATCCGTTTTACTTTTATACTTGATGGATCAAACCTAGACAATTTTCAATCATACAAACTAAATGTTTTCACATTATATCTAGCTATTTGAATTTTTTTTTATTTAAAAAATTGGGTAGTTGACCCTTTTATTTATTTTTAATCCATGCCCGAAGGCAATGTCCCGATAGGGGAATACTAGAAGGCTAATCAACAGCGGAGCTGTACTCCAAATAATTAGGCTAGAACTCACAAAATCCTAATTAGTGAATCTCAAACTCGCAACCTCTCACAAGGAGAGTAGATGTCCAACCAACTGAGCTACAATTGGTGGACTCCAGCTATTTGAATTCAGATGTACATTAAGAGTTGTTGTAATCCTATTATGGTTGGTTCAATTTAGATTAGCGTTTATTAGACTACTAGGTAATTTGCTGCTAAAACTCGACTGAAACTCAACTAGAGACAATTATCATCAGAAAGCCTATCTAGCTCGCACTTCTGAATACAAGTGTATAACCAAGGTGTAGAATCAACATGATATGATGGGGATTCGGCATGAAAGACTCTTTATTTCAAAGTTCTCATCATCTTGCAAGCAATTAAAAACCATGTCTTAAATATTGCAGGGTGCACATGGATAAGAATAGTTGACGATGCAAAGCGTAAGCATGCTTGTGCACTAAAGTTGACAAAACAATTGATCACACCACACAGGTCAAGTGACATGCCAGACGAAATTGACATCAAAGAGTGCCTTTTACTAGCTAGTAAGCACGGGATTATTGAGGTTGTTGAGAAGATTATTCAAGAATTTCCCGAGAAGATGGAGACAGTTGATGAGGATAACAAGAACATAATGCATTTAGTGGTTGAACATCGGAGCGAACAAGTTTTCCACTTCTTAATGAAATCCAAAAACTTCCCTATTGCTAAAATGGTTGCCATGGTTGACAAGGATGGGAACACACCTTTGCATCTTGCAGCTAAGTTGGGTAAAAAACCAAAATATATCCATGGAGCCTTTCAACATATGTCATGGGAGGTGCTTTGGTTCAAGGTAATTTCGCCATATTTAACATTTCAAGTCTTATTGTTAACAGCATACACAAACAACTGAAATCTGTTAATCTTCAGTGAACAACAAAAAAGGCTTTTAGTTATGGTGTTAAATTAATTTTATACGGCATATCTTTAACCTTGATGTATGTAAACATGCAGCAAGTTGAACGGCTCTTACCCCAGCACCTACTTCATCTAAGAAACTTCGGTGGCCATACAGCTGAAGAACTATTTAGTGTTACTCATGAAAATCTTCAAAAGCAAGCAGAGAAATGGGTTAAGGACATGTCCGATATGTCAACGGTTATCTCCACCCTGATTGCTGCCATCAACTTCCAAGCAGCCTTCACCGTACCTGGTGGTCTTGACGAAAACACAGGTTATGCTATATTTCTCCACAGAAAATACTTCATTCAATACTTGTTCTTCGTTTCACTTGCGTTGTTTTCGTCCCTATTAAGTCTAGGAGCAGCTCTCTCCGCTCACTTATCGGTCTTTAACATAAGAGATTACTACCTGTCTTTGCCATTGAAGCTCCTTGTTGGTTGTCTTGGATTTTTCCTCTCAGTGATTGCTACTATCTGGGCTTATGCTCTAGGCATCTACCTTGAATCAAGTCCTAGAACTGATGTGCTTCAAATGGCATTGGGGCATGCTGGTGTTTGGGGTGCTAACTTATTGTCCGCAATTGTTTTATTAGATATCACATACCCATTCATTCGAAGTGTGGTATATGCATTTAAACATTCACCCAGTTATCCGGGTATGGGTTTATAAGAGGAAATGGCAAGTTGATAATGTTCATTTGTACCTGGTGGTCTTGGCCAAAACACTAGTTATCCTATATATCTCCGCAGAAAATAGTTTATTCCATACTTAAAATCTGTATTAAACAGTCACTCAGTGTTGCCTACTTAGTAACATGATTATCAATCAGGAAAAGCAAGTGTATCTGCAGAATTGATTCTTCCAAGCATCTTAAAAATTAAAATTTTGTGTTTCCTCCAAGTGTCACTTTCGAGTGAGGCTAGGGAATCAGGTTTTGCAACTAAGATGATATGGCATTATCAGAAGAGGTTTTTTTAATACCTCGAGATACACAAACTTTTGGGGGCTTTCATCATTCTTTCGGGATCACGCTACATCACCTAATTGTAAAACATGGTTGCAAAAACTTAGTTTCCTAGCATTTTTGACCAAACTCTCTACCTTAAAATTAGAAATCCAAATACAAGTCCTACTTCAAATTATAAAATTAGGTGCAACATAAAACTAGAATCTGACAGATAGTATCAAAGTCCTAAATTGTGTTTCTATTTTCTTAGGGTGAATAGGATTAGAAACTGGCTAATCTAGATTTCGTCTATCTATAAAACAAAAAAAAGTTACTCGCTCCATTACAAACAACACAATGGAAGACCAACTCAACATGGGCAGGAAATTGAGAAAATAAAACAGTGTAAAAAGAAGTGACTCCATTGATATTCATCTTTCACACACTCTCGAGCTTTTTAGTCCCTAAGCACGAGCTATTCAAATTCCGGTGTGTCTGCAAAGCTTTGAATTCCGTTATTTCTGCTTTGTTTCTTCCTCCCAAACTAAATAATGTTAGCAATCAAAGCCTTCTTATTCACCCCACGGGTAAAGGAATCAACACTTGATGCAATGCAACAACATGCAATAGATTATTTGGTATGGTGTGATCAAATAAAGCCCACGCGAAGAGAAACATCCGGAATAAATAAGAATGGCCCAGCAGGGACTTGCCGTTTTAATTCAGATTCCATCAAAATCTGAATTGGCGTCGTGCTATTTATTGTTTTAGCAGTACTAGCGAGTCTTTTAATTCCGTTTGAATTGCATTTCTTTTAGAATGTCTTTATTAATAAGTAAAAGAGTCTTAAAAGTATTTCGGTTAAAATAGGAACCTTACTATAGTTTAGAAAGTCTTGTTTCAGGTAAGTTTGATGTTCTTTTTCTTTATATATTGGTGATTGTAATAGGAGAAAATCAGTTTTTTTGATAATAAGAATTATGGTTCAGTTCTAGAGATTTTATCTTGTTGTGTTTAGTTCCCTATTGTTCTTGGTATTATTCCTGGACACTCAACAAGTTAGTGGAAGTTGTGGTAATTGCCTAGCTGAATTCATCCCTATAATCGTTCCCTACATCAGTTGGTATTAGAGCTGGCCTTGTTTCCTGCACCATGCCGTGTGGAAGACGTCCTGGTGTTCGTGAAGTTCCGCTAGAAGAGGTAATCGAACGTGATGATATAGCGCGATTGGCACAACAGTTTGAAGCACGGTTTAAGGCACTGTCACAGCAGGTGGCTACCTTGACTGTCCAACGACAGAATCATCTCCCAAACCCACGTTATGTGAAGGACGAAGATGTCGGTGATGATCTTGATAACCCTTTGCCGAACAAAAACACAGGCGAAGGAGGCCGGTGGTTGAAAATCCTATACAAAATCGTGATTCGAGGCGATGGGAGTCCGGGTTGAAGGTAGAAATACCCGAATTCCATGGGGGTTTGCAGCCCTAGGAATTCCTTGATTGGGTTAATACTGTCAAGGAGGTTCTCGACTTCAAAGAGGTTCCCGATAACAAGCGTGTTCAACAGATAGCAACGAGATTTCGCGGGAGAGCCGCTGCTTGGTGGCATCAAAACAAACTTGCTCGAGCCCGACATGGAAAAACAAAACTTGTTTCATGGGAGAAACTTCAAAAGCACATGCGCTTGACATTCCTGCCTCATAACTACGCCAGGGCATTGTACCAACGTCTTCAAAACCTCCGACAAGGTGCTAAATCAGTCGATGAATACACCACAAAATTTTACCAGTTAGTGGTGTGCAATGACCTGGCAGAGACAGACGAACAACTGGTATCTTGGTACATTGGAGGGATGCGACAACAATTTCAGGACACTCTCAATCTGTTTGATCCGTACTCAATCTCAGTAGCACATCAGAGAGCATTACATATAGAAAACCAGATGACTCGGAGGGGCGGTAATCTTTCGTGGAACGACACTAATGCGAGCAGCCAAAACAAAGTGCTGCTTGTAAGCCAAAATAGTGTTGGCACACAGTCCACGAGTCACGCACCAGCCCAACAGGGTCCTGCTAGTAAGCCGAATGTCACTGGACAGTTACATAGAGCATCCATCTCGGGTACCAAGTGCTTCAAGTGTGGCAAAACAGGCCACCGAGCAGCTGAATGTATGAAGGGTGATCGAACAAGCAAAGGGTTGTTTATCGAAGGCGAAGACCATACTGATGAGCAATTTGGGGACTTCGAACAAGACCCTGTGTTCGATACCCATAGTGATGACCCACTGCAAGAGGAATATGTCCCGGGCGATCAAAGACAATCATTGGTAGTACCATATACAACATCAGATTGACTTGGTACCGGGCTCCAACCTTCCTAATCGACCACACACTACTGTATGAGCCCAAAAGAACATGAGGAACTTCGTTGCCATGTAGAAGAACTTTTGTCCAAGGGTCACATCCAGGAGAGTCGTAGTCCATGCGCAGTACCTGCACTACTCAGGCAAAAAAAGATAGTGGTTGGCGCATGTGTGTCGATACTAGAGCCATAAATAAGATAATAGTCAAATACCGTTTTCCTATTCCTCGGTTGGATGACTTGTTGGATCAGCTATGTGGAGCGAAGGTGTTTAGTAAACTTGATCTTAAGAGTGGTTACCATCAGATTCGGATTCGCCCAATAGACGAATGGAAAACAGCCTTCAAGAGGCGCGAGGGCCTATACGAATGGCTGGTGATGCCTTTCGGTCTTTCTAATGCCCCAAGTACTTTTATGAGGGTCATGAACCAAGTGTTGTGTCCTTTTATTTGTCAATTTGTGGTTGTTTATTTTGACGATATACTGATTTATAGTGCTAATGCCAACTTACATATTCAGCATCTTCGAGACGTTCTTTCAGTTTTACGCAGGGAGAGATTGTTTGCAGTAGCCAACAAGTGTTCATTCATGACAGAAAGGGTATTGTTCCTTGGGTACGTGGTTTCCAAGGATGACATTTATGGATGAGTCAAAAGTGGAAGCAATCAGGTAGTGGCCAATGCCTTCCAACCTGCATGTGCAGAGTTTTCACGGGCTAGCGTCTTTCTATCACCGATTCATTCCTCATTTCAGCACCATTATGGCACCCGTCACCGACTATATGAATTCTGAACAATTTTTCTGGTCTGAGGCAGCAGACACAACCTTTTGCGTGATCACGGATAAGCTAATTTCATCACCTATCCTTATTTTGCTTGATTTTTCACAACCGTTCGAGTTACATTGCGATGCCTCCAAAGTAGGTATTGGCATGGTCTTAAGTCAGCATGGCAAACCAGTTGCCTTTTTCAGTGAAAAGTTACATGGTGCAAAATTAAATTACAGCACCTATGATGTGGAATTTTATGCAGTGGTCCAAACAATGAAACATTGGCGCCATTATTTGATATACAGCGAGTTTATCTTATATTCTGATCATGATTCATTAAAGCATATTAATAGTCAAGATAAACTCTCCTTTTGACATGGCAAGTGAGCTACATATTTGCAGGAATTTATGTTTGTCCTCAAACACAAGGCTGGCGTGCAAAATCGCGTGGTTGATGCCCTTAGTCACCGACCTTCTTTACTCACCACTATGCGCACCAAGGTATTAGGTTTTGATTCTTTCAGTGAGTTATTGTCTACTAACCCATATTTTGCAACTGTTGTGGATGATGTACCAACAGGCAACCGTTCCGACTTTGTGGTTGGTGGATGATGTACTAGCCTCAGGTTGAAGATCATTCAGAAACTACATGGGGAAGGGCATGTTGGGAGAGATAAGACGTATTAGCTTGTTTAGAGCTCTTACTTCTAGCCGACTGTGCGCAGAGACGTGTATAAATTTGTTTAGGGTTGTACATGCCTTTACCTGTTCCGAGTCAACCATGGACTGATGTTAGCATGGATTTTGTGTTGGGGTTTCCTCGTACTCAACGCGGATTGAATGTTATTTTTTTGGTGTTTAGATCATTTCTCCAAAATGGCACACTTTATTGCCTGCAAGAAAATGACGGATGCAGTGAATGTGACTCAATTGTATTTTCGGGTGGTTTATCGTCTTCATGGGCTTCCTATGTCTATTGTGTCGGAAAGAATTACAAGATTTCTAAGTCATTTTTGGCAAAGCTTATGAAGGCTTGCCAGTACCAAGCTCGATTTTAGTAGTGCATATCATCCGCAGACAGATGGACAAACGGAGGTTGTTAATCGCTCATTTGGTGATATTTTGCGCAGTTTGGTTGGGACTCATTTGAAGACGTGGGATCAGAAGCTCTTTCAAGTTGAATTTGCTTTCAATCGTAGTGTCAGTTGGTGCACGGGGTTTAGTCATTTTTGTGTGATTTATGGCTTTAATCCCATATCAACTATAGATTTAGCACCTATGCTAGATCGGAATCGTGTCCATGGTAAAGTTGAGGATTTTATTGAACAACTTCGACACATTCATGAAGATACTCAGAAAAATTTAGTGAAGTATGTTTCTAAGTATAAGGTCACAGCTGATAAGAAGCGGCGACTTGTTGACTTCAAGGTTGGGGATTTCGTGTGGGCCAACTTAACTATAGACAGATTTTCAGTTGGAGAGTATAACAAACTTGCTTTACGGAAGATTGACCCGTTGGAGATTCTTGAGAAGATAAATTCTAATGCATACCGGTTGAAGCTACCAAGTCACATTCGCACGTCTGATGTGTTTAATGTGAAACACCTTATTCCCTACCATGGTGATAACTCTGATGATAATACTTTGAATTCTAGGACGAATTCTCTTGACCCATGGGAGAATGATGCAGTGCAACAACGTGCAATAGATTATTTGGTACGGTATGATCAAATATAGCCCACGCGAAGAGGAACATCCGGAATAACTAAGAATGGCCACGCGGGGACTTGGCGTTTTAATTTAGATTCCATCAAAATCTGAATTGGCGTCGTTGCTATTTATTGTTTTAGCATTACTAGCGAGTCTTTTAATTTCGTTTGAATTACGTTTCTTTTAGAATGTCTTTATTAATAAGTAAAAGAGTCTTAGAAGTATTTCGGTTAAAATAGGAACTATGGAAGAATAATCATTGAAACTTTCAAATTCTTTCATCTTCAAATTTTCTAAATCTCTTCTTAGAGATTGTAGTCTTACGGTTCTGATTTTATCGTTGCCTCTGTACACCTTTTGAAGAATGTCCCAAGCCTCTTTCGCCTTTGTAGCATTGATAATTCTTCAAAATTTTGAGTTCACTACTCCTTGTTGAATGGGACTTAGCGCCTTTGCATCATTCTTTCTTTTCTCCTTCAATTATTGCTTTTGTTCATTTGTGAGGTTCGTAGAATCACCCGAGTCTTCATATCCATCTTCTACATATTCCCATAGATCATGAGAAATAAAGATTGTGCTCATCATCACATACCAAAAATCATAGTTATCACCATCAAGGATCAACACCGTTGTGTCGTTGCCCAAACTTGCCATTTTGAACTGATCTTGTCTTCACACCCCAACTGATTTTTTTTTTATCAACCTTGCTCTGATACCACTTGTTGGAATTGAGATTTGACGATGGACTTAACTTGTTGAGTGGTGGGTTGTTTTGTGTAAAGAAAGATGAGATGAAAACAAATAAAGAAAATGATTATTAACTTGTGAATAATATGAAGAGAGAAAGCTACCTCTAGTTTGGGTAGTCTTTGTATTGTTTTCTTACTTGTTTTATCCTCAAATGAATTACATGAAAGCCTATATATAGAGCAAATGTACATGAATGAAGACTCTAGATAATCTCAAGAGTCATAGGAAATGCAATGTATCATACTCCCAAGGTACATAGCCCCTACGTACTTGAATCCAAGAAATAGTTTTCCAAGGTTCATAGTCAAAGCATGCATGAACTTATCAACACAAGGCATTAATTATTTCAACACAACCTATATTCTACCTTATCACATCTTTCAGTTTCATCTACGTTTTCGAAGTATTTTCACCTATATTTTCCTAAACTATCATGTACAGTACAGAGAGTGCGACATTTATGGTTTGGGGAAAAGTTGGTCTCTCATCGTTCATACACATACAGGAAAATTATCAAGCGTCAAATTAAGTCTCAAAGCTAGTCTTTTACGGCATCATCTTATTCCAAGTTTTCAGAGCATTTCCTTCATTATACTCTTCAATTTTTCTAAGCCTCTGCAATTTCAACTTGAATTCCACCAAGCTGTATCACCCGGGTCCTACATATGTAACATTTAACAATAAACCCCATCAATTAGAAAAAATAACTTGTTCAAGCTTGATAAAAAAAGTTGAATGGCGTGATCAATATAAGAACAACAAATTTTTGACGTGGCTAAAATTAGGGATGGCAATGGGGCGGATTTTCACGAATGTCCGCCCTACTCGGCCCGTTTGGGGTGGATTTGGTTAAGGGTGTATGGAGGTTGGGGCGGATACGGATATCCAAACTGTATCCTTTTATTATTCGGGGCAGATACGAATTTGGCCATATCCGCCCCACGGATATCTGTAAATCCGTTTAAGGATGTAAAATAAAGAAATACCCTCAACCCTTTACAAAAAAAAAAAAAAAAACCTATCGCTACTCATTCACTCTCTGCATCTTCTTCCTCTCACCCTCTGCAATTGCATCTGCATCTTCATCTTCTTCCTTTCACCCTCTGCAATTGCATCTGCATCTTCTTCCTCTCACTATCTGCAATTGCATCTCTTCCTCTCCCCATCGTTCTTCCTCTATTATGAATAAACAACCAAACACCTCCCTCTCCCTCATTTTCACGCAATAACAATCACACAAAAAATCAGAAAACACCACAAAATAGAGAACACGACCCTTGTTCTCCACCTCGCGGCTCACCATCACGCCATGCTCTTCCTCTCTCAGAGTCTCTCTTGCTCCTCACTCTCTCATTTCTAATTCATCTCTTCAGTTTCCAACGGATAGAAGGGAGATGGCAATGGTCGAGACTCGAAAGAGTGTTTGGTCAAAGGAAGGGAGTCAGATCTGGTGGGTTTCTCATCAAACAGATCGTCCGAGGTCAGATTTGGTGGCTCGATTTGATGGCTCATCCTCTACTTTATAGCACCCATTGCATCAGATGAGTCTAATTCCCCTACATCATCAACATCATCATCACCTTCGTCATCCTCAACAACAACGACATCATCATCTCCTGCTCCAGCAGACAATTTCAAGCCCCAGGACAATTACCTACTTGACTATGGGGCATCCAAAGTAACTAAACTTCCTGATGGGTGAACTTTTCGATCTGTTCCCCAATTAGCTTCTTTATTATCAACTGAAGAATACATCCAAGCATCCAAAGGCAACGTATCTGGTGACACTGAGCAGGTGGCATTGGGTAGTTTGGGGACTGAAGCTTGAATGTATTCTTCAGTTGATAATAAAGAAGCTAATTGGGGAACAGATCGAAAAGTTCACCCATCGGGAAGTTTAGTTACTTTGGATGCCCCATAGTCAAGTAGGTAATTGTCCCGGGGCTTGAAATTGTCTACTGGAGCAGGAGATGATGATGTCGTTGTTGTTGAGGATGACGAAGGTGATGATGATGTTGATGATGTAGGGGAATTAGACTCATATGATGCAATGGGTGCTATAAAGTAGAGGATGAGCCATCAAATCGAGCCACCAGATCTGACCTTGGACGATCTGTTTGACGAGAAACCCACCAGATCTGACTCCCTTCCTTCGACCAAACACTCTTTCGAGTCTCGACCATTGCCATCCCCCTTCTATCCATTGGAAACTGAAGAGATGAATTAGAAATGAGAGAGTGAGGAGCAAGAGAGACTCTGAGAGAGGAAGAGCATGGCGTGATGGTGAGCCACGAGGTGGAGAACAAGGGTCGTGTTCTCTATTTTGTGGTGGTGTTTTCTGATTTTTTGTGTGATTGTTATTGCGTGAAAATGAGGGAGAGGGAGGTGTTTGGTTGTTTATTCATAATAGAGGAAGAATGATGGGGAGAGGAAGAGATGCAATTGCAGATAGTGAGAGGAAGAAGATGCAGATGCAATTGCAGAGGGTGAGAGGAAGAAGATGAAGATGCAGATGCAATTGCAGAGGGTGAGAGGAAGAAGATGCAGAGAGTGAATGAGTAGCGATAGGTTTTTTTTTTTTTTTTTTAAAAGGGTTGAGGGTATTTCTTTATTTTACATCCTTAAACGGATTTACAGATATCCGTGGGGCGGATATGGCCAAATTCGTATCCGCCCCAACCTCCATACACCCTTAACCAAATCCACCCCAAACGGGTCGAGTAGGGCGGACATCCGTGAAAATCCGCCCCATTGCCATCCCTAATTTTAGCCACGTCAAAAATTTGTTGTTCTTATATTGATCACGCCATTCAACTTTTTTTTATCAAGCTTGAACAAGTTATTTTTCTATTAATTGATGGGGTTTATTGTTAAATGTTACATATGTAGGATGATGCGGATTTAACTAACCTAAATAAATAGGTTAATTCAGCCCACTTGTAATAACCGCAAGTGCACGGTGCCTAACTGGTAGACAACGGCAAGTACGGGTCGATCCCACGAGGAAGGTGGATTAAATTGAATTTTAGAAATTTAATTAAACTAATTTATAGGAAAGGGGGTTACAGCATTTTTAAAGCTAAACTAAAAATAAGAAAATTAAGAAAAAAAATTAAAATAAAAGATATATATGAAATGGATTTTTGGTGAACTTGGACTCACAATTTAGTTGGCAAAATTATCTAAATCTAAATTACTGAATTTAAATACGAGAAGCGTTAGGAATGAGAATCCCTTGCTTACACCGAATATATGATTGTTATAATCCAATTAAACTTATATCATGTTTCTATCAAACATTCACAAGTTATTTCAAGCAAATATGCTCTTACTAAGTATTAAATGTCTTTTTAGGGCACACTTAATCAAAGTTTAAGCTTAATAATTTTTTAGTACATGCTTTGAATATTAATAAAGGGTAATTCTAACTACCAAACATATCAAGTTTACTTACTCGAAAATGCAAGGTGAAAGCAAATTATCAAAATTCAGAAATAACTTGTAATGACAATTAAGCAACCCATTCAGTAAAATAAATTTAAAATAATTTTTACAACCTAATTAGTTTATCACAAGCCTGAAATGGTGGCACTCAGCAAAGCAGCCGATGGGTGTGCACGAATCCCGAGGAAAGGGCCCAAAACCCGCTCTGTGGTGGTACAGAGCAAATCCGAGGGTGGAAATAGCCAAAAAACAAATTTCTGTTATTTCCCGCCTGCTACAGTACACAGCGCGGTTCATGCTTCTTCTCCAGCGAGACGATGGCTCTCGCGGCCTGGTTTTCGCTCCTCGCGGCCTCTCTCGACTCCAAATTGATGCTAGAACCTGCAAAAGACCAGAAAAGGTGAAGAAAAACCAAGAAAATAGCACAAACAAACAGAGAGAAATCGGGAGAAAACTCCCTGTTTTCGCTTCCTGTCGCGGCTGTTCCCGCGGCGTTCCTTCGCTCCTCGCGGCGGTATTGTCCTCAAATCGTCTCCCTAACCTTCAAAAGAGATAGAGAGGGTGAGGAAACAGTTAGAAATAGCAAAAACAGAGAATGAAACCGAGGACAGGAGCTCCCTGTTTCGCCTTGCGAGTTCTGTCTTCGCGAGGTGGTGGCCGTGAGGGAAGGAGTCAGGAAGGATGTCGAGACGAAGAGAGGCCGAGAGCGGTAAGGAAAACACACTGTCGCAAGGCGAAACAGAGTCGCGGTGCGGCTCTGTTTCACGTCGTTTGCGATGGCTCTGTCGTGGTGGTTCGTGGCCTGTTGTGGTGGTGGGATTCGTGCGGAGGTGGTGGCGGTTGTGTGGACAGGGGAGAGGAGCAGGGAGTGGTGGTGGAGGTGGAAATTGGATGTGAAACAAGGGCGTGACCACCCTGTTTCACGGTGGTGACGGTGGCTGTGTGATGAGCTCGGCGGTGGCGACGGCTGTCTGGTGGTGGAGGTGGCGAGGTGACTGTGTGCTGAGTGAGTGGAGTGAGTGGAGATGGATGAGTGGTGAGGGTGATTGTGAATCAATTTGAGAGAAAGAGGGTTGGTTTTTATCTAATTCTCTTCTTTTCCCTTCTCTTTTTCTCCCCTCATTCTCACCCTATCCTCCTCTATTTATAGAGAAATCAAGATGAATAGGGATGGAATGATGGAATGATTCATCAATGAGGGTAGGAGAAGGATTGGGTTTGGTTTTAGGGTATGAATTGGTTTTAGGGTATGAATTAGGTTTTGGTTTTTAGGGTATGAATTAGGTTATGGGTTTTAGGGTATGAGTTAGGTTTAGGTTTAGGTTTTGTGATTGCTTTATACCACCATTGGAATCGACTAATTGTCGTTCCTTAACTTGCCGCTTTAATGTGATTTCATCGTTTACGCTCAAATTCCTACAAAGATATGAAAACGAAATAATTACTATAAAATATAATAATCGAAACACTAACATGTATAAATTAAGGGGTATATTATGTAATAATTATGTGACTATCAAATACCCCCAAATCTATATTTTCCTAGTCCTCGAGCAAAACAATAAAATAAAAATAAAAATTCTAACTCACTTTCGCAGGAATCATCGGTTGCACTTACCTTAAACGTGCAACAAGGCTTTAAACCCCTAGATTACCTCTAGTGGACGAGTTATAGTCTCGTGAGGGTTTCCAGAAATGTTACCCACAAACATTACTGACTCAACAAAGCTTGGTCAAACAGTGTTTATTTTAAAACTTCAAGAAATGCAGGAAACCACGGTGTCATTTTAGTGTATCAACAAATCTCCAAATAATTTAATATTCTCCAAATGTTAGAAGAAATTCATAATCATCTTCAACTCAGTGTGTGTGTGGATAGCACTGTCAACATAACTTTTCATTTCAGAGTAAAACAATGACTAAATCTCCTGTAGAAAGTTTGTTTTGACTTCAAACCTCTCATGTCACTCACAATAAAGCACTCAGAGATTTGGTATTTCACTCAGTTTATATGTGAGGAAAAAAGTAAATAATGGAAAGCAATCATCTCACATATAGTAATATGAAGAACGGACTTTTCAAGAATGGAATGAACATGATCTCATGGACAGGAATATTAATTACTTTTGGGAATGTTGAATTAAACACCATAGGTCTTGGTTATTAAATCTCCACATCTACGAAACCAACCTTTACCTAAGATCAACTAGGACTTTGTTGGGTTGTAATGGGGCTTGGGTAATGGTTAATAAGGAGTGTCAAAGGATTCTAACAAAAATTTCTAGGAATGTATACACCCATTCAACGAACAATTAGGACTATCAAGAATAAACCAATGTTGCGCACCATCAATTTTTTCCTTCATTCTCACATCTTTATCCTCATTGAAAAATCTTTTTATTTGTTATAGCCATTTTTATTTTCTTCAACCCTTTTTTTTTTTTTTTCAATAGAGGATTTATGAAATATCTCATATTTTGCTTTTTTCATGCCCTTTTTACACCAAGTATATTCATCCGTACACATTCCCAAAAAAAGTTGGGTAAAGGTTAATGGGTTAACAAATAAAAGTTATTCTAAGGCTCAAAAGGCTACAAAAAGGTTAATGTTATGGGTAAGTTAAAAGGCTAGTTAATGGTCTAAAGAAAAAAAATGCCTAGATCATTTCCTAAGTTCGGGTCAGTTTTATGACATCTCAATTGAATAAGCCAAGAAGTTCTAGTGTAATAATTCAATTTTGATGTCATTCCCAAAGCAATTGATCAGAAAAATGAGAATAATGAGATCATCAACGAGATAATACGGACTTAAGAAAAATCAGAGTTTATGTATAACCCTCAGAAAAATAGAAAGGTTCAAAACTTTCAGGGTTAAGTCTCCACTATTATTCTTAGGTTTTCTAGCATATATTAACTCATCACTTCAAGTTATGCTAACCTGGCTCATGGTGCAAGATAATTGAGTTGAAAAATCTCATGAACTAGATCTAACTTAAGGAGCATACTAAACTTTCAGTCTTTATCAATATACCAATATGTCAAGTTAGTTTGCATTTTCTTGAGCATAAAACATTTGAAATCCATTTTCATACTCGTAAAAGACCAAGTTTTCTTGACAGAAACGCAAAATTTTTTATTTATTTATTTATTTTTTGTTTTTTTGTTTTTTTTTTTAAGGAATAGGAAAATAGGAAAAGAATACACAACAAAAAAAAATGAAAAATTCACCGACTCATGAACCCTACCCCCAAACTTAATCCAAACATTGTCCTCAATGTTAAATAAAATAAAGCTGACAAATGAATGAAGAAAGTACATGAGAGGAGGTTAAAACAATCTTACCGCAGTGAAGATTTTACCAATTTCCAAGAAGGCATCCAGCAATGAGGCTCACAAACATAAGAATCATGGAGTTTTTATTAGAAATCGATAAAATGCAACTAAATAGAAAACTAAAAAAAAGAAAAGGCAAGTTGTTAGTCAAGACTGTTACGGAACTAACGAGTATGAGTGAAACACAACTAAATAGGGTACTCGAAAATCAATCCAGACTAACAGCAAAAACACACAACTAAAGCTAGGCTGCCTCCTAGGAGCATTTGGTTTAACGTCATCAGCCCGACAAAACCCAAAAGATCCTCACTTCTGATACACAGGGTCCTCTAATAGGATCACATCAACGTCGACATCTAATCGAGGTAACTCTAAGAACGGCTTAAGTCGTTGACCATTTACCTTAAATACATGGCCATCCTTAGGATTAATGATTTCCACAGCTCCATGTGGGAACACAGCTTTCACAATATAAGGTCCAGACCACCGAGATCTCAATTTGCCAGGAAAAAGTCGTAACCGAGAGTTGAACAACAGAACTTTTTGAGATGGCTCAAAGGACTTACGAAGAATGGATTTATCATGGAATATCTTTGTTCGTTCTTTGTAGATTTTGGCATTGTGGTATGCATCATTGCGGATCTCTTCCAACTCATTAAGTTGAAGCTTACGATGTGATCCAGCCTTAACCATATCAAAATTGAATGTCTTGATGGCCCAATATGCACGATGTTCCAATTCCACAGGCAAATGACATGCTTTTCCAAAAACAAGCCTATATGGAGACATTCCAATCGGGGTCTTAAATGCTATTCTATAAGCCCAGAGAGCATCACTCAGACGTTGAGACCAGTCTTTACGATCAGGTCTAACTGTCTTCTCTAGAATGTTTTTAATCTCCCGATTGGAAATCTCCACTTGCCCACTTGTTTGGGGATGATAGGGGGTGCCAACTTTATGAGTGATGGAGTATTTCCTTACTAATAGCTCGAACGGTCTATTGCAAAAATGAGAACCACCGTCACTTATAATGGCACGCGAAATACCAAAGCGAGAAAAGATATTATCTTTCAAGAATCTTACCACAACCTTGTGGTCATTCGTTTTACATGGTATCGCTTCAACCCATTTGGACACATAATCCACAGCAACAAGAATGAAAATATTGCCAAACGAAGGTGGGAATGGTCCCATGAAATCAATACCCCAAACATCAAAGATTTCAACCACAAGAATATTAGTAAGGGGCATCATGTTGCGACGAGAAATGGAACCCATTCGTTGGCATCGATCATAAGTGGTGCAAAAGGCATGAGTATCTCGAAAAAGGGTAGGCCAATAAAAACCACTCTGCAAAACTTTTGCAGCTGTCTTTCTAGAGCTAAAATGACCACCACAAGCTTGCTCATGACAAAATGAGATGATGCTGTGAAATTCACTCTCAGGAACACATCTCCTGATAACCTGATCTGGACAATACTTGAACAAGTATGGATCATCCCAGAAGAAATTTCTAACCTCAGCAAGAAATTTTGATCTATCTTGTTTGGACCACTTCAAAGGAAGTTGACCTGTAACAAGATAGTTCACGATATCTGCATACCAAGGTAATTGGGAAAGAGCAAATAATTGCTCATTAGGAAATGACTCATTCAATGGTAAATATTCGCTAGAAGACTCTACCAGAAGTCTAGATAAATGGTCAGCTACAACATTTTCCGAACCTTTCTTGTCCCGAATTTCAATATCAAACTCTTGTAGCAATAGGACCCATCGGATTAAGCGAGGTTTAGCATCTTTTTTAGAGAAAAGATACTTTAACGCCGCGTGATCAGTAAAAATAATTACTTTGGATCCTATAAGGTAAGACTGAAATTTATCTAGAGCAAAGACTACAGCTAATAACTCTTTCTCAGTAGTAGAGTAATTAAGTTGTGCGTCTTGTAGAGTTCTACTAGCATAATAAATGACATGTGGCTTTTTGTCCAATCGTTGTCCTAAGACAGCTCCGAGTGCAAAGTCGGAAGCATCACACATAAGCTCAAAGGGAAAGTTCCAATTAGGAGATTGGATGATTGGAGCTGAAGTCAATAATTGTTTGAGCTTCTCAAAAGCTTTTAAACAATCTTCATCAAAAACAAAAATTGTGTCTTTAGCAAGTAAATTGCATAAAGGACGAGCGATTTTGCTAAAATCTTTGATGAATCTCCGATAAAATCCAACATGGCCTAGAAAAGATCTAATTTTCCTAACCGTCTTTGGAGGCGGAAGACACGAAATTAAATCAATTTTGGCTTTGTCGACTTCAATTCCCTTGTGTGAAATTACATGTCCAAGAACAATGCCTTGTCGTACCATAAAATGACATTTCTCCCAATTTAAGACAAGATTTTTCTCCACACATCTATTTAACACTAAAGTTAAATGATGTAGACATTCATCAAATGAATCACCAAATACTGAGAAATCATCCATAAACACTTCGAGGAACCTCTCAACCATATCAGAAAAAATACTAAGCATGCACCATTGAAAAGTAGCGGGTGCGTTACACAATCCAAAGGGCATTCTTCGATATGCGAAAGTTCCAAAGGGACAAGTGAATGTGGTCTTCTCTTGATCCTCGGGTGCAATGGGGATTTGGTTATAACCGGAATACCCATCAAGAAAACAATAGTAATCATGTCCGACTAACCTTTCAAGCATCTGGTCAATGAAAGGAAGAGGAAAGTGATCCTTCCTTGTGACCAAGTTCAACTTACGGTAATCAATACATACTCGCCACCCCGTGGTCATGCGGGTTGGTACTAATTCATTCTTGTCATTCTTGATTACCGTTACCCCTGACTTCTTTGGGACAACTTGAACAGGACTTACCCAAGGGCTATCCGAAATTGGGTAGATTATACCCACATCCAACAATTTGAGCACTTCAGCTCGGACAACTTCCTTTAGATTAGGATTAAGTCTACGTTGCATTTCACGCGATACTTTGGCATTATCTTCGATATGAATGCGATGCATGCAAACGGTTGGACTTATTCCTCTAATATCCGCGATAGTCCACCCAAATGCTGTTTTATGTTCTTTTAAAACATCTAACAATTTTCCTTCCTATTCTTCAGTCAATGCAGATGAAATAATAACAGGTAAGGTATTGCTAACACCTAAAAATGCATACTTGAGGTTGTCAGGTAGTACTTTTAGGTCGAGCTTGGGTGGTTGTTCAACGGAAGGGACTTGATTTGACTCACTGAGTGGAAGAGTTTCCACCCTAGGCTTCCATTTATAACTGGTTTCCATTATAGGGGTAGAATCAAGCAAGGCATTGACTTCCCTGATGGAATCATTAATATCGAAGTCTAAATTAAAATGAGTCAAACAAGCCTCTAAAGGATCATTAAACTGAGGAAATGAATGTTCCGTCAATCTCTCAATCATGTTAACCTCAAAGTAGTCCTCAGACTCGGGGGGTTGTTGACTTACATTGAATACATTGAGTTCGACGGTCATGTTACCAAATGATAATTTCATGATTCCATTTCGACAGTTAATGATAGCATTGGATGTGGCCAAAAATGGACGACCCAAAATAACTGGAATGTGACTAGAGGGATTATGAACAGGTTGTGTGTCCAGGACTATAAAGTCCACAGGGAAATAAAATTTGTCCACCTTAATGATCACATCCTCTAACATACCGCGGGGGACTCGGACAGATCTGTCTGCCAATTGTAATGTCACTTGAGTTGATTTCAACTCACCAAGACCCAATTGCTCATATACCGAATATGGCAATAGATTAACACTTGCCCCTAAATCTAACAGTGTCTTCTCAATCATATGATCACCAATCACACATGAAATAGTCGGGCAACCAGGATCTCTGTACTTAGGTGGGGTTTTGTGTTGAAGGATAGAGCTAACTTGCTCAGTTAAGAAGGCTCTTTTGTGCACATTCACTTTTCGCTTTTGTGTACACAAATCCTTCAGAAACTTGGCATAAGAGGGAACTTGCTTAATGGCCTCAAGTAATGGAATATTGATTTGAACTTGTTTAAAAATTTCCATTATATCGTTGGCATTTGTTCCTTTATTTGCCGGAGCTAACAGCGATGGAAATGGAGTCCTAGGCATATAGGATGCCTTGGTGGGATTAGAGTCAAGATGATGATCCTCTTGAGAAGATGAGGCTTTATCATCCTCCTTCTCAGATGGAGGTGTGACTTGCCTTGGCGTAGATTGGGCTTCAGGATCAATCAAATTAGGCATTCTAAGTTGGTTGTCAACTTGTTTGCCACTCCTAAGGGTTATGATAGATTTGACATCTTCATTGCGTGGCTGAGATGTACTGCCTATTTCGAATTTGCCCTTAGGATTTTGAATGGGTTGACCAGGGAATCTTCCTGCTTCTCTTTCAGGAAAAGATTTTTCTATTTGACTCACAGCCATCTCAAGCTTTTGGATGGCTTGAGATTGTTGTTGAGAATTAGCTCTTAGTTCGGTGATAGCCTGAGAGTTTTGTTCGAGTATGGTTCCTGTTCTCTGCATAAATTGGTTCAATGTATCCTGAAAACTCTGAGTGTTAGAGAGAGGAACATCTTGATTGAATTGAGGCCTACTAGCAGGAATTGGAGCTCGAGGAGCTTGAGGGATAACAACTGGGCCTCCTTGATGTTGACCATGGGCCCATGAGAGATTAGGGTGTTTAGCTAAACCTGGATTGTAAAATTTTGAGTGTGGATTATAACCAGTTTGCCTAAAGGTATTGAATGCATTGACTTGCTCAGCAAAATAAGCAGGGTACTCATTTTTCAAGTGACAGTCTGGTGTGGAATGACCAGAACTTGAACATGCAGCACAAACCTCGGATGGAACATTGGTTTGGACTGATGGCTGAGACTTTTCCAGATATGCATCAATCTTCTGTGCCATTGTCATTACAACTTCTTCCAACCTCGAAGAAGGAGTAAGATGAGGAGTAGATGATGTATCCCTCACTTCATACAAACCACCCTTTCGCCTATCCATGTCTTTTCTTGAATAATCCCATTGTTGAGAATTCTCAGAAATAGCTTCAAAGAATTCCCAAATCTCATTAGCACTCATTTTCATAAGTGATCCACCACTAGTGGCGTCAATCATTCGACGGTTTTGAGGGGTTAATGCGTCTTGAAAGTATTGAACCAAGCGCCACTTTTCAAAGCCGTGATGGGGACACCTAGCAATGAGTTCATTGAATCTTTCCCAACATTCATAGAAATGCTCACCCTCTTTCTGTTGAAAATTAGATATATCTCTTCGGATGGCATTTGTTTTATGAATAGGAAAATATTTTGTTAAAAATTTTCCTGATAGGGCATCCCAAGTGTTGATGGTTCCAGTTTCTAAAGAGTTTAACCATGACTTCGCCTTATCTTTTAAAGAGAAGGGAAACAGCCTAAGACGAACCGAATCATCAGAAAAATTGGGATATTTCAGAGTAGCACATATGCCAAGAAACTCTTTGACATGAAGATAGGGATCCTCTCTTTCTAGACCATAAAAGGAAGGCAAAAGGTGGATAATTGATGGTTTTAGCTCAAAGCTATTTGTAGTGGTCTCAGGCAAGACAATGCAAGATGGGGTGTTATTGGAACGTGGAGAAAAATAATCCTTAAATGCTCTCTCCCCAGCCATTTCAGTGGTGTCACTTGATAATGAGAATGATTCTAGAAGGTCAATGGGGACTTCAAACCACTCTACAGGATCCTCTTTAATTAGTCTACCCCTTGAATCTCGTTCCCAAAGACGCATAAACAAGTCTACACCAAGTGAGGTTTGAAATGTTTGCTAACCTTAAAAATTCACACACAGACTCAAACACAATCAGCAATCAATTGATGCACAAGAAGAAAAAAAATACCTCCCTAAGCAATTAGTGTTTTTGAGATTAATTATCTTTTTATCTTTGGGGGACAGATTATTTCTTATGTACTATTTATAGCAGAGCAATGGGTGCTACAAGATGATCCTAAGAGTGTATACTTTACACCACAAAGTTCAAAATCAGTAGGCTAGAGTTTTGTTTCAAAGAAACCGGATTATTGCACAAGCGAAGGAGGTCACAATGGTCCAATTAAGTACTTCCTTGTGCTACCGCTCTGTAAGCCAATAGATGTGAGAACGATGTGATGTTAAATGTACACTTGAGGCTTGTGTTCCTAACCCAAAACTGTTGGTTACACCAATTCTTCTTGTGGATCGTAGCTTACTTATGACTCGGCGTACCGGGTAAATTACCCTTGTGGCAGTGGCCTCTCGGAGTTCATTGAATGATTAAACCCAACGTCACTTTTAGCAGCGGTCAACACAAAAATTACTGGATTCACCTTGGTCTTGGTTGTCTTATGAACACCGTACCTAAGAGAATCTCTATCTAACTTGCTAATTGATTTTAATTATGTTAGGATATTGGTTGCACACAGCTGGAGTGATGAGGTGGGGATATCAGGTCCCACCAGTTTCTATTTATAAGCTGGGTCTGCTTATTATGAATTACTAAAGTTTAGCATCCACAATTACAGAAATTTAACAACCAATCACACAATTTCAAACAATTACACCAAGCACCCTGGTCGCTAATACGTTGCGTGTGATAGAGATACTTACAGTGTGCGTAATCCAATTTGCACAAAAAGTTAGCACAATTCAAAAAAAATGACCGACTTCTTTTTATCCGTTTCACTCAACACACAAGCATATGCAAATAAATTTACTGGTCTTGGTCTTAGAAGTCGGATTTCTAAATCATAAAAATTATTGGGTAACAATTAAAATTGTTTCCCTATAATTTCTTTTGACTTAGAAAATTTTGGGTTTTTTTTTTTTTTTAGTGATTAAACATAATGAAAAATAGTAAAGTTTAAAGATTATTACACCACACACTCGTAAAACGAGGTGAAAATAAAATTAAAACTCTCCTCACAAAAATAAAAATAAAATGTGCTTGATGTTTTTGCAAGATCGTCCAATTTCCTCGAGAAGCGTGTAATCTGCAAAATCAAACACAAAATGAGTATAAAAAGAACAAAATAAAAATAAACAAAAATAAATTTTTTGAATTTTTTTTTTTTTTTTTAGTTTTAGTTTTTGATTTTTTTTTTTTTTTTTTTTTTTAATTAGTGAAAATAAATCTTAAATTCAATTACAATGCTACATTCCCCGGCAACGGCGCCAAAAACTTGATGCGGATTTAACTAACCTAAATAAATAGGTTAATTCAGCCCACTTGTAAAAACCGCAAGTGCACGGTGCCTAACTGGTAGACAACGGCAAGTACGGGTCGATCCCACGAGGAAGGTGGATTAAATTGAATTTTAGAAATTTAATTAAACTAATTTATAGGAAAGGGGGTTACAGCATTTTTAAAGCTAAACTAAAAATAAGAAAATTAAGAAAAAAAAATTAAAATAAAAGATATATATGAAATGGATTTTTGGTGAACTTGGACTCACAATTTAGTTGGCAAAATTATCTAAATCTAAATTACTGAATTTAAATACGAGAAGCGTTAGGAATGAGAATCCCTTGCTTCCACCGAATATATAATCGTTATAATCCAATTAAACTTATATCATGTTTCTATCAAACATTCACAAGTTATTTCAAGCAAATATGCTCTTACTAAGTATTAAATGTCTTTTTAGGGCACACTTAATCAAAGTTTAAGCTTAATAATTTTTTAGTACATGCTTTGAATATTAATAAAGGGTAATTCTAACTACCAAACATATCAAGTTTACTTACTCGAAAATGCAAGGTGAAAGCAAATTATCAAAATTCAGAAATAACTTGTAATGACAATTAAGCAACCCATTCAGTAAAATAAATTTAAAATAATTTTTACAACCTAATTAGTTTATCACAAGCCTGAAATGGTGGCACTCAGCAAATCAGCCGATGGGTATGCACGAATCCCGAGGAAATGGCCCAAAACCCGCTCTGTGGTGGTACAGAGCAAATCCGAGGGTGGAAATAGCCAAAAAAACAAATTTCTGTTATTTCCCGCCTGCTACAGTACTGCTACAGTACACAGCGCGGTTCAGGCTTCTTCTCCAGCGAGACGATGGCTCTCGCGGCCTGGTTTTCGCTCCTCGCGGCCTCTCTCGACTCCAAATTGATGCTAGAACCTGCAAAAGACCAGAAAATGTGAAGAAAAACCAAGAAAATAGCACAAACAAACAGAGAGAAATCGGGAGAAAACTCCCTGTTTTCGCTTCCTGTCGCGGCTGTTCCCGCGGCGTTCCTTCGCTCCTCGCGGCGGTCTTGTCCTCAAACCGTCTCCCTAACCTTCAAAAGAGATAGAGAGGGTGAGGAAACAGTTAGAAATAGCAAAAACAGAGAATGAAACCGAGGACAGGAGCTCCCTGTTTCGCCTTGCGAGTTCTGTCTTCGCGAGGTGGTGGCCGTGAGGGAAGGAGTCAGGAAGGATGTCGAGACGAAGAGAGGCCGAGAGTGGGGAGGAAAACACACTGTCGCAAGGCGAAACAGAGTCGCGGTGCGGCTCTGTTTCACGTCGTTTGAGGTGGCTCTGTCGTGGTGGTTCGTGGCCTGTTGTGGTGGTGGCGGTTGTGTGGACAGGGGAGAGGAGCAGGGAGTGGTGGTGGAGGTGGAAATTGGACGTGAAACAGGGGCGTGACCACCCTGTTTCACGGTGGTGACGGTGGCTGTGTGATGAGCTCGGCGGTGGCGACGGCTGTCTGGTGGTGGAGGTGGCGAGGTGACTGTGTGCTGAGTGAGTGGAGTGAGTGGAGATGGATGAGTGGTGAGGGTGATTGTGAATCAATTTGAGAGAAAGAGGGTTGGTTTTTATCTAATTCTCTTCTTTTCCCTTCTCTTTTTCTCCCCTCATTCTCACCCTATCCTCCTCTATTTATAGAGAAATCAAGATGAATAGGGATGGAATGATGGAATGATTCATCAATGAGGGTAGGATAAGGATTGGGTTTGGTTTTAGGGTAGGAATTGGTTTTAGGATATGAATTAGGTTTTGGTTTTTAGGGTATGAATTAGGTTATGGGTTTTAGGGTATGAGTTAGGTTTAGGTTTAGGTTTAGGTTTTGTGATTGCTTTATACCACCATTGGAATCGACTAATTGTCGTTCCTTAACTTGCCGCTTTAATGTGATTTCATCGTTTACGCTCAAATTTCTACAAAGATATGAAAACGAAATAATTACTATAAAATATAATAATCGAAACACTAACATGTATAAATTAAGGGGTGTATTATGTAATAATTATGTGACTATCATAGGACCCGGGTGATACAGCTTGGTGGAATTCAAGTTGAAATTGCAGAGGTTCAGAAAAATTGAAGAGTATAATGAAGGAAATGCTCTGAAAACTTGGAATAAGATGATGCCGTAAAAGACTAGCTTTGAGACTTAATTTGACGCTTGATAATTTTCCTGTATGTGTATGAACGATGAGAGACCAACTTTTCCCCAAACCATAAATGTCGCACTCTCTGTACTGTACATGATAGTTTAGGAAAATATAGGTGAAAATACTTCTAAAACGTAGATGAAACTGAAAGATGTGATAAGGTAGAATATAGGTTGTGTTGAAATAATTAATGCCTTGTGTTGATAAGTTCATGCATGCTTTGACTATGAACCTTGGAAAACTATTTCTTGGATTCAAGTACCTAGGGGCTATGTACCTTGGGAGTATGATACATTGCATTTCCTATGACTCTTGAGATTATCTAGAGTCTTCATTCATGTACATTTGCTCTATATATATAGGCTCTCATGTAATTCATTTGAGGATAAAACAAGTAAGAAAACAATACAAAGACTACCCAAACTAGAGGTAGCTTTCTCTCTTCATATTATTCACAAGTTAATAATCATTTTCATCTCATCTTTCTTTACACAAAACAACCCACCACTCAACAAGTTAAGTCCATCGTCAAATGTCAATTCCAACAGGTGGTATCAGAGCAAGGTTGATAAAAAAAAATCAGTTGGGGTGTGAAGACAAGATCAGTTCAAAATGGCAAGTTTGGGCAACGACACAACGGTGTCGATCCTTGATGGTGATAACTATGATTTTTGGTATGTGATGATGAGCACAATCTTTATTTCTCATGATCTATGGGAATATGTAGAAGATGGATATGAAGACTCGGGTGATTCTACGAACCTCACAAATGAACAAAAGCAATAATTGAAGGAGAAAAGAAAGAATGATGCAAAGGCGCTAAGTCTCATTCAACAAGGAGTAGCGAACTCAAAATTTTGAAGAATTATCAATGCTACAAAGGCGAAAGAGGCTTGGGACATTCTTCAAAAGGAGTACAGAGGCAACGATAAAATGAGAACCGTAAGACTACAATCTCTAAGAAGAGATTTAGAAAATTTGAAGATGAAAGAATTTGAAAGTTTGAATAATTATTCTTCCAGAGTTGTTGATGTTGTGGAGAAAATGAAAATTCTTGGCGAAGATATTAGTGACCAAAAGATTGTTGAAAAAGTTCTCATTAGCTTGCCTGAAAAAATATGATCCTTTGGTTGTTGTAATAGAAGAAACTAACAATCTTTCTACGTTGAATGTAGAAGAAATGTTGGGTAAGATAAAAGGATTTCAGCAAAGGTTGAATAGGAAAACAGAAAAAATCCATTGAAAGTGCCTTTCAATCTAAGCTCAATGTCCAATCTCCATTTCAAAGAAAATTCATCTTGTTGCAAGCATCAAAATGGAGCATAATCGCAGCTTTCCTATCTCCTTTCTTTATTAAAAAAATATGGCTTTAAAGATAGATATTGTTGATAACTCATGGCTTTGGCATAGAAGGCTTGGCCACTTGAACTTTCAAAGTTTGAAGAATTTGCAACAAAAGAACATGACTGCCATGTTTCAAAGAAGTTCATGACATGTGTGAAGGTTGTGCGCTTGGAAAGCATCACCGAGTGTCATTTCCAAAGAAGAAGGCATGGAGAGCAAATGCACCTTTGGAACATGTTCATACGGATGTGTTTGGACCAATGACAACTCCAACTCATGCCGGTAACAAGTATTTCATTATTTTTATTGATGATTTTAGCAGAATGACTTGGGTTTATTTTATGAAGCAAAAGTCGGATGTGTTTTATATTTTCTAGATGTTTCAAAGTTATGTTGAAAGGCAAAGTGGCAATCTCATAAAAATTTTGAGAAGTGATAGAGGAGGTGAATATAACTCCAATGAATTTAATAAGTTTTGTGAAGATATTGGCTTGGACAGGCAATTGACCGTGGGATACTCCACAACAAAATGGAGTGGTCGAAAGAAAAATAGAAGCATTGAGGAGATTGCGAAATCGATGCTTTATGAAAAGGGGCTACTCAAAAGTTTTTGGGGTGAAGCCGTGTATACAGTGGTGTATTTGCTAAATAGATGTCCAACCAAGGCTTTGGAGAACAAGACTCCACTTGAAGCATGGAGCGGAAGAAGGCCATCAGTGAGTCACTTGAAGGTGTTTGGGTGCATCTGCTATACTCATGTCCCAAAAGAAACAAGGCACAAACTTGATGAGGTTAGTGAGAAATGCATCTTTGTGGGTTATAGCTCAAAATCAAAGGCTATAGACTCTACCATTTGATGAAGAAGAAAGTGATCATTTCAAGAGATGTCATATCTGATGAGAAAACTTCTTATGATTGGAAAGAAAAGAAAGTCCAAGTTCGGGCCTACTCTTTTGATGAAGATTTGGAGTATCAAGAAAGTCAAGTTGAAGATGAAGCTCCACAAAGTGTCCCTCCAAATTCAAGTCCTTAATCTACTTCATCAAGCTCATGTTCCTCATCTCCAAGTTCAACACCAAGAAGAATGAGAAGCATAAATGATATTTATGAAAGTTGCAATTTTTGTGTTGTCGAGCCCAAAAGCTTTGAAGAAGCAATCAAGGAGGAAGCATGGAAGGAAGCCATGGAAGAAGAAATACATGGGATCGAGAAAAACAAGACTTGGGAGTTGGTGGAAAGGGCGAATGACAAAGATGTTATTGGGGTGAAGTGGATTTTCAAGACGAAGCTTAATCCCGATGGCTCCATTCAAAAGAACAAAGCAAGACTTGTGGCAAAAGGCTATTCTAAACAGCTCGGAATTGATTTTCAAGAGACATTTGCACCGGTAGCTCAATTGGATACAATTAGAGCACTCATTGCTTTGGCCGCTCAAAAGGGTTGGTTTTTATATTAACTTGATGTAAAATCAGCTTTTTTGAATGGTAATTTAAATGAAGAAGTTTATGTCGAGCAACCATAAGGCTTTGTGTCAAAAGGAGAAGAAGACAAAGTGTATAAATTGAAGAAAGCATTGTATGGGCTAAAACAAGCACCCCGAGTCAGGTATAGTGAGATAGATTCATATTTTATCAAGCAAGACTTCCAAAGGAGCAAGAGTGAACCCACTTTGTATGTCAAGAGACAAGGTACGACCGGAATTCTTATTGCCTCTCTCTATGTTGATGATTTGGTTTTCACCGGTAGTGATCGTAAAATGATTGAAAGTTTTAAAGAAGAGATGATGAAGAAATATGAAATGAGTGATTTGGGACTCTTGCATTACTTTTTGGGCATTGAAGTTTGTCAAACTGAAGATGGTATTTTTATTTACCAAAGGAAATATGCCAAAACTCTCCTTGAAAAATTTAGAATGGGAGATTGTAAATCAATGGCTACACCTTTGATTGTTAATGAAAAATTGAAGAAAGAAGATGGAAGCAAGGAGGTGGATGCATCACTTTATAGAAGTTTGGTTGGAAGCTTGTTGTATTTAACCACGACAAGGCTGGACATCATGTATGCTACAAGCATGTTGTCTCGGTTCATGCACGTGCCAAGTCAAACCCATTTTGGGGCTGCAAAAAGAGTGTTGAGATACATACAAGGTACTCTTGATTTTGGTATTTTGTATGAAAGAAAAATTGAAGCAAAGTTATTTGGATTTTGTGATAGTGATTAGGCCGGATGTGTTGATGATATGAGAAGCACTTCAGGCTATGCATTTTCTCTTGGTTCCGGTGTATTTGAATGGGCATCCAAGAAGCAACAAACGGTGGCAGAATCATCAGCCGGGGCCGAGTATATTTCGGCATCATTAGCAACCACTCAAGCAATAAGGCTAAGGAGAATCTTGGAAGACATTTGTGAAAAGCAAGGAGAAGCTACTCCCATTTTATGTGACAACAAGTCCGCAATTGCAATGACAAAGAACCCGGTTTACCATAGCCGCACAAAACACATTGCAATCAAGCATCACTTCATTCGAGAAGCTGTGGAAGAAGAAGAAATTCAGCTCAAGTATTGCAAGACGGAAGAGCAAGTTGCGGACATTTTCACCAAAACACTACCAAGAGATAAGTTTGAGTATTTTTGAGAAATGTTGGGAGTAACACAAGGCATTAAGGGGGAGTGTTAAAATAATTAATGCCTTGTGTTGATAAGTTCATGCATGCTTTGACTATGAACCTAGCTTGGAAAACTATTTCTTGGATTCATGTACCTAGGGGCTATGTACCTTGGGAGTGTGATACATTGCATTTCCTATGACTTGAGATTATCTAGAGTCTTCATTCATGTACATTTGCTCTATATATAGGCTCTCGTGTTATTCATTCGAGGATAAAACAAGTAAGAAAACAATACAAAGACTACCCACACTAGAGGTAGCTTTCTCTCTTCATATTATTCACAAGTTAATCATCATTTTCATTGTTTTCATCTCATCTTTCTCTACACAAAACAACCCACCACTCAACAAGTTAAGTCCATCATCAAATCTCAATTCCAACAGGTTGACTAGTAGTACTCATGATTATCAGAATGTTATTGAAAAAAATAAAATTTGGAGAACGTTGTGATTTTAGAATGCTGGAAGAGCCACATCTATTTCTTCCTTATGATGGTATCCGTGATGAGGTTCCAAACTTGCAGTTCATTCACATACAAGAAATTGACCAAGTATTCTAATATACGTAAGCACACATTCTCTAAGCGGGCTTGGTTCCTTCACAACCTTCAATACCAGCACAAACTGTATGTATAGGGAATGGTTTGAAAGTAGTAGTCTGAGCTATGAACTACTCCCAGTGTTGCATTATCTCGTTATGTACATCTTCCCTTAATAGAACTTTTGCTATTTTCCCTATAGAAAATAAATAATAATTGCGGACAAATGAACATCATCAACTTATCATTTCCTCTTACAAACCCGTGCCCGGATAACTGAGGGAATGTTTAAGTGCATATACCACACTACGAATGAATGGGTATGTGATATCTAATAAAACAATTGCGGACAATAAGTTAGCACCCCAAACACCAGCATGCCCCAACGCCATTTGAAGCACATCAGTTCTAGGACTTGTTTCAAGGTAGATGCCTAGAGCATAAGCCCAGATAGTAGCAATCACTGAGAAGAAAAATCCAAGACAACCAACAAGGAGCTTCACTGGCAAAGACAGGTAGTAATCTCTTATGTTAAAGGCCGACAAGTGAGCGGAGAGAGCAGCTCCTAGACTTATAAGGGATGCGAACATCGCAATTGAAAGGAAGAACAAGTATGGAATGAAGTATTTTCTGTGGAGAAATATAGGATAACCTGTGTTTTGGTCAAGGCCACCAGGTACGGTGAAGGCTGCTTGGAAGTTGATGGCAGCAATCAGGGTGGAGATAACCGTTGACATATTGGACATGCACTTAACCCATTCATCTGCGCTCTTTTGAAAATTTTCATGAGTAACACTAAATAGTTCTTCAGCTGTATGGCCACCGAAGTTTCTTAGATGAAGTAGGTGCCGGGGGAAGAGCCGTTCAAATTGCTGCATGTTTACATACATCAAGGTTAAAGATATGCGCGCCGTATAAAATTAATTTAACACTATAACTAAAAGCCTTTTTTGTTGTTCACTGAAGGTTAACCAATTGCAGTTGTTTGCGTAGGTTGTTAACAATAAGACTTGAAATGTTAAAATGGTGACATTACCTTGAACCAAAGCACCTCCCATTGCATTTGTTGAAAGGCTCCCTGAATATACAGTGGTTTTTTACCCAACTTAGCTGCAAGATGCAAAGGTGTGTTCCCATCCTTGTCAACCATGGCAACCATTTTAGCAATAGGGAAGTTTTTGGATTTCAATAAGAAGTGGAAAACTTGTTCGCTTCGATGTTCAACCACTAAATGCATTATGTTCTTGTTATCCTCATCAACTGACTCCATCGTCTCAGGAAATTCTTGACTAATCTTCTCAACAGCCTCAATAATCCCGTGCTTACTAGCCAGAAAAAGGCACTCTTTGATGACAATTTCATCTGGCATCCCACTTGACTTGTGCGATGTTATCAATTGTTTTGTCAACTCTAGTACACAAGCATGCTTACGCTTTGCATCGTCAATTATTTTTATCCATGGGCACCCTGCAATAAATAAGGTACAATTTTCTAAACCTTTGGTTATTCAGTTTCATATATTCTGAGGTGCAATTTAGATAGGCTTTCTCATGATAATTGCTTCAAAATTCAAAATTAAAATACTTGTGGTCAGTCTTTTGATAGGATCTTACTCACATCTAATGAGCCGTTCGATTCCTGCAAGAAAAGAATAAAAATGTAATAAGTTTCCGGAAAGAGAGAATACTTCCATCATTGTCATTGTCACGGAGGGTTCATATAAGTATATACAATGAAATTACAAAAGATAAACAATCGGAAAATCAACATTTGAGATGATGTCACAGTACCTGATATCTCTGTCTTTCTGGTAGGATAATTATCATAGGAAGGAAGACCTGCTTAAAAGAAAAGTAACAAGATCATTACACAGTAATGCAAACTTATGAAACACCCAACCCACCAACAATTGACAATTTATTTTATTAGAATATGAATCTAAAAATACGTATTATATGGATAGAAAAATGAAAAATTGACTTACACATGTAAATGAAAATTGCGAATATGTCCACCGGAATGAATGGAGAAGATCCACCAATATGTTGATATGTGTAAACTGTTCCACTCCTAAATGAGGCCGGTGATTGAGCTATGATATGAAGAGCTGTAATCCCCCGTTGGTCACGAGCCCAAACCTGATTTTTACAATTTTAGAAATCAACAACTATTATTAATTTCTCAATATTATAAAACCAAATTGTTTCTTATTAATAATGGAATACAAGTAGTATCTGCTGCCCAAGCAGTGACAATAAATCACAGAACGCTTGACATTTTTGTTTTGTAAGGGAAAATGAAACATACCATAGAATTTAGCAGCCACAGCTGCATGAAGAATGGTGGAAAAATCACTTGTTCTTATGAGAACATTTTCATCGCTGTTTTTCTCAAGAAGAAAGCATAGTATCTCCATCTTCCCATAAGTCGCAGCCCAAAACAAGGGTGTTTCTCCGTAAGAATTGTGTACAGAAACTAAGCTCGCCTCCTTTTCCACCAGGGATGCAACAATCTCAATTGAACCGATCCTGACAGCTTCATGGAGTGCAATGTTTCCATTGTGATTTTGTGCTAGGAGATGACGATTTTCTATTAAGGAAAAGGATTGAAGAAGTCTAAGAACGATACCAGTGTGCCCATTTAGAATAAGTAGGTGAAGAATTGTGTCTCCAAATTCATTGACTGCTGAAGATTGTTGTGATGTATAGAAGTCATGGACAATCTCCCAATCTCCTGTAAATGATGCTCTATGTGCATCTCGGTTCACTGACATATCTTATGATGATCGTTGTTGTTGTTGTAGTAGACATGATTATAGGATAGAATGTTTGAATAAATAATTTATTTGTAGAAAAACTAAATAATTTATTTGTAGAAAAACTAAGTGTTTGAATAAATAATTTATTTGTAGAAAAACTAATTAGCTGTTCATATAAATAATAAAAGACAAAAAAGAAAAAGTAAGAACTGAGGGATGGCGATTTGCTGCCTTTGAAAGATGCCAACGAAGAAAGCAAATTAAAGTTAAATGGGAGAATTTTTATTAGGGGTAGTGGGCATGGGCCGAGATGGGATGGAATGGACCCATCTCTATCACATCCCGTTCATTCGGAATCGGGATGGGATAGACCTCATCTCGACCTTGTCCCATCTCAAATGGGTTCGGGACGGGACGGGATCATCATGCTCAATCTGTTGATAAATTATTTTGACAATTTATAATATAATAAACACAATTTGTAACATATTACAACATGAGACATAATAACATATTTCAATAAAAACACAATAAACACAGCCTAACAAATATAATACACAACCTGTAACATAATAAACTTCATTCTGTAACAAAATAATACACAACCTGTAACATTATTTATATGGGTATCCAAACAATTGCAATTCTAAAATAAATATATAAAATAAATATTAAAATTATTAATAATAAATATTACAAAATCAGTATGGGACGGGACGAAATTGGCGGGATTGAAAATTTTCATCCCATCCCATTCTAGATCGAGACGAGATGGGATCGAGATGAGATTAATCAATTCCAATAAGACCCAAAAAAATCGAGACGGGATCGGAATCGTGAGATGGGATGCCCATCCCTACTTTTTATTACTAATGAAGAATAAACAATCAGTATGTGAAAAACTAAAAAGGTTCACATTTAAAAAAAGTTACATTTTGTGACTTTTTATAAGCAATGCGGAATAATAAACAATCAGTCGTAGATGTTATAAACTCTTTCAACCGTCTGGAATCCAATGTTATATGAAATCAATGAATAAAAATGATCTTCATCGCCCTCGCATCGTTCCAACACAAAGAAGATTTTTCCATTATTATAGATTGGGCAATGGGAATCAAGTTAGCAAAGCTATGAAGGAAGCAATAAAAAGATTGGGCAGAGAGATGATGAAGGAAAACTCATCGAAATAAAAGCTATGTGATAGGTTAAAACACTATTGAAGATGAATGTGAAGTTACCACAACTCTGCCACCTAAGAAAAACGTTACTTGAAGATCATTTAGAAGCAAGAGGGCAAATCCTAAATTCAGGTAATTTATGACGATGATACATATATAATGCAGACGTCTATAGGAATCTTGTATTGATGCTAGTTTAGAGCTTGCATGCAATGAAAATGTTAGAAGATTATGAGAATGACAACGAAGTTAGCAGTGCAGATAAGGAAGCCATAGATTCGACAAGAAAGACTTGAAGAAAGAATTCACAAACCTAAAAGCTCTACTAGTTAAGGAAGCTACTATAGCAGGTCAAAATTTTCATTAAGTTTGAAACAAAAAAGGTACAAGTGTAAAAAGTTTATCCCTCATCAGGAGTGGGTATAAAGACAGAAGAGTTAAGCTTAACAGAGGAGGGAGCTGGAGTCGCATCCGTACGCATCTCAATCTAAGCATCATGATCCGGATCGCCCTCGTCGTCTTATGATGCAAAAATCACTGGTAAGTTTACATATGACATCTTCTTATAGTGATCGAGGTCCCATTCTGGATTCTCCTCCTTCATAAGCACCAACAGCTCCAATCTACCGTGTACAATCCAGCCGAATTCACACTTGCCTTATTCCTGGATAAGCTCTTCCTCGTGTGCTTTCGCTTTAGCAAGTTCACGCTTCAATAGCTCAAGCTTGCCAGTCAATGCGTCGACATGAGACTGCTTTGTAAATAGACCGCTCTTTACAGCACCGTGCTCATGTTGTTCCAGTTCAAGCCAGTCATCGGCCTTCCTTGCCACCCGAGCGTTGAATTCCACATTAGACTCCAACTGTTGTTCCTAAACATCAATATCAGCCTCCTTCAAGGCATTTTTCTCAGTGAGAGACCGCAGGTCAGAACGCGCCTCAGTCACAGCTTCCTGTGCAACCTCCATATCACGGCGGGTCAGATCCAACTCCCGCTTGAATCTGTCCCTCGCGGACACCGCCTCTGCAAAGTCAGACTCAAGGGCTTTCAGACGAACCCTTTGAGCTTTAGCAACAACAGCCAACTGTTTCAGCCTATTCTCCTCAACGTACTTCCTCAATAGCTCAATTTCATAAAGCGCGTCAGAATACAGCCTCTGCATGTTCGAGAAGACACATTTCATGGTGTACACCCTCTCACGAGCCATCTTGACTTTCATCCCAAGCGACAACCACCTGACTCAAGTGAGACATTCCTAGCTATGACGCCTACTTATATGCTTATTCGAAGCATAATCCACATCAACCTCCTGGTGTCAGACCTGAGTGTTCATCTTCACTAAGTCCGAGGAAAACAGACTTATCTGCGCATCTGGATGAAGGTCTCCCGGATGAGGAATTACGCTAGCACCACCCTTCGTAGTCGTCAATGCCCCCAGTTTCAGATCGGCATATTTTCCTTTGTCACTAACAGCCGACCCCTTAGTGCAAGATGACTTAACGAAATTTGGAGGAAGAAAATGACGCGAGTTGTCTAATGGACCCTCCATCACCTTGAGATGTGCCTAGAGCGAGACGGGTAACAATGCGAGCTATGAGAAACTTGGTGTGTGTTGCCACGATCACTATCGAACAACCCAGCAGTGGAATGATTGGACTCTAGAACCATACAAATCCTCATCAGGACTCTCTAGCAGAACGGTCTCGAACGGATCAATACCAGTAAAAGCCGCCATGGCAGCCAACATAAGCTTCTTGCTTAGAGCCTCTATCTGCGCAACATTAAGATTTGAAGCATCTTCAACCCCTGCTAATCGCAAGTGGTCCCTCTCCCAGCCGAACACTTCGCCCTCCGCCTCGGCAGGCCGGTCAGGCTCACGCTCTTCAATTACTGAAGCGGACCGTTTGGAAGACGACCTAGTCCTAACACGGGATTTCTTCGAACATACAAAGGAGGCAAACATCTCAAAAAGCCCCTCCGTGTCAGACCAAGTAGGAGCCTTAGCTCTGGTGGCTTTCCTTTTCTAGAAGGGGCCCCACCTTCAGACTTAACTCGCAATGATTAGTAAATAGTGGGCGTCTCATGCTAATTGTTTCACAACCCACTGCGAATAAAGTTGATAACACATATGACCTCCTCCACATTCTTCGTCGGCTAGTCGCAGAATTTATTCATAGTGTTTTGCTCCTCTAGGTAAGAGGAGTAGTGGGAAACCATATAGCGAGAAAACACGAGCGATGATTAGCATACAATCAAAGCAACGGAATTGGAAGATAAAGTTACACTTACAAAGTGGTTTGAACTCTCGTTCGAGTGAACGACCCCTGAACTAAAAAAACTTCGAATCAGCAAAGCAAAAAAGCAATACTTCTGCCAAAACTTGAAGTCATCAGGCAACAACTGGATTGTTCAGCATATGCCAACTTCATTCGCTCTATTCAAAATGAGAAGAATGATTTTGTCTCCATTAGGTACAACCTGGGCATGAGAAATCCCAAGAAAATCCAAGAAGTCCCAGATCACGTCAAGAATTGGAAATCGGATAATGGCAGGTCCTCAGGGATCCCGAACTTCGTTCGAATTTCAGCAAGGCTCGATTTAGAAAGCAACCTATCTTTTAAAAACTCAAGGCCCTTGGCCAAAGTTGCGTCATCAAGATAGTTTTGGTGAGCCATGAAGAAGACAAACAATTTTTTCAATAAGAAGATGAACGGAGCAAAATATCTAAGAATGCGAAAAATAGAAGAGTTAGTCTCCGCATAAAAGAAGACCTAAATAGGAATTAGGTTCTCGCCTCTTCTCCACTATACTGTCGCCCATACAATGAAAGGCGTGGCTCAAGCAACGATTCATACTCGATCATCATGAGCTGCATATCTTTTCAAGAAATGACTTAGCGAACAGATGTGATAGCCCACTAACTCAGGAAGAGTAGCTGATGTGATACACCAAAATGATCCCAACTCTGTGTCGTACACGTGTCATGATGATCTCGAGGAATAACATGCCCCAGCGTAAGCCCAACACTGATCCGGCCCAAGCGGTTCTAAACCCGCCCAATGCAGTCCGCCAGACGGACTTGGATTCTTACAACCTGCTAAGCCCAGTAAGCCCTGCTAAGGCAAGTATCTCGAGGATCAACTTTGGACGGGCAATTACAGCAGCTCTTTGTTTCCAACTAGAAAGCAAATTCAAGAGTATATGTCACACATGGAGACTTCTACCTATAGACTACTCTAGAAACAAAAACTATCTCTCACGTATTTAAGAGCACAAGGCTAACAGAGAAACTTTCCTCCACAGCACGACTCCTAATTAGATAATGATCTCCACGAAGATCTCCTCCCTGAACTACGTCATTGATGGTCTGGTCGAACCTGGACTCCAACACTATAAATAAGACATGAGGTTGGTAAGCTAAGGTACGCTACAAATGTCATGCTTACAGCATTACACCTTCCTCGGATCCATGTTTGAATTTAGCATCGGAGTCTCATCGACCACCACAACGATGAACTGTGGCTCACATGCGTTCCTTGTGCAGGTTTGCAGGTCAAAGCCAAAGCGGAGAGCGAAAAATGATTGCATTAGTTATAATCCAATATTTTACTTGTTTTTTCTGTCTAAAATTGGCTATAATCTACTATTTCAACGACTTTTTGTCTGCCTTTGAAGTTCAATCTCAGAGGCTATTCACGATTTTCTCGATTATTTCATTCTCTTTTGAGGCTTAATCTCCAAGGTTATAATCTATCAGTTTCTCTATTTTTTTCATCGACTTTTCAGACTCTTTTTCAAATGCTATAATCTATAATTTTTGCAATTTTTCATCTACCTTTATAGCTCAAATTAAAAGGCTACAATCCACCATTTTCTTAGTTTTACAATCTACCTTAAAGGCTCTATCACAAAGACTATAATGTACAATTTTATCAATCTTTATCCGTCATTGAAGCACAATCACAAAGGCTATAATCAGCGATTTTCATTATTATTTTTAATTACACATGAAACTCAATGTCAAACACTATAAACAACGATTATCTATATTTTTTCAACTACCTTTGAGGCTAAATTTCAAAGGCTATAATCCAATATGTTACCGGTTTCTTCCATCTACATCTGAGGCTCAATCTCAAAGGCTATAATCCATTATGTTCTTGATTTTTTATCTACCTTTGAGGCTTAATCTCGAAGCAAGTAATCTACAATTTTCTTGAATTTTTTCGTTTATCTTTGACGACCAATCTCAAAGGCTATAAGCCATTATTTTCTTGATTTTCTCATCTACCTTCGAGCCTTAATTTCAAAGGATATAATCTTCGATTTTTTTTTTTTTTTTTTGAGAAGAACATTGTACTTCTTTTATTGATTAGTGGATTGATTATATTTGCCCCGAGGTTTTTTACCCTTCACCTTGAAGGGTTTTCCACGTATATCTTGGTATCCTTTATTTTGCATTGATTATTTGCTTGTATTGAATATTTGTTTGGCAATATTACTTTGTTCTTCCATTGATAGAATTTTTTTGTAATTGTTTGCGTTGTTTTCCCCCAACAAAGTAGTATCTGAGTCAACGGTTCGGCGCGGCAACATAGAACTTATGGACAATCTCCAAATCTCGTCTGACTGATGCTCTATGTGCATATTTGTTTACTGACATATCTAATGATGATTTGATTAGTTGTAGTAGACAAGATTATTGGATAGAATATTTGAATACATTATATATTGGTAGAGAAACCAAGAGCTATTCATATGAATATTATTCCCTGCTTCAATTTAATTAGATATGAAGAAGCATTGGATTCAAAATGTCAAAGCTTAGCTTTACTTTGCTTTTATGCTTTAAATTAACCTTCAATACCAGCACAAACTGTATGTATAGGGAATGATTCAAAAGTAGTAGTCCGAGCTGTGAACCACTTCAGGCGTTTCGGATCCAATATCGTAAGAAATCAATAAAAAAAGGCTTGCCCTCCATACCTGGGTTCGAATGTCCCATCTGAAAGAAGATTTTCTAATTATCATATTCTGGTCCAATTCCTTGAAATTTGATCTTGTACTTCTTAGGCACTGTCGTGATATGCTCCAGACATCTTCTCCAACATCCAAATTTGTACATCAGTAAAAATTCCTCTGTTGCATCCTTTATCGAATCTAATATACATAGACTCCCTTGGAGCTCTGCCACTGACACACTAAAGCCGCTGTGCATATTAACATACTTCTCTTCTCTTCTCCAACACTGAATGATACAACTGTAATCCCCATGTCTAGATTATCAACCTTCCAATACAAAAACCCATTCAAATACGTAATATAACCTTCAATTGGATAGTTAGGAGTTGAACTCATTGTTCTCAATGAATTAGATCCCAGAGTATAAATCGCCCATTCTACACAATTGAACCCACGTACCGACATCAGAATCACTTTGTATTCATTACTTGATGGATGAAACCCGAACCCCAACTTATATATAAGGAATGGATCGTAATGATTAATAACAAAATCATATTTTGGAAGATTCCCAAATTTTCCAATGGTTGGATTACAAATATGAACAGTGTTATAGTTAGCGTAAATACAAATCAAACCATTGATGGAGATTAACTTGCTGTAGAAGCATAAAGGCTGATTCTCATCTACGAACAACTGTTTAGGAACAAAGCCTGTTTCTTCTTCAAGTGTTGATGTAGGGAACGATTATCAACCTTCCAATACAAAAACCCATTCAAATACGTAATATTGTTGAAACAGGAAACAGGGAAAAACAGAGAATACGAAAAGTACCAGTGAACACGCTCAAAGACGGCTTGTCGGCAATGGATTGCGGCATGTCGGCATGGAGGACAACCCATATGAGCTAGATTTGAGTTGTGAAAGCTGGATCTGAGTTGAACCTTCAAGAACAGCCGGAGGAAGAAGAAGATGAAATTCTCCATCACCGCCACCCTTCACCGCCTGAAGCGTCTATAAACGAGGAACCCCTCCTCTTCAGAAGGTCATCTTCTCCCATTTGAGAGATCCAGTGAGATTGTGAGAGATGAGGGTTCCTAATCTCTGTTTGTGTATTTGTGAGGGAGGAGAGAGAGAGGAGAGAGAAACGAAAGAGAAAAGAGTTTTTTCTTGTGTCTTTGAAGGATAAATGCACCGTGCATTTTTCTGTGGTGTCACTTAGACACGTGTATGTATTTGTAATGTTTTTGACGTTGTGTAGTTCTCTCTCTCCATTTGTATTTCTCAATCTCATTAGTAAAATTATTCTCTTTGCCCGTGAAAGTAGGCAAACTTGCCAAATCACATTAAATTTATTGTTTTCTATTGCAATTATCAATTGTGTTCCACAATCTATTTACGAAGCGGAACAAATATAACCTTCAATTGAATAATTAGGAATTGAACTCATTGTTCTCAATGAATTAGATCCCAGAGTATAAATCGCCCATTCTACACAATTGAACCCACGTACCGCCATCAGAATCACTTTGTATTCATTACTTGATGGATGAAACCCGAACCCCAACTTATATATAAGGAATGGATCGCAATGATTAATAACAAAATCATATTTTGGAAGAGTCCCAAAATTTCCAATGGTTGGATTACAAATATGAACAGTTTAAATACAAATCAAACCATTGATGGAGATTAACTTGTTGTAGAAGCATAAAGGCTGATTCTCATCTACAAATAACTGTTTAGGAACAAAGCTTGTTTCTTCTTCGGAAAATTCTAGGGGTCGAGGGAGGGAGCGAGGGATGGGTGGAAGTCATCCATCCGCCTTGAGATGAGCGGCATCGCGTATCTCAAATTCGATACGCTCATCTTGAGGCGGATGAGTGGTTACCACCCATCCCTCGCCCATTTTCCTCGCTCCCTCCCTCGACCCCTAGCAAAGCTGTTCTTCTTCAAGTGTTGATTCCTTTACCCGTGGGATGAATAAGAAGGCTTTGATTGCTAACACTATTTAGTTTGGGAGGAAGAAATAAAGCAGAAAGCTAATGGCATGACAGCTCAACGGTTAGAGTTTGACGGATGGTATCACTAGATCATGAGTTTAAACTCAATTTACGACATCTTTAGTGAGTTCTGAGATCCTATAAAAACCCTCTTTGCCTTTCAAAAAAAATAAAATAAATAAAGCTGAAATAAAGAAATTCAATGGGTGATGAATATTAATGGAGTCACTTCTTTTTACACTGTTTTGTTTTCTCAATTTCCTGCCCATGTTGAGTTGGTCTTCCATTGTGTTGTTTGTGATGGAGCGAGTAACTTTTTTTTGTTTTATAGATAGACGAAATCTAGATTAGCCAGTTTTTAGTCCTATTCACCCTAAGAAAATAGAAACACAAATTAGGACTTTGATACTATCTGTCAGATTCTAGTTTTATGTTACACCTAATTTTATAATTTGAAGTACGACTTGTATTTGGATTTCTAATTTTAAGTTAAAGAGTTTGGTAAAAAATGTTAGGAAATTAAGTTTTTACAATCATGTTTTATAATCAGATAACGTGGCGTGATCTCGAAAGAATGATGAAAGCCCCTTAAAGTTTGTGTATCTCGAGGTTATAAAAAGAAAATTCTGATGAAGTCGCATCATATTGATTGCAAAACTTAATTCCCTAGTCTCACTCGAAAGTGACACTTGGAGGAAACACAAAATTTTAATTTTTAAAATGCTTGGAAGAATCAATTCTGCTGATACACTTGCTTTTCCTGATGGAAAATTCTAAATGTCGAGGTTTTGGGCGAGTAAAATAGCGAGGGAAATGAGGTGGAGGGGGTGGAAACCGTCCATCCTCCTCAAGATGTGAGCGTTGACTTTTCACGCGCACATCTCGAGAGGGGTGGACGGTTTCCACCCCCTCCACCTCATTTCCCTCGCTGGTTTCCTCGCTCCTCCCCTCGACAGCTAGCAAAGCTCTTTCCTGATTGATAATCATGTTACTAAGTAGGCGGGAACACTGAGTGATTTCTACTTGTAGCAGGATTCCAATCTGCTGCTTAATACAGATTTTAAGTATGGAATACAGTATTTTCTGCGGAGATATATAGGATAACCTGTGTTTTGGCCAAGACCACCAGGTACAAATGAACATTATCAACTTGCCATTTCCTCTTACAAACCGGCACTCGGATAACTGAGTGAATGTTTAAGTGCATATACCACACTTCGAATGAATGGGTATGTGATATCTAATAATTCAAATAGCTAGATATAATGTGAAAACATTTAGTTTGTATGATTGAAAATTGTCTAGGTTTGATCTATCAAGCATACTAATTGTAGCTCAGTTGGTTGAACATTCACTCTCTTTGTGAGAGGTTGCGGGTTCGAGACTTATCAGTTAGGATTTTGTGAGTTTTCGCTCGATTATTAGGAGAATAAAAAAAAGGATCAATGTCCCAAAAAAATTTAAAAAAAAAAAAGAAAGTAAAACGGATGAAAAATGCTGCAAAGTTTTACTCGAAGAAAACAAAGTGTTTACAACACTCACAACTCACAACCCACAATCCAATTATACCCGAGAAAATTACTCTTAATGTTCTCTCTTTCACACAAGCTTAACTCTCTAAGCTTTACTCACTCTCACAAGAGGAGAAGATGGGATTGGGATAGGATGTGATGATCCTTAGGATGGAGCTATGAATCCTTGCTTAGAATGCTCCTTAAGATGCTCCTTAGGATGGATTGAGAAGTGAAGGGGAGAGTCCTTTTATAGGCTCTCCATTGATGGTTGGTGAGGCCCATATGTCACCCACCTAAAAATTGCCACCCTCCATTGTCACCCACCTAACAATAGCCACCCATTATTGATGGTTGGTGAGGCCCATATGTCACCCACCTAACAATTGCCACCCTCCATTGATGGTTGGTGAGGCTCATATGTCACCCATCTAACAATCTCCCACTTGAAGACCGATTTCAATTTGTCTTCACACCTCGATCAATGCAGCAGCCTTCCAATCTTATTACTCTTGCAGTTCAACTGAAGTTGAACACAACTTCAGTTTGTCAATAGTCACTGCCTTTGTCAACATATCCGCTGGATTCTTGCTTCCTCGGATCTTCTCCAGCATTAACAGTTCATCTTCCAATAGAGATCTGATAGTGTTAAGTTTCACAACGAGAGAAAAAATGTCGGTGTAGTCAATTCCTTCCTTCTGTTGGAAGCCTTTGACAACTAGTCGGGCTTTGTTTCTCTTGGAGCCGTCTTGCTCCTCTTTTATCCGGTACACCCATTTGTTGTGAAGTGCCTTCTTTCCCACGGGTAACTCAGTTAGTTCCCATGTCTGGTTGGAGATAAGAGACTGCATCTCCTCATTCATAGCAAACTCTCACTTGCTGGCATCTCCAGTCTGACAAGGCTCCCCTCCATCAGTCAGCAACAGATAGTTCATGTATCTCCTGTTAGGCACATAAGGCCGAGAAGACCTTCTCAATACAGGAGTTGGACTAGGATGTTGCGGTGTGTCTGACTGTTGCACACTACTCTGTCCAGCAGGTTTCTCTAGCTGAGGACTTGCTACTATCTACTCCATCACAGAACTATCTGAAAAATCATCTGCATCTGCAAATACTGGCTCACTCTGTTCTGAGCCGCTGGCGTCAGCTTTATGCTTGTCTTTGTACATCACTCTTTCGTTGAAAATCACATCTCTGCTGCGGATCACCTTCTTGTTTTCATCATCCCAGATGCGGTAGCCGAACTCATCCTCGCCATAGCCGATGAGGGTGCATTTCTTGGATTTGGGATCAAGCTTATTCTTGCCTTGATCACTGATATGCACATATGCTACACAACCGAAAACTTTTAGATGTGAGAGCTTGACCTCCTTTCCGCTCCATACCTCCTCTGGTATTCTGTGCTCCAATGGAACCGATGGGCCTCGGTTGATCAAGTAAGTTGCTATGTTGACTGCTTCTGCCCAGAACTGCTTCGGTAGACCTGACTGTATACGAATGCTTCTGGCTCTCTCTGTCAACGTTCGGTTCATGCGCTCTGCTACACCATTGTGCTGAGGCGTACCTAGCACCAGTGTTCTAAAAATCGGTCTAGGCGGCCACCTAGGCGCTAGAAGGTGGAAAACCGCCCAGATTAATGGCTGGACGGGCTGTCTGGGCGGTTTTGGACAGTTCTGAGCAGTCTGGGCGGGTCTGAGCGGGCTCTAGGCGGGTCTAGGCGGTCTGGGCGATTTTTATTTTTTTTTAAAATTTTTAAATTTTTTTAATTAATTTTTTTTTATAATATGGCTGATTGTTTTCTTATTTTATTTTATTTCCTATTTTTTAGAAATAAACTATTTAATTATTTTTTATTCAGTATATGTCTAAATGTAGCAAATGATGATTACTTAATGGAATTTTCAAATGATCTGCCGGTACCAATTTTACTAATGTAGATTTTATCAAACATAACTGAGGTTATTCATGCAATTTGAAGAAAAATAAAAGAGTACACATTTAAATTTATATAAAGTACCCATCATGACCAACTTCAGTCATTTGAGTTTTAATAAATTTTGTTCGCGATTGGTAATTTTTCATGTTTTTAAAATTTGCATATGTATATTGGCATTAAATTGGATGTAATTGATAATGTATTATGCTTAGCTTTTGTAAATTATTAAAGTAATAATACAAAACCTAAGACCGCCTAGGTGCCGCCTAGGCCCCTGCTCGCCGCCGGCCCAGCGCCTAGCGATTTTTAGAACACTGCCTGGCACGGTTCTCTCCATTCAGATTCCATGCTCATAGCAGAACTTCTTGAATTTGGTGTCTTCATATTAACCACCATTGTCGGTTCTAAGCCTTTTTATTGTTAGACCTGTCTCATTTTCAACCATAGCTTTCCATCTCTTGAAAGCTTCAAATACTTCAGACTTATGCTGCAGAAAGTAAACCCATACCTTCTGAGAGTGATCATCGATAAAAGTCACAAAGTAGTGTTTCCCACCAATGGATGAGACGGTCGTTGGTCCCCAAACATCAGAGTGAACGAGCTCCAGCCGTTCCTTCTTTGGGGTTCTGCCACTTGTCTGAAAGCTGACTCTCTTCTGCTTTCCAAGTATGCAATCTTCGCACATGTCAATCTCAACTGACTGTAGATCTGGAAGTTTTCCCTTCGAGTGCATAATCTTCATCCCCTTCTCGCTCATGTGGCCAAGTCTCTGGTGCCACAGATTGGGATCGACGTTTCCTGCTGCAACTGCAATTGAACAGCGTGCCCCTGCTGTCATATAAAGAGTATCACTCTTCTTGCCTCGAGCAACCGTCATTGCACCCTTTGAAATCTTCCAGTCATCACCATGGAAGATCGTAGTGTAGCCTTCATTAACTAACTGCCCTACTGAGATTAAGTTCTTTCTCAGGTCGGGAATATATCTGACATTCTTCAGCTCCCAAACAGACTCGTTCAACTTCATCTTTACTATACATTTGCCAATGATAGCACAAGGTTGATCATCACCAAGGTATACCTTACCAAGGTTTCCAGGGACATACTTCTCAAACAATTCTTTTTGAAAAGTAGCGTGGAATGAAGCTTCAGAGTCTAACACCCAAGACTCTTCTTTGCTCTCCAAAGAGCATATCAATGCATCATCTCCTCCTGAGGTGGAAGTAACATTTGCCTCTGCCTTCGCCTCTTGGTCTTTCGGTGCACTTTTGCACTGATGTCTGTAGTGCCCAATCTTCCCACAGTTTCAACACTCGACAGTCTTCGAGTTCTGGAAATTATTGGGATTTTTGGATTTGGACCTCCTGTCCTTTGATCTACCTCGATGGTTTGATCTGCCGCGTCCATTCCATCGAGTTGAGTTTCTTCCTCTCGACTCGGTCTACAAGACTAAAGAGGCTGACGATTCCCCCGACTCTCTCCGTCAGATCTCTTCACTGAGAGCTAGATCACGAACATCGTCAAATTTTAACTTATTGCTTCCCGAGGAGCTACTCACAGCCGTGACAGTAGCATTCCAACTTTCTGGTAGAGAAGACAATAATATCAGTGCCCGTACCTCTTCATCAAATTCAATCTCCACTGAACTCAACTGAGCTGTGACTGTGTTGAGTTCGTTTAAATGTTGCGCAACCGATGCGCCTTTCGTCATCCGCAAGTTGAACAAACGTTTCATCAGGTGAACCTTGTTCGAAGCTGATGGCTTCTCATACATGCTTGAGAGAGCCGCCATAAGACCCACTGTGGTCTTTTTCTTTGCTATATTAAAAACAACGTTGCGGGATAGAGTCAATCGGATAACTCCAAGGGCCTGTCTATCAAGCATGGCCCACCCCTCCTTCATAGTTTCTGGCTTCTGGCCTATGAGAGGTAGGTACAGATTTTTTCTGGTATAGATGATCCTCTATCTACCCCGAAAATCTCGGGAATGGGCTTTGATGATGATGATGATGATGAAGATGATCCTCTATCTGCATCTTCCAGAATTCGAAATCTGTGCCATCGAACTTTTTGAGTTTTACCTTCCCTTCGTCTGTAGTTATTGCTCCCACTCGAATCTAGCTTTTTCTGGATTGTTTACACAACCAAAGCTCTGATACCAATTGTTGGAAAAAATTACGCAGATTTACCCATAAGCCAAGATTAGTGAGAAATGCAATAAAATAAAACACAGATATTTACGTGGTTCACCCAACTTGGGTTACGTCCACAGGCTGCTGCAAAGCTTTACATGAAGAAAACAAATTGTTTACAACACTCACAACTTACAACCCACAACCCAATTACACCCGAGAAAATTAATCTCAATTTTCTCTCTCTCACACAAGCTTAACTCTCTAAGCTTTACTCATTCTCACAAGAGGAGGAGATGGGATTGGGATAGAATGGGATGATCCTTAGGATTGAGCTAAGGATCCTTGCTTAGAATGCTCCTTAGGATGGATTGAAAAGTGAAGGGGAGAGTCCTTTTATAAGCTCTTCATTGATGGTTGGTGAGGCTCATATGTCACCCACCTAACAATTGTCACCCTTCATTGTCACTCACCTAACAATAGCCACCCATCATTGATGGTTGGTGAGGCCCATATGTCACCCACCTAACAAGATTGATATGAAAAGAAAGCTTATAAGCACTTTCAGGCTTTTAATTATATATCGAAATTCAAAATTAAAATACTTTTGGTCCATCATTTGATAGGATCTTACTCACATCTAATGAGCCGTACGATTCCTGCAAGAAAATAATAAAATGTAATAAGTTCCTAGAAAGAGAAAATATTTCCGTCATTGTCGTGAAGCAATATTGATATTTATAGATGGAGTTTAATTGAGGGTTCTCAACATAAACAATCTGAAAATCAGCATTTGGGACAGTACCTAATCATCATTAGAAAAATTAGTTGTTCGATCTTTTTCTTCATGAATTTGGGGTTAAATTAACATGCACCATGCATCATATTCATATGGTATAGAGGTGAAAAGCAAAACGAATCTAAAATACATGTTAGGCTGATAGTAAAATGAAAAATTGACTTACATTTGTATATGATAATCGCTATTCATATAACTATTATTCCTTGCTTCAATTTAATTAGATATGAGGAAGCATTGGATTCAATGATGCCAAAGCTTAGCTTTGCTTTTATGCTTTTATGCTTTTAAATTATGAAGTGCTAATTTAAAGAATTGTCGAGATCATAATGACAAACGTTTTCATCCTATGATGTTGAAGATCCCTTTAGTCTTTCGATAATAAAAAAAATATTCTTATGCCGTCTATAAACTTTATTTCACTATCCACTTTTGTTTTTTCTTTTTACTAGTTTAATGGTTTTCCGAAAAAAAAAAAAAAAGAATTGAAAAAAATCAAAGCTGAGCTGAGAGACGAGGATTCGCTGGCTTGAGACTCGAGAAATGCCAACGAAGAAAACCATGTTTCACACTTACAGTCTACAATTAATAAAGTTATATTGTGACTTATTATAAGCAATTAGGAATAAACAACCAATACAAAAAATAAAAGTTCACACTTAAAAATTATTATACGGTGTGACGTTTTATAAGCAATGGGGAACAATAAACAATCAGTCAAATGAAAAATTTGGTGCATTCGAATATAAAAGCATTCCATGATTTGCAATATAAAAGCATTCCATGATTTGCAATATAAAAATTTGATTGCAATAAACAATCAGTCTTTCCATGGTGCATTCGAATATAACAGCATTCCATGATTAGCTGAGCAACAAGTGTCTACGGATTAGATTAGAGTTGTGGAAGATGATATCGTTGGGGCAAGGAAGGATTGTGATTTCGTTTTTCAAGTTAATTTCCATCACCTGATTTTAAAAAATGTTTTGGTGTTTAAAGAAAACGTCAAAATTTCAAGGATATGTGAAATAAAATATATATATATATAATGAATTTCGAGAGTAAAAAATATATATATATATATATATATATATAATGAATTTCAAGGATATATAATGAATTTCAAAGATATGTGAAATAAAATATATATATATATATATATAATGGATTTCGAGAGTAAATGAAATATGTGAAAAAAATGCAAGTAAATAGATCTATGAATCACATAAATGAAGTCTAAATATTAAGAAATAAAATAAAAATGAAATCAAAATATAATTAGAAAATCAATGATGATCTCAAAAATCAATATATAAGTAGAAGAAATAATAACTTGAAAATGAGATGGTAGTTTAAAAAATCAATAAATAATTTTAAAATATGATAACTAGAAAACAAAACCCCAAATTTTTTGAAAAAACTCGAAAAATGTAATTTTTTGTAGCTTGTTTTTTTATTTTTACAAAAATACAAAAACTTCAATTTTTTTTCAAAAAAAACGTAAAAAAAAGGGTAATATGCACTTTGCCACCTTCTATAAATAGCTAATTAATAAGTAAACCCATCATTAATCACTATTGCAGTTTTTCCCTTGACTAGCGGTCAACGTCCAAAGACCGTCAATTTTCAAAGCAGATTACCAAAATGCCCCTCATAAATCAAAGGTGAGATAGAACCTTTCGGATCTCCTACATCTCATCTCAAGAAAGGCCTAATTGAAATCGTAATCGTATCTTGAAGAAAATTCAATATTTGATTTAAAAAAAATCTTTCATCTTAAACAACTCATCTCGAGAAAAAATCTAACGATCCAAATTTAATTATACACGCATCTCAAGGAAAATCTAACGGCCCAGCATGCATCCAGGATTTATCCAAATTTAATTATACACAATTTTTTCTTGAGATGCGTACCAGTCGGTTAGATTTCGTCGAGATGTGCGCACGGATTTATTTGAGTACCCAGATTTTCCTCGAGATGCATTCACAAAGTAATATGAAATGCCAGAATCTCCTCGAGGCGCGTGCTAAGTTGTTAGATTGTCTCGAGATGTGCGTCGAACCGTTAGGTTTCTTCTCGAGATGCATATTAAAGAGTCAATTTTTTATCGAGATCCGTGTATAATAAAATTTGGACCATTAGATTTACCTAGAGATGTATGTAATATTAAATATAAGTTAGATTTTCCTTGAGATGAGTTGTTTAGGATTAAAGATTTTTTAAAATCAACTGTTGGATTTTTCTCGAGATACGATTACAATTTCAGTTGGGCATTTGGCTTTTTTGTCGAGATAAAATGTTCGAGATACGAAATATTCAATCTCAGCGTTTGATTTCTGAGGGGTATTTTGGTAATCTGATTTGAAAATTGACGATTTTTTTACGTTGACCACTAGTCAAGATTAATTAGCTATTTATAATAAGCGGCAAAGTGCAAAATAAACCTTTGTGAATTCTCCAAAACTTTGATTTTCACTGCGACTGGTAATGTAATACACTAGTTCTGGTCCATTCGCTGAAATCTTTCAGTAACTCATCGAATAGAATGTTTGAATAAATCATATATTGATAGAAAAGCCAAGACACTAAACAATGTTTGAATAGAAGTGTAATTTGAATCATTGTAATTGTAAGCAAGCAAGAAACAAGAGTTCTAAATAGCATTAGCCAATTTTTGTTGCATTATTTCCCAGTGTTGCATTATCTCGTTATGTACATCTTCCCTTAATAGAACTTTTGCTATTTTCCCTATAGAAAATAAATAATAATTGCGGACAAATGAACATCATCAACTTACCATTTCCTCTTACAAACCTGTGCCCGGATAACTAAGTGAATGTTTAAGTGCATATACCACACTACGAATGGATGGGTATGTGATATCTAATAAAACAATTGCGGACAATAAGTTAGCACCCCAAACACCAGCATGCCCCAACGCCATTTGAATCACATCAGTTCTAGGACTTGTTTCAAGGTAGATGCCTAGAGCATAAGCCCAGATTGTAGCAATCACTGAGAAGAAAAATCCAAGACAACCAACAAGGAGCTTCACTGGCAAAGACAGGTAGTAATCTCTTATGTTAAAGGCCGACAAGTGAGCGGAGAGAGCAGCACCTAGACTTATAAGGGATGCGAACATCGCAATTGAAAGGAAGAACAAGTATGGAATGAAGTATTTTCTGTGGAGAAATATAGGATAACCTGTGTTTTGGTCAAGGCCACCAGGTACGGTGAAGGCTGCTTGGAAGTTGATGGCAGCAATCAGGGTGGAGATAACCGTTGACATAGTGGACATGCACTTAACCCATTCATCTGCGCTCTTTTGAAGATTTTCATGAGTAACACTAAATAGTTCTTCAGCTGTATGGCCACCGAAGTTTCTTAGATGAAGTAGGTGCTGGGGGAAGAGCCGTTCAACTTGCTGCATGTTTACATACATCAAGGTTAAAGATATGCTCACCGTATAAAATTAATTTAACACTATAACTAAAAGCCTTTTTTGTTGTTCACTGAAGGTTAACCAATTTCAGTTGTTTGCGTAGGCTGTTAACAATAAGACTTGAAATGTTAACATGGTGAAATTACCTTGAACCAAAGCACCTCCCATTGCAGTTGTTGAAAGGCTCCCTGGATATACAGTGGTTTTTTACCCAACTTAGCTGCAAGATGCAAAGGTGTGTTCCCGTCCTTGTCAACCATGGCAACCATTTTAGCAATAGGGAAGTTTTTGGATTTCAATAAGAAGTGGAAAACTTGTTCGCTTCGATGTTCAACCACTAAATGCATTATGTTCTTGTTATCCTCATCAACTGACTCCATCGTCTCAGGAAATTCTTGACTAATCTTCTCAACAACCTCAATAATCCCGTGCTTACTAGCCAGAAAAAGGCACTCTTTGATGACAATTTCATCTGGCATCCCACTTGACTTGTGTGATGTTATCAATTGTTTTGTCAACTCTAGCACACAAGCATGCTTACGCTTTGCATCGTCAATTATTTTTATCCATGGGCTCCCTGCAATATATAAGGCACGATTTTCTAAACCTTGGTTATTCAGTTGCGTATATTCTGAGGTTGCAATTTAGATGGGCTTTCTCATGATAATTGTTTCAAAATTCAAAATTAAAATACTTATGGTCAGTCTTTTGATAGGATCATACTCACGTCTAATGAACCGTTCGATTCCTGCAAGAAAAGAGTAAAAATGTAATAAGTTCCTGGGAAGAGAGAATACTTCCGTCATTGTCATTGTCAGGGAGGGTTCATATACAAAAGATAAACAATCGGAAAATAAACAATTGAGATGATGTCACAGTACCTGATATCTCTGTCTTTCTGGTTGGATAATTTTCATAGGAAGGAAGACCTGCTTAAAAGAAAAGTTACAAAATCATTACACAGTAACGCAAACTTATGAAGCACCCAACCCACCAACAATTAACAATTTATTTTATTAGAATATGAATCTAAAAATACGTATTATATGGATAGAAAAATGAAAAATTGACTTACACATGTAAATGAAAATTGCGAATATGTCCACCGGAATGAATGGAGAAGATCCACCAATATGTCGATATGTGTAAACTGTTCCACACCTAAATGAGGTCGGTGATTGAGCTATGAGATGAAGAGCTGTAATCCCCCTTTGGTCACGAGCCCAAGCGAGTGAAGGGCACAATTTATTTATCTTTATTGCCAAACCTGATTTTTACAATTTTAGAAATCAACAACAATTATTAATTTCTCAATATTATAAAACCAAATTGTTTCTTATTAATAATGGAATATAAGTAGTATCTGCTGCCCAAGCAGTGACAATAAATTACAGAATTCTTGACATTTTTGTTTTGTAAGGGAAAATGAAACATACCATAGAATTTAGCAGCCACAGCTGCATGAAGAATGGTGGAAAAATCACTTGTTCTTATGAGAACATTTTCATCGCTGTTTTTCTCAAGAAGAAAGCATAGTATCTCCATCTTCCCATAAGTCGCAGCCCAAAACAAAGGTGTTTCTCTGTGAGAATTGTGTATAGAAACTAAGCTCTCCTCCTTTCCAACCAGTGATTCAACAATCTTCATTGAACCGATCCTGACAGCTTCATGGAGTGCAGTGTTTCCATTGTGATTTTGTGCCAGGAGATGATAATTTTCTATTAATGAGGATCGAAGAAGTCTAAGAACGATACCAGTGTGCCCATTTAGAATAAGTAGGTGAAGAATTGTGTCTCCAGATTCATTGACTGCTGAAGATTGTTGTGATGTATAGAAGTCATGGACAATCTCCCAATCTCCTGTAAATGAAGCTCTATGTGCATCTCGGTTCACTGACATATCTTATGATTATAGGATAGAATGTTTGAATAAATAATATATTTGTAGAAAAACTAAGTAGCTATTCATATAAAGAATAAAAGACAAAAAAGAAAAAGTAAGAACTGAGAGATGGCGATTTGCTACCTTTGAGAGATGCCAACGAAGAAAGCAAATTAAAGTTATACGTGAGAATTTTTATTAGGGGTGGGCACGGGACGAGACGGGATGGATTTGACCCATCCCTATCACATCTCGTTCATTCGGAATCGGGATGGGATAGACCTCGTCCCGACCTTGTCCCATCTCAAACAAGTTCAGGACGGGACAGGATCATCATGTTCAATATGTTGATAAATTATTTTGACAATTTATAATATAATAAACATAATTTGTAACATATTACAAGATGAAACATAATAACATATTTCAATAAAACATAATAAACACAGCCTAACAAATATAATACACAACCTGTAATATAATAAACTTCATTCTGTAACAAAATAATACACAACCTGTAACATTATGTATATGGGCATCCAAACAATTGCAATTCTAAAATAAATATATAAAATAAATATTACAAAATTAGTACGGGGTGGAATTGGCGGGATTGAAAATTTTCATCCCATCCCATTCTAGATCGAGACGGGATGAGATTAATCTATCCCAATAAAACCCAAAAAAATCGGGACGAGATCGGAATCGTGAGATGGGATGCTCATCCCTACTTTTTATTACTAATGAAGAATAAACAATCAGTATGTGAAAAACTAAAAAGGTTCACATTTAAAAAAAGTTACATTTTGTGACTTTGTTATAAGCAATGGGGAATAATAAACAATCAGTCGTAGATGTTAATCATGTTATAAACTCTTTCAACAGTCTGAAATCCAATGTTATAAATCAATGAATAAAAATTATCTTCATCACCCTTGCATCATTCCAACGCAAAGAAGATTTTGCCATTATTATAGATTGGGCAATGGGAATCAAGTTAGCAATACTATGAAAGAAGCAATAAAAAGATTGGGCAGAGAGATGATGAAGGAAAACTCATAGAAATAAAAGCTCTGTTATAGGTTAAAACGGTATTGAAGATGAATGTGAAGTTACCACAACTCCGCCACCTAAGAAAGACGTTACTCGAATATCATTTAGAAGCAAGATGGCAAATCCTAAATTCAGGTAATTGATGACGATGATACATATATAATGCAGACGTCTATAGGAATCTTGTATGGATGCTAGTTTAGAGCTAGCATGCAATGAAAATGTTAGAAGATTATGAGAATGACAACGAAGTTAGCAGTGCAGACAAGGAAGCCATAGATTCGACAAGGAAGACTTGAAGAAGAATTCACAAACCTAAAAGCTTTACTGATTAAGGAAGCTACTATGGCGGGTCAAAGTTTTCATTACATTTGAAACAAAAAAGGTACTAGTGTACAAAGTTTATCCTTCATCAGGAAGGGGTATAAAGACAGAAGAGCTAAGCTTAACAGAGGAGGGAGCAGGTGTCGCATCCGTAAGCATCTCAATCTGAGCATCATGATCCGGATCGCTCTCGTCGTCTGATGACGTGAAAATCACTGGTAAGTTTACATATGACATCTTCTTATAGTGATCGAGGTCCCATTCTGGATGTTCCTCCTTCATATGCACCAGCAGCTCCAATCTACCGTGTACAATCCAGTGGAATTCACACTTGCCTTATTCCAGGAGAAGCTTATCCTCGTGCGCTTTCACTTTAGCAAGTTCACGCTTCAATAGCTCAAGCATGCCAGCCACTGCGTCCACATGAGACTGCTTCGTAAACAAACCACTTTTTACAACACCGTGCTCATGTTGTTCCAGTTCAAGCTAGTCATCGGCCTTCCTTGCCACCCGAGCGTTGAATTCCACATCGGACTCCAACTGTTGTTTATAAACAGCAATATCAGTCTCCTTCAAGGCATTTGCCTCAGTGAGAGACCGCAGGTCAGAACGCGCCTCAGCCGCAACTTCCTATGCAACCTCCATATCACGGCGAGTTAGATCCAACTCCCGCATGAATCTATCCCTCGCGGACACCGCCTCTGCTAAGTCAGACTCAAGGTCTTTCAGACAAACCCTCTGAGCTTTAGCAACAAGAGCCGACTGTTTCAGCCTCTTTTCGTCAGCCTACTTCCTCAGCAACTCAATTTCATAAAGCGCGTCAGAATACAGCCTCTGCATGTTCGAGAAGACACATTCCATGGTGTACACCCTCTCACGAGCCATCTTGACTTTCGTCCCAGTGACGACCGCCTGACTCAAGTGAGACATTCCCAGCATAAGGTACTTCAAACCCTTATCCATACGCCCTTCTAGCGTATCCTCCTCAAGTTTTGGAGCGTGATCCATTAGCCAGCTATGACGCCTTCTTATATGCTTATTCGAAGCATAATCCACATCAACCTCCTGGTGTCAGACCTGAGTGTTCATCTTCACTAAGTCCAGGGAAAATAGACTTATCTGTGCATCTGGATGAAGGTCTCCCAGATGAGGAATTACGCTAGCACCACCTTTCGTGGTCGTCACTGCCCACAGGCTCAGATCCGCAAATTTTCCTTTGTCACCAATAGCCGACCCCTTAGTCCGAGACGACTTAACGAAATTCGGAGGAAGGAAAGGATATGAGTTGTCTAACGGACCCTCCATCACCTTGAGATGCGGCCTGGAGCGAGACGGGTAACAATGCGAACTATGAGAAACTTGGTGTGTGTTTCCATGACGACTATCGAACAACCCACCAGTGGAATGATTGGACTATAGAACCAGACAAATCCTCATCAGGACTCTCTAGCAGAACGGTCTCGGACGGATCAATACTAGTAGAAGCCAACATAAGCTTCTCACTTAGAGCCTCTACCTGTGCAACATTAAGATTCGAAACATCTTCAACCCCTGCTAATCACAAGTGGTCCCTCTCCCAGCCGAACACTTCGCCCTCCGCCTTGGCAGGCTGATCAGGCTCACGCTCTTCACTTACTGGAGTGGACCGTTTGGAAGACTGCCTAGTCCAAACATGGGATTTCTTCGAACATAGAAAGGAGGCAAACGACTCAAAAAGCCCCTCCGTGTCAGACAAAGAAGGAGCCTTAGCTCCGGTGGCTTTCTTTTTTTAGAAGGGGCCCCATCTTCAGACTTAACTCGCAACAATTAGTAAATAGACCTTTTCCACATTCTTCGTCGGCAAGTCGCAGAATTTGTTCATAGTGTTTTGCTCCTCTGGGTAAGAGGAGTAGTGAGAAACTATCTAGCGAGAAAACACGACCGATGATTAGCATACAATCAGAAAACCGGAATTGGAAGATAAAGTTACACTTATGAAGTGGTTTGAACTCTCGTTCGAGCGAACGACCCCTGTACTGAAAGCACTTCGAATCAGCAAAAGCAAAGAAGTAATACTTCTGCTAGAACTTGAAGTCATCAGGCAACAACTGTATTGTTCAGCAGATGCCAACTTCCTTCGCTCTAGTCAAAATGAGAAGAACGATTTTGTGTCCATTAGGTACCAACTGGACATGAGAAATCCCAAGAAAATCCAAGAAGTCCCAGATCACGTCAAGAACTGGAAATCGGATAATGGCAGGTCCTCAGGGATCGCGAACTTCGTCCGAATTTTAGCAAGGCTCGATTCAGAAAGCAACCTATCTTCGAAAAACTCAAGGCCCTTGGCCAAAGTTGTGTCATCAAGATGGTTTTGGTGAGCCATGAAAAAGATGAACATTTTTTTTAATCAGAAGATGAACAGAACAAAATCTCTAAGAGTGCGGAAAGTAGAAGAGTTAGTCTTCGCATAAAAGAAAACCTAAATAAGAATTAGGTTCTCGCCTCTTCTCCACTATACCGTCGCCCATTCAATGATATGCACGACTCAAGCAACGATTCAGACTCGATCATCATGAGCTGCGTATCTTTTCAATAAATGACTTAACGAACAGATGTGACGGCCCACTAACTCGAGGGGAGTAGCTGATAATACACCAAAATGGCCCCAACTTTGTGTCGTACATGTGTCATGATGATCTCAAGGAATAACATGCCCCAACGTCACCCCAACACTGACCCGCCCCAAGCGGTTCTAAGCCCGCCCAATGCAATCCGCCAGACGGACTTGGATTTTTACAACCTGCTAAGCCCACACGTCTCACAACTATCATCAATACTCGTAAACCCTGCTAAGGCAAGTATCTCGAGGATCAACTTTGGACGGGCAATTGCAGCCGCTCTTTGTTTTCAACTAGAAAGCAAATTCCAGAGTATTTGTCACACATGGAGACTTCTACTTATAGGCTACTCTAGAAACAAGAACTATCTCTCGCGTATCTAAGAACACAAGGCTAACAGGGAAACTTTCCTCCACAACACGACTTCTAATTAGATAATGATCTCCATGAAGATCTCCTCCCTGAACTACGTCATTGATGGCCTGGTCGAACCTGGACTCCAGTACAATAAAGAAGACATGAGGTTGGTAAACTAAGGTATGCTACAAATGTCATGCTTACAACATTACACCTTCCTCGGATCCATGTCTGACTTTAGCATCGGAGTGTCATCGACCACCACAACGATGATCTGTGGTTCACGTGCGTTCCTTGTATAGGTCAGCAGGTTTCTAGGTCAATGTCAAAGCGGGGAGCGAAAAATGATTGCATTAGTTATAATCCAATATTTTACTTGTTTTTTCTGTCTAAAATTGGCTATAATCTACAATTTTAACGATTTTTTGTCTGCCTTTGAAGTTCAATCTCAGAGGCTATTCACAATTTTCTTGATTATTTCATTCTCTTTTGAGCCTTAATCTCTGAGGTTATAATCTATCATTTTTTCTATTTTTTCATCGACTTTTGAGGCTCGTTTTCAAATGCTATAATCTATAATTTTTGCGATTTTTCATCTACCTTTATAGCTCAATTTAAAAGGCTATAATCCACCATTTTTTTTAGTTTTGCAATCTACCTTAAAGGCTTTATCACAAAGATTATAATCTGCAATTTTCTCAATCTTTATCTGTCATTGAAGCGCAATCACAAAGGCTATAATAAACGATTTTCATGATTATTTTTAATTACACATGAAGCTCAATGTCAAACACTATAAACAACGATTATCTATACTTTTTCAACTACCTTTAAGGCTCAATTTCAAAGGCTATTTTCCAATATGTTACTGGTTTCTTTCATCTACATTTGAGGCTCAATCTCAAAGGCTATAATCCATTATTTTCTTGATTTTTCATCTACCTTTGAGGCTTAATCTCGAAGCAAGTAATCCACAATTTTCTCAATTTTTTTCATTTATCTGTGATGCTCAATCTCAAAGGCTATAAACCATTATTTTCTTGATTTCTCATCTACCTTCGAGCCTTCATTTCAAAGGATATAATCTTCGATTTTTTTTTTCCTTTGAGAAGAACAGTGTACTTCTTTTATTGATTAGTGGATTGATTATATTTGCCCCGTGATTTTTTACCCTTCACCTTGAAGGGTTTTCCACGTATATTTTGGTGTCCTTTATTTGACATTGATTATTTGCTTGCATTGAATATTTGTTAGACAATATTACTTGATTCTTCCATTGATAGAATTTCTTTGTAGTTGTTTGTGTTGTTTTCCCCCAACAAAATGGTATATGAGTCGACGGTTCGATGCGCTAACATAGAACTGATGGACAATGTCCAAATCTCCTCTGAATGATGCTCTATGTGCAGATTTGTTTACTGACATATCTAATGATGATTTGATTAGTTTTAGTAGACAAGATTATCGGATAGAATATTTGAATACATAATATATTGGTAGATAAACCAAGAAGCTATTCATATGAATATTATTGCTTGCTTCAATTTAATTAGACATGAGGAAGCATTGGATTCAAAATGTCAAAGCTTTGCTTTGCTTTTATGCTTTAAATTATGGTGTGTCTAAGCTCCGCATCTGTACTCTAATACATCAAAGTGGGGTCCAGGGAATTTAAAAAAAAATGTTGACAAATCGAGTAGAAAATACAAAATAGAGTTTCCAAATTATACACCACTATTCCTATGGAGCAAAGAAGGGCTTCAAGCAATTGCGAGCGCAATTGGTACCCCCCTAATGCTAGACAAGGCTACCGACACCAGATCACGACTTTCCTTTGCCAGGGTCTGCATTGAAATCAATCCTAATTGTTAATTCCCTAGCTCCATCCCAGTTGTCATTGATGATGGAAAAAAAATAGCTATTGAGGTCGAATACTCATGGAAACCTACTCTATGTGGGCAATGTAAGGGGTTTGGTCATTCGAGTGCTAGATGCCCATCACAACAGACAACAACCAAGACAAGCACTAAGGTGTGGAAACCAGTTCAGCAAGGTGACACTGGCAAGGATACTACTCAAGCATCCGGAGAGGAAGGTTGGACTACAGCCGTTGGCAAACACACATTCAAATCTAGGGACTCCACGACCAGTATGCCACAAGAGCAACTTCTCAAAGAGCAACAAAGTTTGGTTGCTGTTGCTCAGGAGCAACAATTAAAAGAATTCAGGGATGACTGTAGGGATGCAGGTTACTCACCCAATGGGATTGAAACGGCGATTCAGGCTGCGGATTCAGATGCTGAAGTAGCAGCAGAGCCAGGTCTGTCTACCCCCATAGCTAACTCAGAGGACAATCCAATGCAGGTAGTGGAGGTGCTTCGCGCAACCATTGATATAGGAGGACTGGAGGAAGAATCCACATCGATCATGGATTGCCTAACACCCCAAAAAGTTGACGCTGTACAAACAGCAAATGCAAAATTAGGCATGGATGCATCGGTCGCTGAAATTCAAGCTTTCCTTGCAGCGGCAGTACCACAGGGGGGGCAAAACACTAGTAAAAAAGAACGTCAGTTTCCCACAAGACAATCTCCCACGACATATGTTCCTCGAAGGTCCTCTCGAAGCAAGAAGACAAATCCTAAATTCAGGTAACTGATGATGCAAATTCAAGTAGAATGCAAATGTTTATTAGAACCTTGTATGGATGCTAGATTAGTGCTAGCATTCAATGGTTTTTATATCACGATCCATTGTGGTTCGTATCCTTACGACGACTTCTCATACATCCTGGGGCCAACAATAGGTATAAATCACGTCATGAGAGTGATTAAAGGATTGATTGCTACTTATGAGGAAGAAAAGTTTCGGCAGGTCTCTCATGCAACTACTTTAGTAGCAGAACATTTTGCAGGGTTACTCCCCATCTTGGAGACGGTGATTCTAGTTCTAATTTGGTTCTTTGTTGAAGATTTGAGCTAGTTTTTTGTCATTTGGATGATGTAACGAGTGAACATTCCTTCAAATGTAACTTGTAATGGTTTCTTTTCTGTGGTCTGGGGAGCCCATTTACACCCCGCGCTTGCTTTTCAAAAAAAAAAAAAAAAAGTTAGGACACTGGAAGACCCACATCTATTTCTTCCTTATGACGGTATCCATCAACGTGTAGTATTGATGGAGATTAACTTGCTGTAGAAGCATAAAGGTTGATTCTCATCTACGAACAACTGTTTAGGAACAAAGCCTGTTTCTTCTTCAAGTGTTGATGTATCGGAGGACTGGGGGAAGATCCCACAACGATCGTGGATTGCCTACTACCCCAAGACGTTAAGGCTATGCATTCAGCAATTGCAAGAATATGCAGGGATGCATTGGTCGCTGAAATTCAAACTTCCCTTGAAGCGGAAGCAGTAAAGGTGGGGCAAAACACTAGTGAAGAAGAACGTGAGGTTATCACAATACAACCTCCCACGACATATGCTCCTCGAAAGTCCTCTCAAAGCAAGAAGACAAATCCTAAATTCAGGTAACTGATGATGATAATACAAGTAGAATGCAAATGCTTATTAGAACCTTGTATGGATGCTAGATTAGTGCTAGCATTCAATGGTTTTTATTTCATGATTCATTGTAGTTCGTATCCTTACGACGGCTTCTCATACATCCTGGGGCCCACATTAGGTATAAATCACGTCATGAGAGCGATTAAAGGATTGATTGGTATTTATGAGGAAGAAAAGTTATGGCAGGTCTATCATGCAACTACTTTAGTAGCAGAACATTTTGCTGGGTTACTCCCCAACTTAGAGACGGTGATTCTAGAACTAATTAGGCTCTTTGTTGAAGATTTGAAGCAAATTTATTGTCCTATGGATGCTGTAACGAGTGAACATTCCTTCGAATGTAACTTGTAATGGTTTCTTTTCTGTGGTCTGGGGAGCCCATTTACACCCCGCGCTTGCTTTTCAAAAAAAAAAAAAAAAAGTTAGGACACTGGAAGACCCACATCTATTTCTTCCTTATGACGGTATCCATCAACGTGTAGTATTGATGGAGATTAACTTGCTGTAGAAGCATAAAGGCTGATTCTCATCTACGAACAACTGTTTAGGAACAAAGCCTGTTTCTTCTTCAAGTGTTGATGTATCGGAGGACTGGGGGAAGATCCCACAACGATCGTGGATTGCCTACTACCCCAAGACGTTAAGGCTATGCATTCAGCAATTGCAAGAATATGCAGGGATGCATTGGTCGCTGAAATTCAAACTTCCCTTGAAGCGGAAGCAGTAAAGGTGGGGCAAAACACTAGTGAAGAAGAACGTGAGGTTATCACAATACAACCTCCCACGACATATGCTCCTCGAAAGTCCTCTCAAAGCAAGAAGACAAATCCTAAATTCAGGTAACTGATGATGATAATACAAGTAGAATGCAAATGCTTATTAGAACCTTGTATGGATGCTAGATTAGTGCTAGCATTCAATGGTTTTTATTTCATGATTCATTGTAGTTCGTATCCTTACGACGGCTTCTCATACATCCTGGGGCCCACATTAGGTATAAATCACGTCATGAGAGCGATTAAAGGATTGATTGGTATTTATGAGGAAGAAAAGTTATGGCAGGTCTATCATGCAACTACTTTAGTAGCAGAACATTTTGCTGGGTTACTCCCCAACTTAGAGACGGTGATTCTAGAACTAATTAGGCTCTTTGTTGAAGATTTGAAGCAAATTTATTGTCCTATGGATGCTGTAACGAGTGAACGGTGAGTGATTGTAAACTTTATCATCCTTTTTTTCATTTCTAAGGTTCGGGGATCCTAAATAACCCCGCTCGCTTTCCAAAAAAAAAAAGTGTTGATGTAGGGAGCGATTATAGGGATGAATTCAGTTAGGCAATTACCATAACCTTCCACTGACTTGTTGATTCTCCAGAAATAATACCAAGAATAACAGGGAACTAAACACAGCAAGGGAAAATCTCTAGAACTGATCCAGAATTCTTATTATCAAAAAAACTAATTTTCTCCTATTACAATCACCAATTTATAAAGAAAAAGAACATCAAACTTACCTGAAACAGGACTTTCTAAACTATAGTAAGGTTCCTATTTTAATTGAAATACTTCTACGACTCTTTTACTTATTAATAAAGACATTCTAAAAGAAACGTAATTCAAACGAAATTAAAAGACTCGCTAGTACTGCTAAAACAATAAATAGCAACGACGCCAATTCAGATTTTGATGGAATCTTAATTAAAACGGCAAGTCCCCGCGTGACCATTCTTAGTTATTCCGGATGTTCCTCTTCGTGTGGGTTGAATTTGATCATACCGTACCAAATAATCTATTTCACGTTGTTGCACTGCATCATTCTCCCCTGGGTCAAGAGAATTCGTCATAGAATTCAAAGTATCATCATCAGAGTTATCACCATGGTAGGGAATAAGGTGCTTCACATTAAACACATCAAACGTGCGAATGTGACTTGATAGCTTCAACCGGTATGCATTAGAATTTTTCTTCTCAAGAATCTCCAACGGGCCAATCTTCCGTGCAGCAAGTTTGTTATACTCTCCAACTGAAAATCTGTCTATAGTTCAGTCGGCCCGCACGAAATCCCCAACCTCGAAGTCCACAAGTCGTCGCTTCTTATGTAGCTCACTTGCCATGTCGAAAGGAGAGTTTATCTTGACTATTAATATGCTTTAATGAATCATGATGATAATATAAGATAAACTCGCTGTGTATCAAATAATGGCGCCAATGTTTCATTGTTAGGACCGCTGCATAAAATTTCACATCATAGGTGTTGTAATTTAATTTTGCGCCATGTAACTTTTCATTGAAAAAGGCAACTGGTTTGCCATGCTGACTTAAGACCGCGCCAATACCCACTTTGGAGGCATCGCAATGTAACTCGAACGGTTGAAAAAAATCAGGCAAAATAAGGATAGGTGATGAAATTAGCTTATCCTTGATCACGCAAAAGGTTGCGTCTGCTGCATCAGACAAAAAAAATTGTTTAGCCTTCATACAGTCGGTGATGGGTGCCATAATGGTGCTAAAATGAGGAATGAATCGGTGATAAAAAGACGCTAGGCCGTGAAAACTCCGCACGTCATGCAGGTTGGAAGGCATTGGCCACTACCTGATTGCTTCCACTTTTGACTCATCCATAAATGTCATCCTTGGAAACCACATACCCAAGGAACAGTACCCTATCGGTCATGAATGAACACTTGTTGGCTGCTGCAAACAATCTCTCCCTGCGTAAAACTGAAAGAACGTCTCGAAGATGCTGAATATGTAAGTTGGCATTAGCACTATAAATCAGTATATCATCAAAATAAACAACCACAAATTGACCAATAAAAGGTCGCAACACTTGGTTCATGACCCTCATAAAAGTACTTGGGGCATTAGAAAGACCAAAAGGCATCACCAGCCATTCGTATAGGCCATCACGCGTCTTGAAGGTTGTTTCCGATTCGTCTCTCGGGCGGATCCGAATTTGATGGTAACCACTCTTAAGATCAAGTTTACTGAACACCTTGGCTCCACATAGCTGATCCAACAAGTCATCCAACCAAGGAATAGGAAAACGATATTTGACTGTTATCTTATTTATGGCTCTACTATCGACACACATGCGCCAACTACCATCCTTTTTTGGCCTGAGTAGTGCAGGTACTGCGCATGGACTAAGACTCTCTTGGATGTGACCCTTGGACAAAACTTCTTCTACCTGGCGACGAAGTTCCTCGTGTTCTTTTGGGCTCATACGGTAGTGTGTGGTCGATTAGGAAGGTTGGAGCCCAGTACCAAATCAATCTGGTGTTGTCTACGGTACTACCAATGACTGTACGTCTTTGATCGCCCGGGACATATTCCTCTTGCGGTGGGTCATCACTATGGGTATTGAACACAGGGTCTTGTTCGAAGTCCCCAAATTGCTCATCGCTATGGTCTTCGCCTTCGACAAACAACCCTTTGCCTGTTCGATCACCCTTCATACATTCAGCTCTCGATGGCCTGTTTTGCCACACTTGAAGCACTTGGTACCCGAGATGGATGCTCTATGTAACTGTCCAGTGACATTCGACTTACTGGCAGCACCCTGTTGGGCTAGTACGCGACTCGTGGACTGTGTGCCAACACTATTTTGGCTTACAAGCAGCATTTTGTTTTGGCTACTCGCATTAGTGTCGTTCCACGGAAGATTACCTCCCCTGCGAGTCATCTGGTTTTCAAGATGTAATGCTCTCTAATGTGCTACTGAGACTGAGTACGAATCAAACAGATTGAGAGTGTCCTGAAATTGTTGTCGCATCCCTCCAATGTACCAAGATACCAGTTGTTCGTCTGTCTCTGCCAGGTCATTGGGCACCACTAACTGGTAAAATTTTGTGGTGTATTCATCGACTGATTTAGCACCTTGTCGGAGGTTTTGAAGACGTTGGTACAATGCCCTCGCTTATTTATGAGGCAGGAATGCCAAGCGCATGTGCTTTTGAAGTTTCTCCCATGAAACAAGTTTTGTTTTTCCATGTCGGGCTCGAGCAAGTTTGTTTTGATGCCACCAAGCAGCGGCTCTCCCACGAAACCTCGTTGCTATCAGTTGAACACGCTTGTTATCAGGAACCTCTTTGAAGTCGAGAACCTCCTTGACGGTATTAACCCAATCAAGGAATTCCTCAGGCTGCAAACCCCCATGGAATTTGGGTATTTCTACCTTCAACCCGGATTCCCATCGCCTCGAATCACGATTTTGTATAGGATTTTCAACCACCGGCCTCTTTCGCCTGTGTTTTTGTTCAGCAAAGGTTTATCAAGATCATCACTGACATCTTCCTCCTCCACATAACGTGGTTTGGGGGGGTGATTCTGTCGTTGGACAGTCAAGGTAGCCACCTACTGTGACAGTGCCTTAAACTGTGCTTCAAACTGTTGTGCCAATCGCGTTATATCATCACGTTCGATTACCTCTTCTAGCGAAAGTTCACGAACACCAGGACGTCTTCCAGGCGGCATGGTGCAGGAAACAACGTATGCGCTAATACCAACTGATGTAGGGAATGATTATAGGGATGAATTCAGCTAGGCAATTACCACAACTTCCACTAACTTGTTGATTCTCCAGGAATAATACCAAGAACAATAGGGAACTAAACACAACAAGATAAAATCTCTAGAACTTATCCATAATTCTTATTATCAAAAAAACTGATTTTCTCCTATTACAATCACCAATTTATAAAGAAAAAGAACATCAAACTTACCTAAAACAAGACTTTCTAAACTATAGTAAGGTTCCTATTTTAACCGAAATATTTTTAAGACTCTTTTACTTATTAATAAAGACAATATAAAAGAAACGGAATTCAAACGGAATTAAAAGACTCACTAGTACTGCTAAAACAATAAATAGCAACGACGCCAATTCAGATTTTGATGGAATCTGAATTAAAATGGCAAGTCCCTGCTGGGCCATTCTTAGTTATTCCGGATGCTCCTCTTCGCGTTGGCTTTATTTGATCATACTGTACCAAATAATCTATTGCACGTTGTTGCACTGCATCAAGTGTTGATTCCTTTACCCATGGGGTGAATAAGAAGGCTTTGATTGCTAACATTATTTAGTTTGGGAGGAAGAAACAAAGCAGAAATAACGGAATTCCAAGCTTTGCAAACACACCGGAATTTGAATAGCTCGTGCTTAGGGACTAAAAAGCTCGAGAGTGTGTGGAAGATGAATATCAATGGAGTCACTTCTTTTTACACTGTTTTGTTTTCTCAATTTCCTGCCCATGTTGAGTTGGTCTTCCATTGTGTTGTTTGTGATGGAGCGAGTAACTTTTTTTTGTTTTATAGATAGACGAAATCTAGACTAGCCAGTTTCTAATCCTATTCACCCTAAGAAAATAGAAACACAATTTAGGACTTTGATACTATCCGTCAGATTCTAGTTTTATGTTGCACCTAATTTTATAATTTGAAGTAGGACTTGTATTTGGATTTCTAATTTTAAGGTAGAGAGAATGCTAGGAAACCAGGTTTTTGCAACCATGTTTTACAATTAGGTGATGTGGCGTGATCCCGAAAGAATGATGAAAGCCCCCAAAAGCTTGTGTATCTCAAGGTATTAAAAAAACCTCTTCTAATAATGTCATATCATCTTAGTTGCAAAACCTGATTCACTAGCCTCACTCGAAAGTGACACTTAGAGGAAACACAAAATTTTAATTTTTAAAATGCTTGGAAGAATCAATTCTGCAGATACACTTGCTTTTCCTGATTGATAATCATGTTACTAAGTAGGCAACACTGAGTGACAGTTTAATACAGATTTTAAGTATGGAATAAACTATTTTCTGCGGAGATATATAGGATAACCTGTGTTTTTGGCCAAGACCACCAGGTACAAATGAACATTATCAACTTGCCATTTCCTCTTACAAACCCATACCCGGATAACTGAGTGAATGTTTAAATGCATATACCACACTTCGAATGAATGGGTATGTGATATCTAATAAAACAATTGCGGACAATAAGTTAGCACCCCAAACACCAGCATGCCCCAATGCCATTTGAAGCACATCAGTTCTAGGACTTGATTCAAGGTAGATGCCTAGAGCATAAGCCCAGATAGTGGCAATCACTGAGAGGAAAAATCCAAGACAACCAACAAGGAGCTTCAATGGCAAAGACAGGTAGTAATCTCTTATGTTAAAGACCGATAAGTGAGCAGAGAGAGCTGCTCCTAGACTTAATAGGGACGAAAACAACGCAAGTGAAACGAAGAACAAGTATTGAATGAAGTATTTTCTGTGGAGAAATATAGCATAACCTGTGTTTTCGTCAAGACCACCAGGTACGGTGAAGGCTGCTTGGAAGTTGATGGCAGCAATCAGGGTGGACAGAACCGTTGACATATCGGACATGTCCTTAACCCATTTCTCTGCTTGCTTTTGAAGATTTTCATGAGTAACACTAAATAGTTCTTTAGCTGTATGGCCACCGAAGTTTCTTAGATGAAGTAGGTGCTGGGGTAATAGCCGTTCAACTTGCTGCATGTTTACATACATCAAGGTTAAAGATATGCCGTATAAAATTAATTTAACACTATTACTAAAAGCCTTTGTTGTTGTTCAGTGAAGATTAACGGATTTCAGTTGTTTGTGTATGCTGTTAACAATAAGACTTGAAATGTTAAATATGGCGAAATTACCTTGAACCAAAGCACCTCCCATGACATATGTTGAAAGGCTCCATGGATATATTTTGGTTTTTTACCCAACTTAGCTGCAAGATGCAAAGGTGTGTTCCCATCCTTGTCAACCATGGCAACCATTTTAGCAATAGAGAAGTTTTTGGATTTCAAGAAGTGGAAAACTTGGTCGCTCCGATGTTCAACCACTAAATGCATTATGTTCTTGTTATCCTCATCAACTGACTCCATCTTCTCGGGAAATTCTTGAATAATCTTCTCAACAACCTCAATAATCCCGTGCTTACTAGCTAGTAAAAGGCACTCTTTGATGTCAATTTCGTCTGGCATGTCACTTGACCTGTGTGGTGTGATCAATTGTTTTGTCAACTTTAGTGCACAAGCATGCTTACGCTTTGCATCGTCAACTATTCTTATCCATGTGCACCCTGCAATATTTAAGACATGGTTTTTAATTGCTTGCAAGATGATGAGAACTTTGAAATAAAGAGTCTTTCATGCCGAATCCCCATCATATCATGTTGATTCTACACCTTGGTTATACACTTATATTCAGAAGTGCAAGCTAGATAGGCTTTCTGATGATAATTGTCTCTAGTTGAGTACTTTCAGTCGAGTTTTAGCAGCAAATTACCTAGTAGTCTAATAATAAATTGAACCAACCATAATAGGATTACAACAACTCTTAATGTACATCTGAATTCAAATAATTGGAGTCCACCACCAATTGTAGCTCAGTTGGTTGGACATCTACTCTCCTTGTGAGAGGTTGCGAGTTTGAGATTCACTAATTGGGATTTTGTTCTAGCCTAATTATTTGGAGTACAGCTCCGCTGTTGATTAGCCTTCTAGTATTCCCCTACCGGGACATTGCCTTCGGACATGGATTAAAAATAAATAAAAGGGTCAACTACCCAATTTTTTCAATGAAATTTTTTTTTTTCAAATAGCTAGATATAATGTGAAAACATTTAGTTTGTATGATTGAAAATTGTCTAGGTTTGATCTATCAAGTATAAAAGTAAAACGGATATAAAAAATTTGAAATCTGTGCCAAGGGTTAGATGGATATGGAAAGAAAGCTTATAAGCACTTTTAGGCTTTTAATTATATATCGAAATTCAAAATTAAAATACTTTTGGTCCTTCATTTGATAGGATCTTACTCACATCTAATGAGCCGTACGATTCCTGCAAGAAAATAATAAAATGTAATAAGTTCCTTAGAAAGAGAAAATATTTTCGTCATTGTTGTGAAGCAATATTTATAGATGGAGTTTAATTGAGGGTTCTCAAGATAAACAATCTGAAAATCAACATTTGGGACAGTACCTAATTTCTCTGTCTTTCCGATGATGTCGTTTATTGTCGGATAAGTATCATATGACGGAAGACCTGCTTAAAATGAAAAGTTACAAAATCATTACGGTAGTAATGAAAAATTAGGAAGCATCCACCCACCACCAATATCAATACATACAAATTTTCATCATTAGAATATGTGGAGTAAAAAATAAATATATGAAACACTATTTTTAAATTAGTTGTTCGATCTTTTTCTTCATGAATTTGATAGATTTGACATGCACCATGCATCATATGGTATAGAGGTGAAAAGCAAAACGAATCTAAAATACATGTTAGGCTGATAGTAGAATGAAAACCCCAGCTCACTTTCTAAAAAAAATAAAAAAAAATAATGAAAATTTGACTTACATTTGTATATGATAATCGCTAATATGTCCACCAGAATGAATATGAAGTCGCCAATATTTTGATATGCATAAACAGTCCCACTCTTATATGAGGCTGGTGATTGAGCAACTAGATGATGAAGAGCTGTAATTCCCCGTTCATCATGAGCCCAAGCGAGTGAAGGGCATAACTCATTTATCTTTATTGCCAAACCTGATTTTTTTTTTTTTACAGTTTTATCAATAGGAATATGAGTATCTGCTAGCTACTTTGTTTAGTAAAGGAAATGAAAGATATATACCATAGAATTCACCAGCCACAGCTGCGTGGAGAATGGTAGAAAAATCACTTCTTATTAACACATTCTTATCACTGTTTTTCTCGAGAAGAAAGCATAGTATCTCCGTCTTCCCATAAGTCGCAGCCCAAAACAAGGGTGTTTCTCCGTGAGAATTGTGTATAGAAACTAAGCTCTCCTTCTTTTCCACCAGGGATGCAACAATCTCCATTGAACCGATCCTGACAGCTTCATGGAGTGCAGTGTTTCCATTGTGATTTTGTGCCAGGAGATGATGATTTTCTCTTAATGGAAAGGATTGAAGAAGTCTAAGAACGATACCAGTGTGGCCATTGAGAATGAGTAGGTGAAGAATTGTGTCTCCAGATTCATTGACTGCTGAAGATTGTTGTGATGATGTATAGAACTCATGGACAGTCTCCCAATCTCCTGTAAATGATACTCTACGTGCATATTTGTTTACTGACATATCTGACGATGATTAGATTAGTTGTAGTAGACTTGGTTATTGGATAGAATGTTATAATATATTGGCAGAAAAACCAAGAAGCTATTCATATAAATATTATTCCTTGCTTCAATTTAATTAGATATGAGGAAGCATTGGATTCAATGATGCCAAAGCTTAGCTTTGCCTTTATGCTTTAAAGTGCTAATTTATTTAATTTTTAATAAATTTTTAACTAAAATTAAAAGCTGTCAAAATTGAACTACAATAATTAAAATGATTTCAGAGTAAATAAAAGCCAAAGATTTGATGCTTTAAAAGCTCTGAGCATTGGAGCCACAGCAGTATTTTATTTATATTGGGTAACAAAAAGAATTGTCGAGATAATGAGAAACGTTTTCATCCTATGATGTTGAAGATCCCTTTAGTCTTTCAATAAAAAAATTATTCTTATGCCCGTCTATAAACTTTATTTCTATCACCATCCACTTTTTTTTCTTTTTACTAGTTTAATGGTTTTCTGAAAGAAAAAAAAATTCAAAAAATCAAACCTGAGGCAAGGATTCGCTGGCTTGAGACTCAGTCTACATTTAATAAAGTTATATTGTGACTTGTTACAAGCAATTAGGAATAAACAACCAATCCCCAAAATGTTTACACTTAAACAATTTATTATACGGTGTGACTTTTTATAAGCAATGGGGAACAATAAACAATCAATCAATGAGTGAGGCTAGGAAATCAGGTTTTGCAATCAGGATGGTGTCGGCACTGCTAGAAGAAGTTTTTTACAACCTCGAGATACACATAAATACTTTGGAAATTTCATCATTCTTTCAAGTTCATGCCACGTCACCATAATTACAAAATCTGATTGTAATTTCCTAGCATTTTCGATCAGTCAATAGAAAAATTAGGTTCCTAAAAGGATAAAAGCATTCCATGATTTGCAAACACGTTTGTAACTAAGCAAAGTGTCTACGGATCGAATAGATCGAGAGAATGTGGAAGATAATATTGTTGGGGCAAGGATTGTGATTTCGTTTTTCGAGTTAATTTTCATCTCCTGCTTTTAAGAAATATTTCGATGTATAAACAAAACGAGGTTGGATCCTTCTCAAGACTGCATAAACTACAAATCAAAACAACCAGGTTGGTTAATCTTGAGGACAATACTGTCATTTCCTACAAATCAAACCTTTGATGGAGGTAAAGCATGTGTTGTAGGAAAGGAAAGGCCGAGTCTCTTTTGTGAGCAAATGTTTAGGAACAAACCTAGTACCTTCTGTTAGAGAATTAATCTAGACTAGTTCTAGAAGAGTTGTGTCTTTTGGTGTTCCAATGTGTCTTTTAGTATTACTAAGTGTCTTTTACTAAGAGATGTGTCTTTTACTAAGTGGTCATGTGAGTCCTATTTAAACCCATGTATTATTTGGTTTCAATAAAGGTGAATGAAGTAAGTTCTTTACACATCAGAGTTCTAAGAGATTACACTCTCTCTTGTTTTCCTTATTCTTATTCATTCTATTGAACAAGCCTTTCAAACGCAAGTCTCCTTTAGAGATTCCTCTAAAGATGGCGTGAGAGGAAGAAGTCATGGAAGAGCCACTTCTCGTGGTAGAGGAAGAGGCCATGGTGGACAAGAGAAATCTCATGATGGTGAGTTTTCATCTTATCGTGGAAGAGGGAGATCTTCCTTATCAAATATTCAATGCCATCGTTGTCATATGTATGGCCATGTCAAGAAATATTGTAGAAAGAAGTTGGAGGAGGACAACAAAGAATCCAATTTTATGCATGAGGAGGAAGAAGCCAATCTTTTCCTTACATGCAATGTTCATGGAGCTTCCTTAGAAGATGTGTGGTTCGTGGATAGTGGTTGTAGCAACCACATGACCGGGAACAAGAAGGCCTTTGTGGAGATAAATGAGACATTTCAAAGTGAAGTTAGAACCGGAGATGACAACAAGCTTCAAGTCAAAGGAATGAGTGATATTCTTGTCCAAACCAAGCAAGGAGTAAAGCGGATCTCAAATATATTTTATGTTCCAGGCCTTAAGCACAATCTCTTAAGTGTTGGGCAACTTCTTTTGAAGGGGTATGAAGTAAATTTCAAGGGAGCTTTGTGTGAGATCAAAGATAAGAATGATGTTATCATTGGAAAGGTGGGAATGACCAAAAGCAAAATGTTTCCTTTATCTTTCCAAAGTAACATTAATTCTTGTTTATATACTATTCAAGACAAGTCTTGGCTATGGCATTATCGATATGGTCACTTGAGTTTTAAAACTCTATCTCTTATGGGCAAGAAGAATCTTGTGGAGGGCTTGCCTACAATTCAACTTCAAGATACAGTATGTGAAGGATGTGTCTTGGGGAAGCATAGTAGGAATTCTTTTCCTAGTGGGAAGGCATGGAGAGCATCAAAGCCACTTGAGCTTGTGCACACCGATCTTTGTGGGGCAATGCATACTACTTCAATTGGCGGTAATCGTTATTTTGTTACCTTCATTGATGACTATAGTAGGAAGACTTGGATATACTTTCTAAAACAAAAATCGGAAGTATATGGTTGTTTAAAAATTTTCAAGGCTTTTGTTGAAAAGCAACGTGGTTTCATATTGAAAACTCTTCGCTCGGATCAAGGAGGAGAATATATTGATCATGGGCTTCGAGATTTCTTAAAAGAGCATGGTATTCGACATCAATTTTCAGTCTGTGGTACCCCACAACAAAATGGAGTCGCCGAAAGAAAAAATCGCACAATTATGGAGTTGGCTAGAAGTATGTTGAAGGCCAAGGGATTGCCAAATTCCTTTTGGGCGGAAGCGGTAGCATGTGTTATTTATCTATTGAATCGTTCCTCCTCTAAAAGTGTGCAAGACAAGACGCCACAAGAAGCTTGGAGCGGACACAAACCAAGTGTTGATCACTTGAGAATTTTCGGAAGCATTGCCTATTCACATGTACCGGATGAAAGAAGGAAGAAGCTAGATGACAAGTCCGAGAAATGCATTTTTGTTGGATATAGTGAATGTTCCAAGGCATACAAGTTGTATAATCCCCTCACCAAGAAACTCATTATAAGCCGTGATGTGAAGTTCAATGAAGGAGAATCTTGGAATTGGAAAGAAAATGCAACCAAAGAAAATTCAAGTTGCATAGAAATCGAAAAAGAAATTGAAGCTCCAATTGAAGAAAACGAAGAGGATGGTGTTCCACCTTCTTCTCCCAATTCTACTTCATCACCCTCTTCATCTTCAAGTTCAAGTTCAACTTCAAGTTCTCCTTCGAAGAAGACAAGGAGTATCCAAGATCTTTATGAACAAACAAGTAGTAATTTGGGTGACAATTTGACCAATGTAGATGATGATTTGGTTAATTTTGCTTTGTTTGTTGATGCCGATCCAATTATGTTTGAAGAGGCTTCTAAAGATGAGAAGTGGAAGCTTGCAATGGATAATGAAATTGATGTTATTCAAAGAAACAAGACTTGGGAACTTGTTGATCTCCCAAGTGACAAGAAACCCCTTGATGTGAAGTGGGTTTACAAAACAAAATTGAACTCAAAGGCGAGGTTGATAAGCACAAAGCACGCTTGGTGGTGAAAGGCTACAAACAAAAGTATGGTGTTGATTTCCAAGAAGTATTTGCACCCGTGGCTCGCCTTGAAACAATTCGAACAGTACTTGCATTGGCAGCCCAAAGAGAATGGAAAGTCTATCAAATGGATGTCAAATCGGCATTCTTGAATGGCTTTCTTGAGGAGGAAGTTTATATAACTCAACCACCTGGTTATGTGAAAATTGGAGAAGAAAAGAAAGTATGTCATTTGAAAAAAGCCTTATATGGGCTTAAACAAGCACCAAGGGCATGGTATAGTCGTATTGATGGCTATTTTTTGAAGAATGGTTTTAAAAGATGTCCATTTGAACATACTCTATACACCAACGAAGGATCTCATGGTGAGTTTTTGATAGTATGCTTATATGTTGATGATTTAATCTTCACCGGAAGTTGTTCAAGTATGAATGAAGATTTCAAGAAAGCTATGATGAATGAGTTCGAGATGACTGACATGGGACTACTCCATTATTTCTTGGGCATTGAAGTTAAACAACAAAGAGATGGGATCATCATCACTCAACGGAAGTATGCAAAAGATTTATTAAGAAAGTTTAGAATGGAGGACGCACTACCAATTAGCACACCTATGGAGGCTGGTTTGAAGCTAAGCAAATGTGAAGACAATAGGCATGTTGATGGAACTCTTTATAGAAGTCTTGTTGGTAGTCTTATGTACTTGACTTCCACTAGACCCGATCTTATGTTTGCGGTGAGTATGCTTAGTAGATTCATGGAATCTCCTAGGCAAAATCATTGGGAAGCTGAAAAAAGAGTCTTAAGGTATGTGAGTGGAACAATTCATGAAGGCATTCAATTCACGAAAGTTGAAGAACCAAGTTTGGTAGGTTATTGTGATAGTGATTGGGGAGGAAGTGTTGATGATAGTAAAAGAACTTCCGGATATGTTTTTAATATTGGTTCCGGCGCAATCTCATGGGCATCTAAAAAGCAAGCTATTGTGACTCTCTCTACAACCGAGTCCGAATATGTCTCACTGGCTTTTGCATCTTGTCAAGCACTTTGGTTGATTTGGGTTTTGAGTGAACTCAAGCATGGACCTGTTAGTTCTCCTACACTGTTTTGTGATAACAGTTCGGCTATTTCACTTACAAAGAATCCGGTTTTTCATGGCAAAAGCAAACATATAAGGATCAAATATTATTTCATTCGAGACTTGGTTAAGGAGGGACATATCAATGTGAAATTTTGCAGATCTCAAGATCAAGTTGCCGATATTTTCACTAAAGCTTTGAAGACCGACACATTCAACAAGTTGAAGAAGAAGCTTGGAATGGTGATAGTCTAGCTTAAGGAGGGATGTTAGAGAATTAATCTAGACTAGTTCTAGAAGAGTTGTGTCTTTTGGTGTTCCAATGTGTCTTTTAGTATTACTAAGTGTCTTTTACTAAGAGATGTGTCTTTTACTAAGTGGTCATGTGAGTCCTATTTAAACCCATGTATTATTTGGTTTCAATAAAGGTGAATGAAGTAAGTTCTTTACACATCAAAGTTCTAAGAGATTACACTCTCTCTTGTTTTCCTTATTCTTATTCATTCACATAGTTGGTTGAATCCCAACACCTTCTTCTTCAAGTCAAGTAGTGAAGATATGTCTTTATAGCTTAAATAAGAAGGCCTCGATTCCTTATATTACTTATTCGAGGAGGAAGAAACAAAAGCATTCCATGATTTCCAAACACATGCACCTGAAACTACTGAGCAACATGTTTCTAGGGACCGAATTTTAAAATTCTACTTGTAGTAGGATTCTAATCTGCTGCTGAATACGGATTTTAAAATTGATATAATACCAAAAACAGATGGTTTCTATGTTCCAAGTTTTTATATTTCTATTGGGATTCTTTGCATTTAAAAATTAAAAAACCCAAATCTAATACAAAAAAACTTCATTGTTTTCTTCTCCATCGTGATACATCCCTCTTCTTGTTGTTTTTGTCCTAAAATTGTATATAGGTTTTCACGAGAACATATAGGCAAGAGTATAATGTACTATATTAATTACAATTACAAAAGTGTACAAACTTATTAACACATCAACGCGCCAATTCCTCTTGCAAACCTTGACCATGACAAGTGAGATGTATAAATGCATACAGCACAATACGAATGCGTGCGTATGCGACACTTATAAACATGAGTATAGACAATATGCTAGCACCTCAAACACCAGCATGCCCCAACACCATTTGAAACACATCAGTTCTAGGACTTGATTCAAGGTAGATGCCTAGAGCATAAGCCCAGATAGTAGAAATCACTGAGATTAAAAATGCAATACCACCAATAACAAGCTTTAATGGCATAGAAACAAAGAAATCTTCTAGGTCAAAGCCTGATAAGTGAGCAGCAAGCTCAGATCCTATACATATTAGGGACATAAGCAATGCAGCTGATAGGAAGAACAAGTATGGAATGAAGTATTTTCTGTGGAGAAATATAGGATAACCTGTGTTTTGGTCAAGACAACCGGGTACAGTGAAGGCTGCTTGGAAGTTGATGGCGGCAATCAGGGTGGAGATGACTGCTGATGCATTGAACATGTCCTTCACCCATTCCTCCGCGTTCTTTTGAAGACTTTGGTGAGTAACTCTGAATAGTTCTTCAGCTGTATGGCCACTGAAGTTTCTAAGATGAATTAGGTGCGGGGGGAAGAGTTGCTCAACTTCCTGCATGTGTAAATCAATCAAGGTTAGCAAACATGTGCATCGTGAGGAGGATAATAAACTCAATGAAGACATAATTTGGTCTTTGATTGTCAGTACGGTGAAATTAAATATTTACCTTGAACCAGAGCACCTCCCATGACATTTGTTGAAAGACTCCATGGATATACAGTGGTTGTTTTCCTAACTTAGCTGCAAGATGCAAAGGTGTGTTCCCATCCTTGTCAACCATGGTAACCATTTTAGCAATGGGGAAATTTTTGGATTTCAAGAAGCGGAAAACTTGTTCCCTTCGATGTTCAACTTCTAAATGCATTATGTTCTTGTCATTCTCATCAACTGACTCCATCTTCTCAGGATATTCTTTAATAATCTTTTCAACAACCTCAATAATCCCGTGCTTGCTAGCTAGCAAAAGGGACTCTTTGATGTCGGTTTCCTCTAGCACATTACTTGAGTTGTTCGATGTTATCAATTGTTTTGCTAACTCAAGTGCACAAGCATGCTTACGCTTTGCAATGTCAGCTGTTCTTGTACATGGGAACACTGCAATATATAAGTCAGATTTTTGCAAGATGAGAACATTGCAATAGCTAACTTTTTTTCTGCTGAATTCCCATAGTACGTAGAATATTGGTTCCACAACTTGGTTTTACACTTATTTTCACAAGTGCAAGTTAGATAGGCTTTCTGACAATTGGCTCGACATGAGTTAGGGTCGAGTTTTTGCAGCAAAGTTACCTAGTTGTCTAATAATTAAGCTCATCTAAATTGAACCAACTTTCCATTAATTAGTCTAGCTAATAGGATTATATCAACTCTTAATTTATACATTTGATCAAAATCAAATAGGAGGAGTTTAATTGAGTTACAATGCAATTACAAAGATAATTACTGAAAAACAACACTTGGGAAGATGTCACACCTGATATTCCCGTCCTGATTACAGTGTTTCTAGTGAGATAAGTATTATAGGATGGAAGACCTGCTTAAAATTAGTATGTCAGCCAATCATTATCATTACAGATTTATTTCATTAGAACATATTGGAATTTCAATAATTCCGTATATATGTTGATAGCAAAATGCAAAATTGACTTACACATGTAAATGATAACTGCCAACGTGTCCAGCGGAATGAATGGAGAAGTTCCAATATTTTGATATGCGTAAACCGTTCCACTCCTAAACGAGGCTGGTGATTGAGCTATGAGATGAAGAGATGTAATCCCCTGTTGGTCACGAGCCCAAGTGAGTGAAGGGCACAATTCATTTATCTTTATTGCCAAACCTGATTGTTAAATGTTTAGAAATCAACAACTATTATTAATTTTTCAATATTATAAAACCAAATTGTTTCTAATTAATAATGGAATATAAGTAGTATCTGCTGCCCTAGCAGTGACAATAAATTACAGAATTCTTGACATTTTTGTTTTGTAAAGGAAAATGAAACATACCATAGAATTTAGCAGCCACAGCTGCATGGAGAATGGTGGAAAAATCACTTGTTCTTATGAGAACATTTTTATCGCTGTTTTTCTCAAGAAGAAAGCATAGTATCTCCATCTTCCCATAAGTCGCAGCCCAAAACAAAGGTGTCTCTCCGAGAGAATTGTGTATAGAAACTAAGCTCTCCTCCTTTTCCACCAGGGATGCAACAATCTCCATTGAACCGATCCTGACAGCTTCATGGAGTGCAGTGTTTCCATTGTGATTTTGTGCTAGGAGATGATGATTTTCTATTAAGGAAAAGGATCGAAGAAGTCTAAGAACGATACCAGTGTGGCCATTGAGAATAAGTAGGTGAAGAATTGTGTCTCCAGATCCATTGACTGCTGAAGATTGTTGTGATGTATAGAACTCATGGGCAATCTCCCAATCTCCTGTAAATGATGCTCTATGTGCATCTCGGTTCACTGACATATTTTATGATGATAGGTGTTGTTGTAGTAGACATGATTATAGGATACAATGATTGAATAAATAATATATTGGTAGAAAAACCTAGGAGCTATTCATATAAATATTAAAAGACAAAAAGAACAAGGGAACAATTGTTCTTTTTATTCCTCACACATCAAAGCTTTCGTTGCTTTGCTTTAATGCTTTAATTAATTATAGTTTGTCCAAGGTTTTAGGGAAAATGTTCTCTTAGACCTTATTTAACCATACTACATGGTTTACTCCAAACATCAAAATGGGGTCTAGGGAGTAAATTTTGAATTATGACATTATGGTTGAAACACTTTTTTTTTTCTTCCATAAATTAACCTCCAGTGGGGAGGGCCAACTATGGAATGCCAGACCTTCATTACTTATCAAAAATTGATTTACATACTCTATGGGGGTATATTACGACGTTACCCGTATAATTATCTAAAGCAATTTCCAAGCCAAAACTAATATTGTCGTTAAACAGATGCAAACTAGAAAAAATGCAAAAAACCAAAACCTGATTTAGCACTGCTTGCCGAGACGTAGCAGCACTAAATTTTCGCAGCCGCGAGTTCGCAGCCACCTTCCCGACACCATCTCAGCAGGCCACATGCCAACACTGGACAGCACCCAGTTCCTCGACACTAGATAGCACCCAGCTCCTCGACACCATCACAGCAGGCCACGGCGTCGCAGCGATTCCCTATCCTCGGCAGACTACCTAGTTCAGCACAGCTCAGCTCCAGAGTGCGCGAAGCTTGGGCCCAAACTGCCTATACTCAAACAAGACAGCACACACTGTCTGCAGTCCAGGCCAGAGCACAGACCGCAGGAACCATTCCAGTCCGCGGCTTCACCTTTCTCCATCAGATGGAGGGCACTGGGATCTCTTGGAGGCCACAAAATCTCTTCTGCTTCATCAATGAATATCAGTTGATGATTCTATTTTATCGTTGGTTTTACTGACAAGGCGATCCACAATGCTCATTACAGATAAAGCCAACTCCTCATAATCTTTTTTATCATCTTCAGATGTGCAAGTATCACTCCTTGCGGCAAGCCGTATCCAGAAAGCTTTATGTTTCTGTAGCTGACCGCAAAAACAGTCCGCAACAGCGCCCAGCAGCAAGCATGCCACTGCAACGCAGCAATTCAGCATCCGCGCTACTCCTCCCGGCAGCCTCCATAACACCCCTGCCTTACCCGCAGCCCTAACCACAACACAGGCAACAGTCAGACCGCAGCAAACAGATCCCAGACCGCCAGTCCCGCCACTCCGCAGCCTCTCCCTGCCCTGAAAAACAGGGTATACTCTGTTTTACAGCAGAGTATCCTGCCAGCACTCGGTTCCAGAACTTGTCAATGCCCATTCTTGCTGCGACTACTCTTCCCCGTGACGAATGTACGCCGTATGCCAACGGTCAAGCACTGATAATCCTGCCACTCGCCTAGGGAGATCATTCGCCATGAAAGAGACAGTCCTATGGTCTCGTTGAGCTCTATCTGCTAAAGCGTCCGCCACTGCGTTGGCTTCTCTATAAATATGGGAACATTCTAAAGTCAATTGTGCCGCCAAAAACTTGATTTCTTTCAAAATATTCTCCAAATGCCACGGTATCTTGAAATTGCCCTTAAACCATCCACAAACAATTGCCGAATCCGTCTAAACAACCACCTGTTCAAAATCCAATGAGAGACAGAGGCGGAGGCCTTCAGCTAAAGCCAAAATTTCCGCTTTATTATTTGAGCCTGCACCAAAAAATATTTGCTTTCCCCCAACACAAACACCCCTAGAGTCTCTTATGATCACCCCGCCCGCAGCCATGTTCTTACAGAAGGACCCATCCACATTGAGAGCAACAAAATCTGACGGAGGGGGATGCTAGAACACAACTCTACTTAGCTTTCTCCGAACTGAAATTTCTTGTATCCCCAAAGCCCATAATGGATCCTTATGCCAGCTGACTTGCTTAGGATTTATAAAATTATTTGCTAAGTGTAGATTACGCCGAATATTCAAAATCACAAAAGCAGGATTAGGGGCAGCATTTTCATAAACACATTTGCACCGCTGTTTTCATATTTCCCATAAAATGAACATGGGAGTGAGAAAGAATAATACACCTGTTTGTGTTCTCATTTTGGCTCGCCTGAGCCAAATGACAAGGGTCGTGGATATTTCTGCTGGTTTTCTGATATGCACATCAAAAATCAACTCAAAATGGCACCAAACCTTCATCGCCAGTTCACCATCCAAAAAAAATGATTCAGAGATTCTCGCTGTGGTGTGTTGCAACATCTACATTTAGAAGCCAGACTAAAGCCGCATCTGTACAGCTCCCCATCCACTGGTACCCCTCCACGGAGTAATTTCCACACCAAAACTGAAATTCTAGAAGGAAGAATGTCATGCCAAATCATTCGATGGAGATCATTTACCGTCCCTTTTCGACGTATTAATTCATAAGCCGACTGAAGGGAAAAAATCCCATTTTGATTCGGAACCCATATACATTCATCTTCTCCATCTTCCTCGCCATATAATCTATCAGCAAAACTTCTTCTTGCTAGAAGTCTGAGTTCCGGGTTAACCAACTCAAAATTGAATGAAATCACCTCGTGTATTGAAGGCCACATACCTTGATCAACCATTGCCTCCGATCTTCTGAAGGATGCTACCATATTCCAATTTTCCTCAAAAAAACTGATATTTCCCGTACCAACTCGCCAAAGCGAATTGCTCATAATAAGATATTTGCCAAGCATGATTTCTTTGAAAAAAGGCGAGGACCCAAGTTTCACCAACTGACCATTCAAGGCCACTCCGTTCACCCAGTATTTGCTTCTCATTAAGTTAGCCCAAAGGGAGTTCGAAGTAAGTAGTCTCCAAAGTGCCTTAAGGCAAAAAGCCTTCATCACCACCAACAAGTCTCTCACACCCAGACCTTCTTCATTCTGTGGGAAACAAATATGAGACCAAGATACCCATTTTTTCTTCAGTCTTCCTTCACAATCTCCCCAAAAGAAATCTGCCAACAAACTATTAATCTGGGATAAAACTTTCATAGGAACGCACATGGTACTGAGAATATAAATTGGAATAGAGCTCAGAACATGTTTAATCAATATTAAACGGTCTCCCGAGGATAACAATTTCGCCTTCCATCCCTGAATTCGCAATTGAATTTTGGCAATCAAATCTTCAAAATATGAAATTTTAACTCTTCCTTGAAAAACTGGTCCGCCCAAGTATTTCAAAGGAGCAGCGCGAAACTGGAAGCCTGTGTAGGTTTTGAAACCTACAATTTTCTCTACAACCGCCTTGTCATCCAAAATAAAAGAGTTTTTGCTTGCATTAATTTTCTGTCCCGAAGACTGACAATAACGGTTCAAAAAACCCATACATCCCAATATAGAAGACTTTATGCCATTTAGGAAAATGAGAGTATCATCTGCATAAAGAAGATGTGAGATCGGACTGCATGCCCTGGGAGTATAAAAGTAGCCAATTTTACCACTATCAAAAGCCTCTTTTAGACCCCTACTCAGCACTTCAGAGGCAATAATAAATAAGAATGGAGAAAGTGGATCGCCTTGTCTTAAACCCCTGGTAGATCGAAAAAACCCTTTGTGTACTCCCTGAAGCAATACTGAAAAGCCACAAGAAGCGATACAGTTGGAAATGATATGACGAAATCTACCATTAAACCCAAATTTTGTAAGCACCGCCAACGAAAAATTCTAGTCCATTCTGTTATAGGCTTTCTCCATGTCAATTTTCAGAACCACATTACCGCCGAAGACTTTTCGATTAATATCCCTAATCAATTCCTATGCAAGGCCAATATTCTCGCCAATAAATCTACCTTTAACAAATGCCCCCTGCTCCGGAGAGATAAGTACGGGCAAAAGATCTGCCAATCTAATACAAAGGATTTTACTAAAGATCTTATAAATCACGTTGCATAAACTGATGGGGCGAAATTCAGAAAAGGAACCTGGATTCTCCATTTTAGGAATCAAAGCCAAGAAATTTGCTGAGAAAGAAGCCGGCATCGCCTCCCCCTCAAAAAATTGAATAGCTGCCTCCCAAATATCTGTACTCAGAATCTCCCAACAAGACTGAAAAAATCCAGCAGTAAATCCATCCGGACCCGGGGCACTATTCTTGGGGATGTCAAAAACAACCTTTTTCACTTCCTCCAGAGAATGACGTTTACCAGGATGTCACAATGGCCAGAACTCACCAGTTTCGGAATACAATTCAACAAATCTGCATCCACCATACATGAACCTTGGGAAGACAACAAATTGGCAAAGAAATCAGTGGCATTAAAAAGAATTTCACCAGGGTCCGAAATAGTCCTACCGCATGGTAAATTAATTTGAGTTATAGCCCGCCGTTTTTGCTTAGCCTTGGTAGAGGCGAAAAAATACTTGGTGCAGGCATCCCCTTCCTTAAACTCTTTTTCACCGGATTTTTGAATCCAGTAAAGCTCCTCCTACTTGAGAGCTAATCTGTATTCAGCCTGACAGCGATTCAAATTGCAACAAGCCTTGTTGAAGGTTAAAACACTTTGACGTGTGTACCTAATCTTTAACAATAGGCCCTTTACGTTAAAAAAAAAGGTTACCCATCATTTCAAGTCGCCTTTAATTTCAAAAGGTCAAGGGTTTATTCGTTTTTGCCTTCAACAAATTTTTATAGGCATCTTCAGAGATAAGTGAAAATTATATGAAAAGTAAACAATTATTAATTAATTTATAATTATGAAAAGAGAAGTGATAATTTCTTTGAGAGCAATTTGCAACAATTAGGAGGCGCGGGCAAAGGGGCAGAATGTCTACAATCAGCGGTGAACTTGGGCCTCACCGAAAAACGAACCAAATTATGCATGAATTTAGTAGCAATTCCAGGTCGAATGGAGAACCCGGGGATGTTGGAATTCAGCCGGGCCAATTGGTTTTAGCTACTCACGAGGAGGTGAGGTTGCTAATTGATAATGCTATCAATTTGGTTGAGGAAAGACGTGCTAAGCGGAAAAATAAGAAAACAAGGAATATCAATACTTTGAAAGCGCCTCAGAAGATAGTGATGAGATTGAATCAGCTTCGGAGGTAGGGCCGGACACTGTAGCTATCAAGGATTTAGAGTTGGGGGTGCAATCAGGCGAAGAAACTAAGAAACCAAAAGTCAAAGGGTGGTGCCTCCGGTACCACGTCGTAAGACAAAGAAGGGTGCTTCTCCCTCCCGCATTTAAGATGATTGCAAACTTTTTGTTTTGGAATGCTCATGGGGTCGGTAATAGAGCCACGAAAAGACGGCTAAAAAATATGGTGAAGAAAAATAATGTTAGAATTCTTATGATAGTTGAGCCTATGATTGAAGCTAGCAGATACATGGAGGTTGGCAATAAACTTAAGCTTGCGGGTTTCGCCTCTAATGACACAGTTGGTGGAAAAATATGGATCTTTTGGGATGCTGCATTGGACCTCTCTATTGTGGATATGTCAGATAAGATCATTCACTGTCAGGTATCGGATTCTACTTCAAGAGTTTATTTAATTTCTTTTGTTTATGCTAAATGTTCGGTAGAAGAGAGAATGGAACTTTGGTCAAATATGGTTACTCATGCTTCTAATCATGACCTTCCATGGATGGTTGGTGGGAATTTCAACACTCTCTTAAATTCACATGAAAAGATTGGGGGAGTGGAGCAATCATTGTCTAGTATGTCTAATTTCTCGAATTGCATTGAAAATTGTGGTTTGGTTGACTGTGGCTTCACGAGACCTAGACTCACCTGGTGTAACAATAGGCGAGGAAGAGACCGTATATGGGCTAGACTTGATAGAATTTTTATTAATTCAGCATGGTTGACAATATTGGCAAACCCGAAAGTGGAACACCTTAGTAGAAATTTTTCTGATCACTCTCCACTGCTGGCATCCATGCCTATTCAGGCGCGTACAGGTTTTAGCCCATTTAGATTCCTTAATATGTGGATGACACATCCTGGGTTTCTACCTTTGGTCAGAGAACTTTGGTTGTCTAAGTTAGATGATATGAGACCTATTGACAAAATTGATGTTAAGCTTAAAATGGTGAGAATAGCTCTTATACAATGGAACAAGATGGTCTGTGGTAATGTGTTTAGCAGACTGAGATCTCTAGAGGATGAAATGCAACAATGGGAGACTATTCTTCTGGCGGGCTGGGATAATATTGGTAATAATGGCCTTAATGTCGATGCAAACTGAGACACTAATGCTTGTTGTAATCTGAATCGTTGTCAGGCAGAGTACAGATTAGCTCTTAAACAATAGGAGCTTTACTGGATTCAGAAGTCAGGAGAAAAAGAATATAGTGAGGGGGATGCTTGCACAAAATATTTCTTTGCTTCCACTAAATCCAAACAAAAAAGAATGGTCATCTCTCAGATCACTTTATCAGGTGGTAGGACCATTTCGGATCCGGGTAAAATCCTTGAAGAAGCAAATAATTTTTTTCATAGCCTTTTGTCTGCCCAAGGAGACTGTGTGCTGGATTCAGAATTGTTAGATTGCATTTCGAAGACCATTACGGCAGTTAGGTGAAATGCATTGGTTAAAAGACCTTCTTTGGAGGAAGTTAAGGATGTTGTCTTTGATATTCCAAAAAATAGTGCCCCTGGCCTGGATGGATTTACTGCTGGTTTTTTTCAGACATGCTGGGACTTGGTGAGTATTGATATATGGGAAGCTGCTATACAGTTTTTTTAGGGGGAGGCTCTTCCAGCGTATTTTTCTGCAAATTCATGGCTTTGATCCCAAAAAAGGAAAATCCAGGTTTCTTCTCTGACTTTCGCCCCATTAGTCTTTGCAATGTAATCTATAAAAAGTTTTGTAAAATTCTTTACAATAGATTGGCATTGGTATTACCATAAATGATCTCCCTGAAGCAAGAGCTTTTGTTAGAGGAAAGTTTATTGAAGAAAATATTGGCCTAGCACAGGAATTGGTAATAGATATCCATAAAAAGGTATTTGGAGGTAATGTGGTTTTGAAGATTAACATGGAGAAAACTTATGACCGACTTGAATGGAATTTTCTCTTCGCGGTGCTCAAAAGATTTTATTTCAATACCAGATTTTGCCATATTATTTCCAACTGTATAGCTTCTTGTGGTTTTTCAAATTTGCTACAATGAGCTTACAAAGGCTTTTTTAAGTCCACAAGAGGTTTAAGGCAAGGGGATCCTCTCTCACCATTTTTATTTATCATCACCTCGGAGGTTCTGAGTAGGGGATTGCAAAGGGCTTTTAGTACAGGAAAAATAGGGTATTATTATACGCCTAGGGCCTGCAGTCATGTTTGGCATCTACTCTATGCAGATGATACTTTAATCTTTTTAAATGAGAGAAAATCTTCGGTTCAGGGGTGCATGGAATTCCTGAAAAAAATACTGCAATGCTTCATATCAGAAAATGAATGAAGGAAAAAGTTCTTTTATGATGGACAATAATGTGGTAGTGGAAAGAATTGTGGCTTTGAAGAGGTTTACAGGATTCCAATATAAAGGTTCTCCTTTGACGTATTTGGGAGGGCCAGTTTTCCAAAGAAAAGCAAAACTTTCCTACTTTGAAGAAGTGATTGACAAAATTCAAAGACGAATTCAAGGTTGGAAAGTAAAACTTTTATCGCCTGGAGGGAGAATGGTCTTAATCAAGAATGTTCTAAGCTCAATTCCCGTTTGCATTTTAAGCGCCATGTGTGTACCCTAGAAAGTTATAACAAGAATTAATAGTTCGTTAGCAGATTTCTTTTGGAAGGATTGTGAAAGGTAGGTTGAAGAAAAAATGGGTGTCATGGGACAAGATTTGTTTGTCGCAGGACGAAGGAGGATTGAGTGTCAGAAATCTATCAATAGTTATGAAGGCTTTTCGTGTTAAAGCTTTATGGAAGCTTATTTCTTTTGATACCCTATGGGCTTCTTTTATGAGAAAAAAATATTGGTTGCCTAGAACTTCGTTGAATGGCCAAGTTGTGAAGTGTGGGGCCTCCCCATTTTAAGGAGATCATGTCTTGTAAATCTATAACTTTGAGAAATTCTTTCTGGCGTATTGGCGGGGTTAACATCAGCTTCTTTGAAGAAAACTGGAACCTTGTGACCTCTTTCAAAAGATTGTTGGATTTTATCAATCGTGGACTTTGGCCCACGGTTAGGGAAGTTATAATGGGAGATTACGAATTGGTCAATTCTGACCTCAGACATCTGGCACGTGATCTACTTGCAAACAGGTTGCAGGGTACGAAGTATAGTGATGATGGGTGTGTTTGGGCGCTGGATCCGGATGGTCTTTTTTCCACTCATTCTGTATATGAATTGCTACGAAAAAAAAGAGGGTGAAAAATGAGCTAAATAAAAAAATTGGCAAAACATTATCCCGTCAAGAATTTCTGTTTTTGTTTGGAAACTTTTGCGCAAAAGGGTGCCAGTGGACGGGGAATTGTATAGATGCGGTTTTAGCCTCGCCTCGAGATGTAGGTGTTGTTCTAATCCGATGATGGAATCATTAAATCAATTATTTCTGGAGGGAAATTTGGCGGTAAAAGTGTGGAGTCATTTTGATGAGATTTTTGATGTGCATGTAAGGAAACCAGCAGAGATCTCCACAGAGCTTCAGATTTGGTTCAAAAGAGCCAAGATGACCTCGCAAACATGTGTATTATACTTCCTCACTTCTATGTTTATTCTATGAGAAATCTGGAAGCAAAGATGTAAGGCTGTCTATGAAGATATTACTCCTAATTATGCATTTGTGATTTTAAACATTAGGCGTAATTTGAGGTTAGCTAATACCTTTATCATTTCAAAACAATTTAGTTGGAATAAGGCCCCTTTAAGGGCGCTTGGGTTACATGAGATCCTGGTTAGAATAAGTTTTGTTAGATTAGTATATTGGATCCCTCCTCCTGCAGATTTTGTGGCACTTAATGTTGATGGTTCCTCTCGGAAAAACAAGGTAACAGGAAGTGTGATTATTAGAGACCCAAGGGGTATTTGTGTGGTTGGAAAGCAATTGTTCTTCGGGGAATGAACAAACAATAAAGCTGAAGCGTTGGCCCTTGTGGAAGGTTTGCGGCTTTATTCCTCATTGAGGTTGAGAAAAGTAATGGTTCAATCGGATTCGGAACTTGTTTGTGGTTAGTTTAGGGAGACCTTTAAAATTCCGTGGCATTTGGAGAACACTTTCAGAGAAATTAAGTTGATGGCGGAAAAAATGATGATAGAGTGCAAACATATTTATAGAGAGGCCAAAGTGGTCGCGGATGCGCTAGCTGCCAAAACACAAAAAAATTGCAGAACTATCACCTTTGGAGTGAATGATTTACCTAGGAGATATGCGGGGTTGGTTTTGCTCGATAGATGCCACACGGCTTATGTTCGTCATGGGTATGATTAGAGGAAGTTCTATTATTAATATGCAGGGTTCTGTTATTGGCTTGGAGTGTCGGGGACGTGCAGCAGCAGTGGCTGATTTTGGTGCTTCTGCCAGTATTGGCTCTGCATTGCGCTGGACAGGGTGCTCTGTTTTGACAGAGTGCTCTGTCCAGATGCACCCTGTTTACTCAACTTCTTGTACTGCTGTTCTGGATTTGTGTCCTGGAAGTAGGTTGTTCTGCTAGTCTGTTTTGTTGCGGATCTTTTTGCAGGGTCGGTGGTGCCAAGGAACTGGACTGCATTGCTGTCCTGGGAAGGTGCTGGATAGAATCAGCATGTCACTGAAGTTTCTAAGATGAAGTAGGTGCGGGGGAAAGAGTTGCTCAACTTCCTGGATGTATAAATCAATCAAGGTTAGTAAACATGTGCATCGTGAGGAGGATAATAAACTCAATGAAGACATAATTTGGTCTTTGATTGTCAAAATCTGAGTATGGTGAAATTAATTATTTACCTTGAACCAGAGCAGCTCCCATGACATTTGTTTAAAGGCTCCATGGATATACAGTGGTTGTTTTCCTAACTTAGCTGCAAGATGCGAAGGTGTTCCCATCCTTGTCAACCATGGTAACCATTTTAGCAATGGGGAAATTTTTGGATTTCAAGAAGCGGAAAACTTGTTCCCTTCGATATTCAACTGCTAAATGCATTATGTTCTTGTCATTCTTGTCAACTGACTCCTCAGGAGATTCTTTAATAACCTTCTCGACAACCTCAATAATCCCGTGCTTGCTTGCTAGCAAAAGGGACTGTTTGATGTTGGTTTCCTCTGGCAGATTACTTGAGTTGTTCGATGCTATCAATATTGATTCTACAACTTGATTCTACAACTTTTTTTCTGCTGAAACCCATAGTAGAATATTGATTCTACAACTTGATTTTACATTTTTATTAACAAGTGCAAGTTCAACCCTTCTAAACGTCGAGGGAATGAGCGAGGGAAAGAGAGCGACGGATGGGTGTATCCCCCTCAAGATTAGTGATGGCGCACATCTCGAGGGGAATGGGTGTCCCTTGCTCTTTTTCCCTCCCCCATTCCCTCGACGTTTATAAAAACTGGTGCAAGTTAGATAGGCTTTCTGACAATTGGCTCAACATGAATTTGGGTCGAGTTTTTTGCAGCAAGGATACCGAGTTGTCTAATAATTAAGCTCATCTAAATTGAAACAACCTTCCATTAGTTAGTCTAACTGGATTATATCAACTCTTAATGTACATTTGACTTCAAATCAAATAGTTGGAGTTTAATTGAGGGTTCATATAGGTATATACAATGCAACTAAAAAGAGAATTAAAAGGCGGAAAAACAACACTCGGATGATGTCACACCTGATATTCCCAACCTTCTGATTACCGCGTTTATGGTCAGATAAGAATTATAGGATGGAAGACCTGCTTAAAATTAGTATGTTACCCAGTCATTACAATACTACTGTGAAACAGGAAACAACATGTTTTGTGAAACAGGAAACTGTTTCACAAACAGGAATAGGACACATAACTGTTTTGTGAAACAGGAAACGTGTTTGAAACAGGAAACTGTTTGGACTCCTGTTTGAAATAGGAAAAACTGTTTGGACTTCTAGAAACTGTTTTTTGAATAGGAAATAAATTCTAGGAAACAGGAAATTGCTGCGAAACAGGAAACTGTTGTTCCTATATATACTAGGAACTGTAGGTGTTTTGTTTAGATGATTCTAGGTAGAAAAACTGTGAAGCACAGGTAATAGAGAAAGACAATTGCTGAAATTGTTTCATCTCTTGTTGAGAGATTGTGTTAGAATTATCATCTTCTTGTACCTTGTTCTTGAATATAGTGGAATCACCTCACTGTGGACGTAAGCAATTTGCTGAACCACGTAAACCTTGTGTCTCTTGTGGTATGTTCTTAATTTTCTCTAATTTCTTTCATTGCTAGTTGCTCTATTTAATTGATTGGATCCTTGTGGTACTTGTGTGCAATTGTTGGTGTCTACCCGCTTCCGCAATAAGGCGCAACAACTACAAAATAAGAATGCACCCACCACCAATTGTTAACACTGATTTATTTCATTAGAACATGTTTGGAGTTTCAATAGTTCCGCGTATGTGTTGATAGCAAAATGCAAAATTGACTTACACATGTAAATGATAACTGCCAACATGTCCAGCGGATTGAATGGAAAAGTTCCAATATTTTGATACGCGTAAACCGTTCCACTCCTAAATGAGGCCGGTACGGTGATTGAGCTATAACATTAAGAGGGTGTAATCCCCCGTTGGTCACGAGCCCAAGCGAGTGAAGGGCACAATTCATTTATCTTTATTGCCAAACCTGATTTTTAAATGTTTAGAAATCAACAACTATTATTAATTTCTCAATATTATAAAAAAAAATTGTTTCTTATTAATAATGGAATATAAATAAGTATCTGCTGCCCAAGCAGTGACAATGAATTACAGAATTCTTGACAATTTTGTTTGGTAAAGGAAAATGAAACATACCATAGAATTTAGCAGCCACAGCTACATGGAGAATGGTGGAAGAATCACTTGTTCTTATGAGAACATTTTCGTCGCTGTTTTTCCCATAAGTCGCAGCCCAAAACAAGGGTGTTTTTCCGTGAGAATTGTGTATAGAAACTAAGCTCTCCTCCTTTTCCACCAGGGATGCAACAATCTCCATTGAACCGATCCTGACAGCTTCATGGAGTGCAGTGTTTCCATTGTGATTTTGTGCCAGGAGATGATGATTTTCTATTAATGAAATGGATCGAAAAAGTCTAAGAACGATACCAGTGTGGCCATTGAGAATGAGTAGGTGAAGAATCGTGTCTCCAGATTCATTGACGGCTGAAGATTGTTGTGATGGACAATCTCCCAATCTCCTGTAAATGATGCTCTACGTTTATAGGATAGGTGTTGTTGTAGTAGACATGATTATAGGATACAATGTTTGAATAAATAATATATTGGTAGAAAAACCTAGGAGCTATTCATATCAATATTAAAAGTCAAAAAGAAAAAGTAAGAACTGAGAGATGGCGATTTGCTGCCTTCGAGAGATGACAAAGAAGAAAACAAATTAAAGGTTCGCACTTAACACATATTAAAGTTATGACTTTTTTTATTAGGGGTGGACACGGATGGAATGGGATGGACCATCCCTATCACATCTCGCTCATTCGAAATCGGGAGGTCCCAATCTCCTGTAAATGATGCCCTATGTGCGTCTCGGTTGACTGAGATATCTTATGATGATCGTTGTTGTAGTAGACATGATTATAGGATAGAGTGCTTGAATAAATAATATATTTGTAAGAAAACCTAAGGAGCTATTCATACAAATATTAAAAGTCAAAAAGAAAAAGTAAGAACTGAGAGATGGCCATCGGCTGCCTTCGAGAGATGCCAACGAAGAAAACAAATTAAAGGTTCGCACTTAACAGTTTAATGGGCACTGGACGGGATGGATCCATCTTTATCATATCTCGTTCATTCAAAATCAGTATACTCAATTTGATGATAAGTTATTTTGACAATTTATAACATAATAAACACAATTTGTAACATATTACAACATGTAAATTAATAACATATTTCAACAAAACATAATAAACACAATCTCTAGCATAATAAGCATAGTAATGTGTAACATAAATTTCATTCACAATCTGTAATATAAATATAGACTTCATTCACAATATGTAATATAAACTTCATTCTGACTTAATTAACACTTCATTGATTCATTATTAATTCATTCATAAGCATAACAAATATAATACACAACATGTAACATAATAAACTTCATTCTGTAATACAATAATACACAGCCTGTAACATTATGTATATGGCATTCAAACAATTGCAATTCTAAAATAAATATATATAATTAAATATTAAAATTATTAATAATAAATATTATAAAATCAGTACAGGACGGGACGAAATTGGCGGGATTGAAAATTTTCATCACATCCCATTCTAGATCGAAACGGGATGGGATCGGGATGAGATTAATTAATTTCAATAAGACAACAAAATCGGGACGAGATCGAAATCGTGGGATGGGATGCCCATCCCTACTTTTTATTACTAATGAAGAATAAACAATTAGTATGTGAAAAACTAAAAAGGTTCACATTTAAAGATAGTTACATTTTTTGACTTTTTATAAGCAATGGGGAATAATAAACAATAAGTCGTAGATGTTATAAACTCTTTCAACCGTCTGGAATCCAATGTTATAAGAAATCAATGAATGACAATGTTCTTCATCACCCTCACATCGTTCCAACGCAAAGAAGATTTTGCCATTATTATAGATTGGGCAATGGGAATTAAGTTAGCAATGCTACGAAGGAAGCAATAAAAAGATTGGGTAGAAAGATGATGAAGGAAAACTCATCGAAATAAAAGTTTTGTGATAGGTTAAAACACTATTGAAGATGAATGTGAAGTTACCACAACTCAGCCACTTAAGAATGACGTTACTTGAAGATCATCTAGAAGCAAGAGGGCAAATCATAAATTCAGGTAATTGATGACGATGATACATATATAATGCAGACGTCTATTGGAATCTTGTATTGATGCTAGTTTAGAGCTAGCATGCAATGAAAATGTTAGAAGATTATGAGAATGAAAACGAAGTTAGCGGTGCAGGTAAGGAAGCCATAGAAAGATTCGACAAGGAAGACTTGAAAAAATAATTCACAAACCTAAAAGCTCTACTAATTAAGGGAGCTACTATGGCGGTTCAAAATTTGCATTACATTTGAAACAAAAAATGCACAATTGTACAAAGTTTGTCCCTCATCAGGAGGGGGTATAAAGACAGAAGAACTAAGCTTAACAGAGGAGGGAGCAAGAGTCGCATCCGTATGCATCTCAATCTGAACATCTTGATCCGGATCGCCCTCGTCGTCTGATGTCGCGGAAACCACTGGTAAGTCTACATATGACATCTTTTTATAGTGATCGAGGTTTCATTCTGGATGCTCCTCCTTCATAAGCACCAACAGCTCCAATCTACCGTTTACAATCCAGCGAAATTCACACTTGCCTTATTCCTGGAAAAGTTATTCCTCGAGCACTTTCGCTTCAGCAAGTTCACTCTTCAATAGCTCCAGCTTGCCAGTCAATGCGTTGACATGAGACTGCTTTGTAAACAGACAGCTATTTATAGCACTATGCTCGTGTTGCTCCAGTTCAAGCTAGTCATTGGCCTTCCTCGCCACCCGAGCGTTGAATTCCACATCGGACTCCAACTGTTGTTTCTAAACAGCAATATCAACTAGGGGTGGGCACGGGACGGGATGGGACGAGATATACCCATCCCTATCCCATCCCATTCATACGGGATCGAGACGGGACGGGATGGGAAAAATCCCATCCCGACCTCGTCCCATCCCAAATGGGATCGGGACGGGATCAGCGGCATCCAAAAAATTTGAAGCAACATCCAAAAAATTTGAAGCAACATTTGCCAAAAAATTTGAAACAACATCCAAAAAATTTGAAGCAATATATACCTGTAATTCTGTAAATAATTTGAAGCAACATCCAAGAAGTGATAAACTGTAAATAATTTGCTATGTTCAAGATGACTTCTGGACTACAGCCAGAATTTAACTATCATTTCTTAGTAATCTTTATGAACATTGTAACAAAAAAAAAGATGCTTTCAGTTATTCAATCAACTAGGAATTTATGTCATCCTTCAGTATCTGTTCAGCTACACAGCAAGCACATCAAGTTGTCAACTATTGAATGGAACCTACTAAGGGAAGCTCTCAGCCCAAAGTCTCTATCTGACTGAACAATCCTAAACCTTGACCACATTCAACTCTAGAGGAGTTTTAAAAGTTACGCTACTTAAATTACCAACGTTGTGTATAAAAATCAGTTTTAGCCATCTTTTGAGTTAGCTTAATTACTTTCCCAATTTGGACATTTATCTATATAATTTGAAACATTGCAGGGAAGTGATTGTTGGATATGGAGCCCAAAATGATTAATGGTATTCAAAACAGTCAATATCATAATGTAAAAACATATTTGTGTTAGATCATCAAGATGGCGCAAGAAACAATCATGGAAAATTAGTGACCATCACTATCATTAAAATAAATAATTAAATAAAAATATTAATAATTAATATTAATAAATTAGTTCGGGACGGGACGGGATTGGCGGGATTGAAAATCTCCATCCCATCCCATCCCATTCTAGATCGGGACGGGACGGGATCGGGATGAAATTATTCAATCCCATTAAGACCCGGAAAAATCGGGACGGGACGGGACGGGATCGGGACGGGAACGGGATCACGGGATGGGATGCCCACCCCTAATATCAACCTCCTTCAAGGCATTTTCCTTAGTGAGAGACCGCAGGTCAAAACATGCCTCAGCCGCAGCTTCCTGTGCAACCTCCGTATCACGGCGAGTCAGATCCAACTCCCGCTTGAATCTGTTCCTCGCAGACACTGCCTCTGCAAAGTCAGACTCAAGGGCTTTCGGACAAACCCTCTGAGCTTCAGCAACAACTGCCGACTGTTTCAGCCTCCTCTCCTCAGAACAACTCAATTTCATAAAGCGCGTAAGAATACAACCTCTGCATGTTCGAGAAGACACACTCCATGGTGTACACCCTCTCACAAGCCATTTCAACTTTCGCCCCTGCGACGACCACCAGACTCAAGTAAGACATTCCTAGCATAAGGTACTTCAAACCCTTATCCATGCACCCTTCTAGCGTATCCTCCGCAAGTTTTGGAGCTTAATCCATCAGCCAGCTGTGACGCCTACTTATATGCTTATTCGAAGCATAATCCACATCAACCTCCTGGTGCAAAACCTAAGTGTTCATCTTCACTAAGTCCTGGGAAAACAAACTTATCCTCGCATCTGGATGAAGGTCTCCCAGATGAGGAATTACGCTAGCACCACCCTTCGTAGTCGTCACTGCCCCCCAAGCCCAAATCTGCAGATTTTCTTTTGTCACCAATAGCTGACCCTTAGTGCGAGATGACTTAACGAAATTCGGAGGAAGGAAAGGATGCGAGTTGTCTAACGGACCCTCCATCACCTTGAGATGCGGCCTGGAGCAAGACGAGTAACAATGCAAACTATGAGAAACTTGGCGTGTGTTGCCACGATCACTATCGAACAACCCACCAGTGGAACGATTGGACTCCAAAACCAGACAAATCCTCAACAGGACTCTCCAGCAGAACGGTCTCGGATGGATCAACACCAGTAGAAGCCGCCATGGCATCCAACATAAGCTTCTCACTTAGAGCCTTTATCTGTGCAACACTAAGATTCGATGCATCTTCAACCCCTGCTAATCGCAAGTGGTCCCTCTCCTAGTCGAACACTTCGGAAGTGGTTAGCATATTAGAGCAACGGAATCAGAGATAAAGTTACACTTATGATGTGGTTTGAACTTTGTTTACTGACATATCTAATGATGATTTGATTCGTTGTAGTAGACAAGATTATTGGATAGAATATTTGAATACATAATATATTGGTAAAGAAACCAAGAGCTATTCATATGAATATTATTCCCTGCTTCAATTTAATTAGATATGAGTAAGCATTGGATTCAAAATGTCAAAGCTTAGCTTTACTTTGCTTTTATGCTTTAAATTATGGTGTGTCTAAGCTCCGCATCTGTACTCTAATACAGAATATACTCCAAACATCAAAGTGGGGTTCAGGGAATAAAATTTTAAAAAAATAAAACATAATATATATATATATATATATATGTTGACAAATCGAGTAGAAAATACAAAATAGAGTTTCCAAACTATACACCAAACATCAAAGTGTAGTATTGATGAATAAGCAAATTAGAATACTGGAAGACCCACATCTATTGCTTCCTTATGACCGTATCCATGATGAGGTTCCAAACTTGTAGTTCATTCACATATAAGAAATTGACTAATATACGTACACAACAGACTCTCTCTAAGTGGTCTTGGTTCCTTCACAATTAACCTTCAATACCAGCACAAACTGTATGTATAGGGAATGGTTCGAAAGTAGTAGTCCGAGCTGTGAACCACTTCAAGCGTTTCGGATCCAACATCGTAAGAAATCAATAAAAAAGGCTTGCCCTCCATACCTGGGTTCGAATGTCCCATCTGAAAGAAGATTTTCTCATTATCATATTTTGGTCCAATTCCTTGAAATTTGATCTTGTACTTCTTAGGCACTGTCGTGATATGCTCCAGACTTCTTCTCCAACATCCAAATTTGTACATCAGTAAAAAATTCCTCTGTTGCATCCTTTATCGAATCTAATATACATAGACTGCCTTGGAAGATATATATATAAGGAATGGATCGTAATGATTAATAACAAAATCATATTTTGGAAGAGTCCCAAAATTTCCATTGGTTGCATTACAAATATGAACAGTGTTATAGTTAGCGTAAATACAAATCAAACCATTGATGGATTGGAGATTAACTTGCTGTAGAAGCATAAAGGCTGATTCTCATCTACAAACAACTGTTTAGGAACAAAGCCGGTTTCTTCTTCAAGTGTTGATTCCTTTGCCCGTGGGGTGAATAAGAAGGCTTTGATTGCTAACATTATTTAGTTTGGGAGGAAGAAACAAAGCAGAAATAAAGAAATTCCAAGCTTTGCAAACACACCGGAATTTGAATAGCTCGTGCTTAGGGACTAAAAAGCTCGAGAGTGTGTGGAAGATAATATCATCAGGGAGATGAATGTCAATGGAGTCACTTCTTTTTACACTGTTTTGTTTTCTCAATTTCCTGCCCATGTTGAGTTGGTCTTCCATTGTGTTGTTTGTGATGGAGCGAGTAACTTTTTTTTGTTTTATAGATAGACGAAATCTAGATTAGCCAGTTTTTAATCCTATTCACCCTAAGAAAATAGAAACACAAATTAGGACTTTGATACTATATGTCAGATTCTAGTTTTATGTTACACCTAATTTTAATTTGAAGTAGGACTTGTATTTGGATTTCTAATTTTAAGCTAAAGAGTTTGGTCAAAAATGCTAGGAAATCAGGTTTTTACAACCATGTTTTATAGTCAGGTGACGTGGCGTGATCTCGAAAGAATGATGAAAGTCTCCAAAAGTTTTGTATCTCGAGGTTATAAAAAAACCTCTGCTGATGATGTCACATCATCTTGGTTGCAAAACCTGATTCCCTAGCCTCACTCGAAAGTGACACTTGGAGGAAACACAAAATTTTATTTTTAAAATGCTTGGAAGAATCAATTCTGCTGATACACTTGCTTTTCCTGATTGATAATCATGTTACTAAGTAGGCAACACTGAGTGATTTCTACTTGTAGCAGGATTCCAATCTGCTGTTTAATACAGATTTTAAGTATGGAATAAAGTATTTTCTGCGGATATATATAGGATAACCTGTGTTTTGGCCAAGACCACCAGGTACAAATGAACATTATCAACTTGCTATTTCCTCTTACAAACCCATACCCGGATAACTGAGTGAATGTTTAAGTGCATATACCACACTTCGAATGAATGGGTATGTGATATCGAATAAAACAATTGCGGACAATAAGTTAGCACCCCAAACACCAGCATGCCCCAATGCCATTTGAAGCACATCAGTTCTAGGACTTGATTCAAGGTAGATGCCTAGAGCATAAGCCCATATAGTAGCAATCACTGAGAAGAAAAATCCAAGACAACCAACAAGGAGCTTCAATGGCAAAGACAGGTAGTAATCTCTTATGTTAAAGACCGATAAGTGAGCGGTGAGAGCTGCTCCTAGACTTAATAGGGACGCAAACAACGCAAGTGAAACGAAGAACAAGTATTGAATGAAGTATTTTCTGTGGAGAAATATAGCATAACCTGTGTTTTGGTCAAGACCACCAGGTACGTTGAAGGCTGCTTGGAAGTTGATGGCAGCAATCAGGGTGGAGATAACCGTTGACGTATCGGACATGTGCTTAACCCATTTCTCTGCTTGCTTTTGAAGACTTTCATGTGTAACACTAAATAGTTCTTCAGCTGTTTGGCCAGTGAAGTTTCTAAGATGAAGTAGGTGCTGGGGGAAGAGCCGTTCAACTTGCTGCATGTGTAAATACATATTAAGGTTAAAGATGTACTAAGAAGTAAGAAGAATGATTTAATTTATCACTATAAATAAGAATTTTTAGAAAACAAAAATCCAAGGCTGAGTAAAACTTGAACATAATTTCTCGGAAGGTTAACGGATTTCAGTTGTTTGTGTATGCTGTTAACAATAAGACTTGAAATATTAGACATGGTGAAATTACCTTGAACCAAAGCACCTCCCATGACATATGTTGAAAGGCTCCATGGATATATATTGGTTTTTTACCCAACTTAGCTGCAAGATGAAAGGGTGTGTTCCCATCCTTGTCAACCATGGCAACCATTTTAGTAATAGGGAAGTTTTTGGATTTCAAGAAGTGGAAAACTTGGTCGCTTCGATGTTCAACCACTAAATGCATTATGTTCTTGTTATCCTCATCAACTGATTCCATCTTCTCGGGAAGTTCTTGAATAATCTTCTCAACAACCTCAATAATCCCATGCTTACTAGCTAGTAAAAGGCACTCTTTGATGTCTGGTATGTCACTTGACCTGTGTGATGTGATCAACTGTTTTGTCAACTCTACTGCACAAGCATGCTTACGCTTTGCATCATCAACTATTCTTATCCATGCGCACCCTGCAATATTTAAAACATGGTTTTTAATTGCTTGCAAGATGATGAGAACTTTGAAGTAAAGAGTCTTTCATGCCGAATCCCCATCATATCATGTTGATTCTACACCTTGGTTATACACTTATATTTAGAAGTGCGAGCTAGATAGGCTATCTGATGATAATTGTCTCAAGTTGAGTTTCAGTTGAGTTTTAGCAGCAAATTACCTTGTAGTCTAATAAACGCTAGTCTAAACTGAACCAACCATAATAGGATTACAACAACACTTAATGTACATTTGAATTCAAATAGCTGGACTCCACCAATTGTAGTTCAGTTGGTCGGATATCTACTCTCCTTGTGAAAGGTTGCGGGTTTGAGATTCACTAGTTGGGATTTTGTGAGTTCTAGCCTGATTATTTGGAGTACAGCTCCGCTGTTGATTAACCTTCTACTATTCTCCTACCGGAATATTGCCTTCAGGCACGGACTAAAAATAAATAAAAGGGTCAATGACCAATTTTTTAAATAAAAAAAAAAATCAAATAGCTAGATATAATGTGAAATTTTCTTTCCGTACATTTAGTTTGTTTGATTGAAAATTGTCTAGGTTTGATCTATCAAGCATAAAAGTAAAACGGATACAAAATATTTGAAATCTATGCCCTGGGTTAGATGCATATGGAAAGAAAACTTATAAGCACTTTTAGGCTTTTAATTATATATCGAAATTCAAAATTAAAATACTTTTGGTCCATCATTTGATAGGATCTTACTCACATCTAATGAGCCGTACGATTCCTGCAAGAAAATAATAAGATGTAATAAGTTCCTAGAAAGAGAAAATATTTCCGTCATTGTCGTGAAGCAATATTAATAAATGGAGTTTAATTGAGGGTTCTCAAGATAAACAATCTGAAAATCAACATTTGGGACAGTACCTAATTTCTCTGTCTTTCTGGTGATGGCGTTTATTGTCGGATAAGTATCATACGATGGAAGACCTGCTTAAAATGAAAAGTTACAAAATCATTACAGTAGTACTGCAAAATTAGGAAGCACCCACCCATCACCAATATCAATACATACAGATTTTCATCATTAGAATATGTCTGAGTAAAAAATAAATAAATGAAGCACTATTTGTTAAATTAGTTGTTCGATCTTTTTCTTCATAAATTTGACAGATTTGATGTATCCTATACATCTATAATTAACATGCACCATGCATCATATGGTATAGAGGTGAAAAGCAAAACGAATCTAAAATACATGTTAGGCTGATAGTAGAATGAAAAATTGACTTACATTTGTATATGATAATCGCTAATATGTCCGCCAGAATGAATATGAAGTCGCCAATATTTTGATATGCATAAACAGTCCCACTCTTATATGAGGCTGGTGATTGAGCAACAAGATGAAGAGCTGTAATTCTCCGTTCATCATGAGCCCAAGCGAGTGAAGGGCACAACTCATTTATCTTTATTGCCAAACCTGATTTTTTTTTTTTTTTTTTACAGTTTTATCAATAGGAATATGAGTATCTGCTAGCTACTTCGTTTAGTAAAGGAAATGAAAGATATATACCATAGAATTCAGCAGCTACAGCTGCGTGGAGAATGGTAGAAAAATCACTTCTTATTAACACATTCTCATCACTGTTTTTCTCGAGAAGAAAGCATAGTATCTCCGTCTTCCCATAAGTCGCAGCCCAAAACAAGGGTGTTTCTCCGTGAGAATTGTGTATAGAAACTAAGCTCTCCTCCTTTTCCACCATTGATGCAACAATTTCCATTGAACCGATCCTGACAGCTTCATGGAGTGCAGTGTTTCCATTGTGATTTTGTGCCAGGAGATGATAATTTTCTATTAATGAAAAGGATCGAAGAAGTCTAAGAACGATACCAGTGTGGCCATTGAGAATAAGTAGGTGAAGAATTGTGTCTCCAGATTCATTGACTGCTGAAGATTGTTGTGATTTATAGAACTCATGGACGGTCTCCCAATCTCCTGTAAATGATGCTCTTTGTGCATCTCGGTTCACTGACATATCTTATGATGATCGTTGTTGTCGTAGTAGACATGATTATAGGATAGAATGTTTGAATAAATAATATATTTGTAGAAAAACTAAGCAGCTAATCATATAAATATTAAAAGTCAAAAAGAAAAAGTATGAACTGAGAGATGGCGATTTGCTGCCTTCGAGAGATGCCAACGAAGAAAGCAAATTAAAGGTTTGCACTTATTAAAGTTAAGATCTTTTATTAGTGGTGGGCACGGGACGGGATGGGGCGGGATGAACCCATCACATCCCGTTCATTCGGAATTGGGATGGAATAGACCTCGTCTCATCCCAAATGGGTTCGGGATGGAACGGGATCAGTATGCTCAATCTGTTGATAAATTATTTTGACAATTTATAATATAATAAATACAATTTGTAACATATTACAACATGTAACATAATAAAATATTTCAACAAAAGCATAATAAACACAATCTTTAGCATGATAAACATAGTAATGTGTACACTACACCAAATTGGCATATCTGTAACAATTTATAAAATAGTAACACTTTTGAATTATTACAATCCACCAAATAATTTCAAGTGAAAACTAAATTTAGTCAACAAAATGAAAAATAGCTACACAAAAAAAGTGATACAATAAATTAGATCATCATGAATAGCATCACTTATAAACTCATACTATTTGTGGTGATACAATTATTGAATCACTTTGTTTGTGAAAATGTGTAAAATTGTTTTGTGAATTGGTATAGCTCAAAAATGTTACAATTTTTTAAATGTCAATTTGGTGTAGTGGTAACATAAATTACTAGGGGTGGGCACGGGACGGGATGGGATGATATATACCCATCCCGTTCATACGGGATCGGGACAGGATGGGAAACACTTCATCCCGACCTCATCCCATCCCAAACGAGTTCAGGACGGGATCGGCGTGCTAATCTTCTTCACTTGCAATCTGAGTCTGAGCAGTCTGCTGGCCTGAAACTGCTGTCCTCTTTAACTAACAAGCGAATTTCACAATAAATTACTCGGATTCCGCTAACATCTCTCTATTTTTTCCTGCACAGGCTTGCATCTATATGTGTGGCTTCACAGTTGTTATTGCTTCTTAAAGTGATTGAAGTGCACAAATTTAGTCACTGACATACCTACATGTTGAATCATTGGCCTTTTGAAACAGGAGCCAACTCACCTGGCTTTGCACTGGAGAATGTGTCTCCAAAAAAGTACGTAAGAAGTTTACTTTCTACTTTCAGTAGCAACACTTACAAGGAGAGAGAAAAGGTTGAGTATACATGTGAGGGACTTCCAAAAGTTAAGCTAACATAAAGAAAGCAACAAAGTTTGGCTAAGATTTATATTAAAAGTTACTACTAAGAAGTTTTACTTTTAGTGTTCCCAAACACAAGTGGGTAGTTTGTAGCCAAAAAAAAAATTTCCTGAGTGTGTATCAAAATGTAGTCTTGGTTTGCATATTGCATTAAGGAATGTATTCGATGGAAAATGTAGTCTTCACTAGTGTGTATCAAAATGCACTGTTACCTTCTTTAACTAACAATGCACATATATTTGTATGGGCATTCACAATTCTAAAATAAATAATTAAATAAAATATTAATAATTAATATTAATAAGTTAGTTCGGGATAGGACGGGATTGGCGGGATTGAAAATCTTCATCCCATCCCATCCCATCCCATCCCATTCTAGATCGGGACGGGACGGGATCAGGATAAAATTATTCAATCCCATTAAGACCCGGAAAAATCGGGACGGGATCGGAATCGCGGGATGGGATGCCCACCCCTATAAATTACATTCACAATCTGTAATATAAACAAAGACTTCATTCACAATATGTAACATAAACTTCATTCACAGTTCATTGATTCATTATTGACTTCATTCATAAGCATAACAAACATGAATTAGAAAGCAAATGGATTGATACAAACTTTTCTAAGGTTGCTAGGGTTTAGGAAGAAAGCCGCCGCCACCAAATTTGGCCACCGCTGCTCTTCATTGCTCACGGCTGCTCTCGATTGCCTAATGCTGCTAGGTCATCGCATTGCGAACCTGGCTAGGTCCTAGTGTGGTATGTCGGCTTCTCTAGCCGTCAATGCCTCATCTCCCCCATGGGGAGTAGGGGACTTGTGGAAGAGATTACTAAGCCTTCTTTCGCACAAATCCATGGGAAAATACTGGTTGATGAGGTAAAGGAAACACATGTTGAAGGAACTAGATTCCAGAAAGAATGAAAGCCTGCCATTGGGCTTACGGCATCTAACGAAACACATGGGGAAACTTTCATGGAAAAGCACGTGATAGTTTTAAAGTTATCTAACTACAGGCCAACACTGGAGGATATTCGAGATTCGATACATTGAACTTGGGGTATCCTACGTGATTTCTCCCTAGGTTTGCTCGATCAACATCACGTTCTTGTCCGTCTTCAATCTGAGGCGAAAACACATAAAGTCTTGTCGAGGGACTCTTTCTTGATTCGGGGAGTTCGATTCAAAGCTTTCCGCTGGCATGATGGTTTCAGTCTGAAAGCAAATCCGATTTCGGTTCCATTATGGGTAGAGTTGCCAAACTTACCTTTGCATTTATTTCATCCCCCTCTTTAAAAAGAAATTGTGAACTCCTTTGGTGGTTTTCTGCGCATTGATGACCACACTCGTTGCTTATCCCGCCCGGGTGCTGCTCGTGTCTGTGTGGAAATGACCTTGGCGAAAAAACTACCAAGTAGAATTTGGATTGACAGGAGGAAGTTTGCAGGAAAAAAATAGAATACTCAGGTTTCAAATATTGTGATTTTTGCTCACTGTTAGGGGATCAGGGGGAAGTTTGCAGGAAAAAGTTAGGTCATAAGGGCAATGTGGAAAAATCCTCTTTGGTTACAGAAACAAAAATTTAAATGCCAAATGCAGAATCTAAAACCATCAAGCAACAATATGTTCAAGTGGCCAGTAAACCTAGAGATACAAAAACAAAAGCTGGTACGAGTGGACCAAAGAATGATCAGGGAAAGGAAATCAAGGAGGGAGTTGGGGTGGTGGGTAATGATCTGGTGAATTTGATTTTGACAAACAAATTCAACGCACTCACGAAGAACGTAGTGGAAGATATGAATCAAAAAATAATTACTCCAATGGCTAGTAAGGAGAAAACTGATGCCAGCGATATGGTCATCCAATAAACAACGGAGGAAGGTCTTCTTGAGGCAGGTTACAAAGCCATGGAAATTGAAAAAGTGATTGGAAAGCAAAGGGAAGTAAGTAATGATGCAGCATTAGGCATGTCAGGATCGACGACCTCTCATTTTGAGCATATAAGTAACACCAACAACAATGGGAAAATTAAGATTCTTCAAAGAGAAACTACTCGAGCTGATGATGGTGGCAAAAAGGGCGACGAAACATAGCATGTTGGTGCCAGTCCTGACGGTCATATTCCTATTACAAGTCAGCACGAAGACGCGGATAATTATGACTCAGACTCGCGGGGCTGCTCATAACAGAGCACGCGCACTTTGTTTCATCCAAAATAGAGCACGCACACTCTGTTTCAGGGAGGGCGCAGGGGGTATCGATCAAGGCTATAGGCGAGGATGTCGGGATCTCTAGCCCAGGGAAAAAGAAGAGCAGTGGGAATGTTTCTCTACAGATAAATGCAATGGTTTCAGGCAGCAACTCAGGGCCAACAAAGGTGGATGCAGTAGCTGAAGATGAGCACTCTGACAGTGGGCTTGTCTATGGCCTTGGCAGTAGTGCGGGCAATGGTGCTGGCAGTGGAGCTCACGTTGGTGCTCAAATTCGTGTTCATAGTGGTGACAACAATGTGCATGGCCAGAAGGTAGGGGTTCCATGCAGCAGATGAGGGTAATGTACAAGATGACGAAACTTTAGTGGACGCCATAGTAATTGAAGCACCGAATATAAAACATATTAACTATTTGGTTCGTAACGCTAACAGCGAAACCAAACTGGAGACCGATACCGACATTTCGGATGATGAAGATTTGGATGAATACACCATTAGGTCAAGAATAGTGTCAGATTTAAAGACATGCCACATTTAATTAACGAAAAGATTCGATAAGAGAAATATGTCAATAGAAAACACGATGGACCATGACTACTTCAAAGACTTCAAGGTATTTCCTCGAAGATCATCTAGAATGAAGAAAAGTAACAGCAAGTACAGACATTGATCTAGGGGTTTTGTCAGTCTAGATGATATATAGTTATGTTTTCTATTTTTTCCTTACCAATTTGTTATTATATCCCATTTTAGAACAAGTAATTAAGGCCAGGCATACCATAGTTGCATCTCCATAGCGGAGATTTTTTAATAAAAAAATAAAAATAAAAAATAAACATAACAAACATAATACACAACCTATAACATTATGTATATGGGCATCCAAACAATTGCAATTCTAAAATAAATATTAAAATTATTAATAATAAATATTACAAAATCAGTACGGGACGGGATGGAATTGGCTGGATTGAAAATTTTTATCCCATCCCATCCCATTTTAGATCGAGATGGGATGAGATTAATCAATCCCAATAAGACCCGAATAAAATCGAGACGAGATCATGATCGTGGGATGGGATGCCCATCCCTACTTTTTATACTAATGAAGAATAAACAATTAGTATGTAAAAAACTAAAAATGTTCACATTTAAAAAAAGTTACATTTTGTGACTTTTTATAAGCAATGGGGAATAATAAACAATCAGTTTTAGATGTTATAAACTCTTTCGACCGTCTGGAATCCAATGTTATAAGAAATCAATGAATAACAATGTTCTTCATCACCCTCACATCGTTTCAAGGCAAATAAGATTTTGCCATTATTATAGATTTGACAATGGAAATTAAGTTAGCATTGCTATGAAGGAAGCAATAAAAAGATTGGGAAGAAAGATGATGAAGGAAAATTCATCGAAATAAAAACTCTATTGAAAAAGGAAGCAACTGTGATAGGTTTTTTTTTTTTTAAAGAACCTCCAATGGGGATGGTGTTGCGGGTTTAACCGGCTTAAATAAACAGGCTAATTTGACCCACTTGTAATAACCGCAAGTGCACGGTGTCTAACTAGTAGACAATAGCAAGTACGGGTCGATCCCACGAGGAAAGTGGATGCAATTGAATTTTAGATTTTATCTAAACTAATTTACAGAAAAATGGGGTTACATTGTTTTTAAAACTAAACTAAAAATAAATTAAAAATAAGAAAAATAAAATAAAATAAAAAGATGGATGAGATGGATTTTGTGGGGTTTGAACTCACCGATGAGTTAGCAAATATATTTAAATCTAAATTACTGAAATAATAAACGATAAGCTTTAGGGATGAGGATCCCTTGCTTGCACCGAAGATGTGATCATTAAAATCCAATTCCAATTATATCAAGTTTCTGTCAAACACTAACAATTTATCTCAAGCAAATAAACGTTTACCAAGCATTAAGTGTCTTTTTAGGGCACACTTAATCAAAGTTCAAGCTCAATATTTGTTAGCACAAGCTTTGAATATTGATAAAATGTGAATCTAACTACCCAACATATCAAGTTTTAATCGAACATGAAAAGTAAAAGCAATTTATCAAATTTCTGAAATAAAATTGTAATTAACAATTAAGCATTTAAGTTAGTAAAATAAATTATACAACCCTTTTGGTTTGTCGCCGCCTCGGTGCGGTGGTGCTCAGCAGATCATCAGGTTGCAAACAGGAACAGGTCTAGTGTGGCTCAGCAGATCCCAATGGGTGCAAATAGTTATGATCTTTCTCAGTCGAGGTGCTCTCAGCAAGGTCCACTGGGTGCCAGTAGCGTCAACTTGATTTATGACAAAAATCCCGAGAAAATGTTAAAAAGGCTCTGTGGCTGCTCAGAGAAAAGCTCGGGGTGCCAATAACCAACTGATTCAAAAATCAGTTGTTTCCCACCCGAAAATCCTGCACCTTCATTTCCAGCGAGCAGCGTCGCTAGCACTGCCTCGTTTATGCTCCTCGCGAGCTCCTTCGTCCTCCAAACGGCTCCGATACCTGCAAAAGAAAGAGGGATGGAAGAACAGATAGAGACGCGAAAGAGAACAAAAAAAAGGGAGAGAAGCAGGGGCGGTGCTCCCTGTTTCTGCTCCTGTAGCAGTGGTGGTGTGCGAGCTGATACGCCGCTTGCGATGGTAGTCGTAAGAGAGGGAGACGGGAAGGAGGGTCGAGATATGGCGGTGATGGCTCTGTCTGGCTCTGTCGAGAGGTGGAACAGAGTGGTGGCAGCGTTGTTGGACAGTGGCGAGGTGAAGTGAAACAGGGTTGTCACGCCTCTGTTTTAGTCGGGTAAAGAAGAGAAAACTGAGATTTGCTTGGTTGGGATGGTGATGAGAATCACTTTTTGAAGGAAGAGGATTTGATTTTCTGTTTTTTCTTTTTTCTTCCCTTCTCTTCCTCCCCTTTCTCATTCATTTCTCTTGTATTTATAGAAAATTAAGAAAATGAATATGGACAAGTTAAGGGGAGGGTTCAATGAGTGATTTAAGGCTTAAATCAAATCAGAATCTTGGATAATTAACAGAATATGCCTTGGGCTTGGCATTGGGTTTGGGTTTATGGGTTTGATTTTGGGTTTAAGTAAAGGGCTCGGGTTATTTTCACCTCCACTTTCTCTGAAGTCACCATCTGGGATTGTTTATTGCATTTTTCTCTGATTTCTTCATTACAGCTCCACATTTTACAAAAACACAAAAATTTAATAATTAATCTAAAATAAAATAAAAACAAGGATTAACAAAAATATAATAAGAGGTAATAATGTTATAATTATGTGATTATCAAATACCCCCAAACCTATATTTTGCTAGTCCTTGAGCAAAACAAAGAAAAAAAAACACAAATAAAATCCTAACTCACTTTCCCAGGAATCGTCGATTGCACTTATCTTTGAAAACGTGCAACAAGACTTTGAACCCCTAAATTACCTCTAGGGGACGAGTTATAGTCTCGTGAGGGTTTCCAAAAAATGTTACCCATAAACATTACTGACTCAACAAAACTTGGTCAAACAGTGTTCATTTTAAAACTACAAGAAACCAACAGTGTCATTTTAGTGTATCAACCAATCTCCAAATAATTTAATATTCTCCAAATATTAGAAAAAATTCACAATCATCCTCAACTCAATGTGTGTGTGGATAGCACTATATATCAACATAACTTTTCATTTCAGAGTAAAACAATGACTAAATCTCCTGTAGAAAGTTTGTTTTGACTTCAAACTTCTCATGTCACTCACAATAAAACACTCAGAGATTTGGTATTTCACTCGGTTTATATGCGAGGAAAAGAGTAAATAATGGAAACCAGTCATCTCACATATAGTATTATGAATAACGGACTTTTCAAAAATGGAATGAACATGATCTCATGGACAGAATATCAATTACTTTTGGGAATGTTGAATCAAACACCATAGGTCTTGGTTATTAAATCTCCACATCTACGGAACCAACATTTACCTAAGATCAACTAAGACTTTATTGGGTTGTAACGGGGCTTGGGTAATGGTTAATAAGGAATGTCAAAGGATTCTAACAAAAAATTCTAGGAATGTATACACCCATTCAACGAACAATTAGGGATGTCAAGAATAAACCAATGTTGCGCACCATCAATTTTTTCTTCATTCTCACATCTTTATCTTCATTGAGGAATCATTTTTTTTACATAGAGGATTTATGAAATATTTCATATTTTGCTCTTTAATGCCCTTTTTACACCAAGTATATCCATCCATACAAATTCCCAGAAAAGTTGGGTAAAGGTTAATGGGTTAACAAATAAAAATTATCCTAAGGCTCAAAATACTACAAAAAGGTTAATGTTATGGGTGAGTTAAAAGGCTAGTCAATGGTCTAAATAAAAGGAAAAAAATGCCTAGATCATTTCCTAAATTCGGGTCAGTATTATGACATCTCAATTGAATAAGCCAATAAGTTCTAGTGTAATAATTAAATTTTGATATCATTCCCAAAGTAATTTATCAGAAAAATGAGAATAATGAAATCATCAAAAACTTTCAGGGTTTATGTATAACCCTCGGCAAAATAAAAAGGTTCAAAACTTTCAGGGTTAAGTCTCCACTATTATTCTAAGGTTTTCTAGTATATACTTCACTCATCAACTTCAAGTTATGCTAACATGGCTCATGGTGCAAAGATAATCGAGTTGAAAAATCTTATGAATGGATCTAACTAAAGGATCATACTAAACTTTAAGTCTTTATCAATATACCAATATGTCAAGTTGGCTTGCATTTTCTTGAGCATAAAATATTTAAAATCCATTTTCATAATCGTAAAAGACCAAGTTTTCTCGACAGAAAAGCATTTTTTTTTATTTTTTTAAGAACAAGAAAAGAAGAAAACACTACAAAAAATTCACCGACTCATGAACCCTACCCCCAAACCTAATCCAAACATTGTCCTCAATGTTTAACAAAATAATTTTGACAAATGAATGAAATAAGTACATGAGAGGAGGTAAGAACAGTATTACCGCGGTGAAAATTTTACCAATTCTCACAAGTAATCCACCGATGAGAGCTCAGAGACAAAAGAATTGTAGATTAGTTAATAGAGATAGATAAAATACACACTCAACATGCACCTTTACAACAAAAATTGGGCCGCCTCCTAGTAGCGCTTGGTTTAACGTCATCAGCCCGACAAATATTCTTCCTAAAAAATGGTGTATCGAAAAGTGGAAAGGAAGAACATGACAACCACTTAGTCCATGGTCGTATATCAACAACCTGAACAGTTGAGGGTCAGTCCACCCAAATATAGCAATCACATGGAGCACCAAATACACTAGGACATCCCAAAAGTGACCAGTAGTCATACACAACAGAGGATTCTTACGTGCTCCAAAAAGGGAACATCCTAGGTCTGGCTCCAAATCAGAAGATTGAATAATTTTTACAACAGGATGGTGAAAACTGAAATCCTCACTACAGAACAAGGGATCGGTGAAAGTAGCCTCAGTAAATGGGAATGTGATGCAAGTAGATGAGACTATGGATATATCAGGTGGTACAGACTCATCACATGAATCACATAGTGATATTGGTCTAGACAACTCAATGACACCCATATCAGGCATTTCTACCTGATTTTCAACCAGTTTTTCATTTATAAGGGTAGTAATGTATTGGACATCTTCATCAGTTGGCTCAGATGTGCCACTAATTTCAAATTGACCCTTTTAATTAAAACTAGGTTGATTAGGAAATTTTTCTGACTCTATCTCAGGAAGTGATTCAGCTATCTGACTCAGTCATCTCAAGTCATCTAGCATCGTCACTGCCCCCAGGCCCTCATCGGCAAATTTTCCTTTGTCACCAACGGTCGACCCCTTAGTGCGACACGACTTAACGAAATTTGAAGAAAGGAAAAGATGTGAGTTGTCTAACAAACCCCTCCACCACCTTGAGATGCGGCTTGGAGTGAAGACGGATAACAATGCGAACTATGAGAAACTTGGCATGTGTCGCCACGACTACTATCGAACAACCCACCAGTGGAATGATTGGATTACAGAACCTCAAGCAAACCTCATCAGAACTCTCTAGCAGAACGGTCCCAAACGGATCAACACCGATAGAAGCTGCCACGGCAGCCAACATAAGCTTCTCACTCAGAGCCTCTACCTGTGCAACACTAAGATTCAATGCATTTTCAACCTCTATTAATCGTAGGTGGTCCCTCTCCTAACTGAACACTTCGACCTCCGCCCTGGCAGGTCGATCAGGCTCACGTTCTTCACTTACTAGAGTAGACCGTTTTGAAGATGACCTAGTCCTAACATGGGATTTCTTCGAATATACAAAGGAGGCAAGTGTTTCAGAAAGCCCCTCCGTGTCAGACAAAGTACGAGCCTTAGCTTCGATGGCTTTCCTTTTTCTAAAAGGAGCATACTTTCAGACTTAACTCCCGATGATTAGTAAAGAGTGGGGGCCTCATACCAATTGTTCCACAACCCACTGCGAATAAAGTTGGTAACACATATGACCTCTTCCACATTTTTGTCAGCAAGTCGCAGAATTTATTCATAGTGTTTCGCTCATCTAGGTAAAAGGAGTAGTGAAAAACCATCTAGCAAGGAAACACGAGCGATGATTAGCATACAATCAGAGCAACGAAATCGGAAGATAAAGCTACACTTACGAAGAGATTTGAACTCTCGTTCGAGTGGACGACCCCTAAACTGGAAGTACTTCGAATCCGCAGAAGCTAAAAGCAATACTTCTGCCAGAACTTGAAGTCATCAGGCAACAATTGGATCGCTCAGCGGACGCCAACTTCCTTCACTCTATTCAAAATTAGAATAACGATTTTGTGTTCATTAGGTACCAACTGGACAGGAGAAATCCCAAGAAAATCAAAGAAGTCCTAGATCACATCAAGAATAGGAAATCAGATAATGGCAGGTCCTCAAGGATCCCGAACTTCGTCCAGATTTCAACAAGGCCCGATTCAGAAAGCAACCTATCTTCGAAAAACTAAAGGCCTTTGCCCAAAGTTGCGTCATCAAGATGGTTTTGGTGAGCCATGAAGAAGACAAACAATTTTTTCAATCAGAAGATGAACAGAGCAAAATCTCTAAGAATGCGAAAAATATAAGAGTTAGTCTCCGCATAAAGGAAGACCTAAATAGGGATTAGGTTCCCACTTCTTCTCCACTGAACCGTCACCCATTCAATGAAGCACGCGGTTCAAGCAACGATTCATACTCAATCATCATGAGCTGCGTATCTTTTCAAGAAATGACTTAGCAAACAGATGTGATGACCCACTAACTCGAGGGGGGGGGTAACTAATGATACACCAAAAAGGTCCAAACTCTGCACCGTACACGTGTCATGTTGATCTCGATGAATAACATGCCCCAACATCAGCCCAACACTTATCCGGCCCAAGTTGTTCTAAGCTCGCCCAATGCAGTCTGCCAGACGGACTTGGATTCTTACAACCTGCTAAGTCCACGCATCTCTCAACTCTCCTCAATACCCGTAAGCCCTACTAAGGCAAGTATCTCGAGGATCAGCTTCGGACGGGCAATTACATTAGTTCTTTGCTTCCAACTAGGAAACAGATTCCAGAGTATATGTCACACATGGAGACTTCTACCTGTAGACTAGTCTAGAAACAAGAACTATCTTTCGCGTATTTAGGAGCACAAGGCTAACAGGGAAATTTTCCTCCACAGCACGATTCCTAATTAGATAAGGATTTTCACGAAGATCTTCTTCCCTAAACTACATCATCGATGGCTTGGTTGACCCGAACTCCAGCACTATAAATAAGACATGAGGTTAATAAGCTAAGGTACGCTACAAATTACATACTTATAGCATTACACCTTCCTCATATCCATGTTTGACTTTAGCATCGGAGTGTCATCAATCACCACAATGATGGTCCGTGGCTCACGTGTGTTTCTTGTGCAGGTCAGCAGGTTTGCAGGTCAAGGTCAAAGCGGTGAGCGAAAAATGGTTGCATCAGTTATAATCCAATATTTTACTTGTTTTTTCTATCTACAATTGAGGCTCAATCTTAAAGACTATAATTTACAATTTTTTCAATTTTCGGTCTGCCTTTGAAGTTTAATCTCAAAGGTTATTCATGATTTTCTCGATTATTTCATTCTCCTTTGAGGCTAAATCTTCAAGGTTATGATCTATCATTTTCTTTATTTTTTTCATCGACTTTTGAGGCTCGTTTTCAAATGCTATAATCTATTATTTTCGCGATTTTTTCATCAACCCTTATAGCTCAATTTAAAAGGCTATAATCCACCATTTTCTTAGTTTTTCAATCTACCTTAGAGGCTCTATCACAAATGTTATAATCTGCAATTTTCTCAATTTTTATCTGCTATTGAGGCACAATCTCAAAGGAATAATCAGTGATTTTCATGATTATTTTTAATTACACATGAAGCTCAATCTCAAACGCTATAAATAACGATTATCTATATTTTTTCAACTGCCGTTGAGGCTCAATCTCAAAGGCTATAATCCAATATGTTACAGATTTTTTTCATCTACATCTGAGGCTCAATCTCAAAGGTTATAATTCATTATTTTCTTGATTTTTCATTTACCTTTGAGGCTTAATCTCGAAGCAAGTAATCCACAATTTTCTCGAATTTTTCATTTATCTTAATTTGATGCTCAATCTCAAATTGCTATAATTCATTATTTTCTCGATTTTTTCATCTACCTTCGAGCCTTAATCTCAAAAGGTATAATATTTGATTTTTTTATTTTTTTTTTTACTTTTTTAGCAACCAAGGGACTTAGTCAGTGTTCCTTTCCCTATACTCCAATAGTTCCCTCACGGGAAACGTTTGGAAAATGAAGTGTCGTTAAAGTTGTCACATAGATGTAAGTTATGATCCTTGAAATATCTTGCTTCATGATTTCCTCCCATCCTAGACATGTAATCAATATTATTACCGAATTCTGTGTTATTTCCTGATTGAGATCCATTGCCAATATTTGTTGAATCTGAAACATCAAAATGGCATTCGGTCTTATCAACTCTACCTTGTAAAACATTCAAATGGTTTATCTGTTTCTCTTAATATTCTCTCTCATGACCACTTTTTTTCTGAAATCTGAACTGTTATTCTTATTATTTCACCTTACTTTTGAGCAATTGCATTTGCAATGGAGTTGGTTCTGTGTTACAAAAATTTCCAGTATTTTTCTGTCGAATTCTCTTCAAGTTATCAGAGCTTTAAAATGTAACACTGATCATCTAGATTGGGGACAAACAACTATGTTGAATAACATGATTATGGAGAAACACTTGATGAAACATGTAAAGAGCTTCCATATTGACAGAGACAAGAATTACTTGGCTGATACAGTAGCTGAATCTAGGCGAGATGCTGCTGTTCCTGTTCTGACACTACAAACCCAATTTATTTTCAAGTCTTTATTTCTAGTTGCATTAGTAATTCTGGATTGAGTCAGAGTCGAGCTTCCATATTTTTTTCCGTCAAATTTTCAAGTTTTTGTATGGATTTAGATGATAACAGACTTCCGAATGCTGCTTTTTACTAAACGAAAGTTACTGTTTATGATAAATAAATAAATAAATAAAATTTAAAAATAGTATATTTTCAACTGTGTCTCTATATCTATTCCACAAACTCAAAAAATGTTTATTTGAGCCTCTAACGTGATTCTAATGAGAGTGGCATTGAGTTATCTACTAAAAATTTTGTAGAAAAGCGAAAAAAAAAAAAAAAAAAAAAAAACTTTAGTAGGGAAAATCATTTGAGACCCGATAATACCACTTTTTGAGTTCAAGTGATGACTGTTAGAGTTCATCTACATAGTTAATGGTATATTGAGATGTGTACTTACACTTTACGATGAAAGGATATGTGCTACCCATCTCGAACTAGATATTTAGGTGGTAGAGAACCGTGGCCATCTTATGAGCAAATTTTGTAACTCGTGATGTTATAGTTGTATTAGTGCTTTGCTCGTCCACATAATCATCTACAAGCCAAGTCATTTTGGAAATAAGTGTTTATTTGTTTGTTTGTTTGTTTTTCAGGAAAATATCATAAAGAAAACATGGAGCAGGTCACCTTTCCACATGAAAAACCTTATCAAGTTTGAATAAATCTCCACTTTTAAGTTTTTATTACTTGTGAATCTTATCCTCTTCATATCTTAAAGGAGCTTTGCTAGGGGTCGAGGGAAAGGAGCGAGGGATGGGTGTAACCACTCATCCTCCTCGAGATGAGTACATTGCCCTGAAGATGCGTGCTGGCACTCATCTCGAGGAGAATGGGTGGTTACACCCATCCCTCGCTCCCTTTCCCTCGACCCCTAGAATTTTCGATCTTAAAGTTATTCAATTCTACCGGATTCCCTTCTTCTTTTTTCAAGTTACGCCACCAACAAGTAATTACGCGAGTTAATATTTAAAAAAAATTAAGGGACCTCAAGACGAGATCCAAACCTTTAAAAAAAAAACAACAAATAGGTTACAAATAGGTTATAGTTTGGTTCTAATGTAACACTAACCCGAGATGTTCTAACTTTTACCCGAACTTCAAACCTCATTTTTTTCTCATATCTTGCAAGGAAGGAAAATTAGAAACCACCTTGGCCTTGCACAATTGATAATTCCGTATAAGGTAAAATAATCAAATAAAACATAAAATCTTCGATTTCAAACAACAAAAACGTAATTCGCATGAAGTTGTAAAATTAACAAAACCAAGATTTTTTTTCCAATAAGGAGGAACGCTAATGACAATTTATCAACACACTTACAACCTAGTTTGTCCTTCCTCCACCACCACCACCACTGTCGGTGTTGCCACTGCCCATCTGATGATAAGAACCTTGACCGTAAACATGTCCTTGATGTCCCATCATCATCATACCGGGTTGCATCCCACCATACATGCCACCACCACCACCACCACCGACATTACTCCCGCTATTCACACCACCACCATTATTACCACCACTGCCGCCACTTCCTCCACCTCCACTTGTTCCCTTCTCCCCCTCCATCTCCCTAAACTTTTGCAAGTACACCTTCAAAGGTTCCACATACTCTTCAAACCCTAAGGTAGTCATGGCCCATAACAAGTCGTCACCGTTGATCGTCTTCCTCTTCTCTCTTTGACACTTGTCGGATGCCTCTCCGGTGATGAAGCTTATGAACTCGGATACACACTCTTGCACAGTCTCCTTGGCGTCTTTAGAGATCTTGGCATTCATCGGAAGGGCCTTCTTCATGATCCGGCTCACGTTGGCAATTGGCAGGAACCTGTCTTGCTCTCTCTGTGAGAATTCATTAGCGTTGCTGTTTGTGTTACCTCCGGACTCATTGTCTGAATCCGCCATCAAATCCAACCCAAAGCTTCCAACTTTTCGTACCTGAGTTGGGTTAGAATTCGAGCTTTAGATCGAAATTCAAGTGATGGGGTGATTGAAAACGACCTAAAGGTACAAGCTTGTTGGATTTCTTCGCTCCAGAAAAGTGCAATTTCGATGTTTTCCACTGGAATTCAACAGGAGGAGCTTTGAACTCAAAAGTTTTGGCAATAGAAAGACAAGAACTGAAGTTTTCAGAGAAAAGTTGCATCAACTAGGCTTCTCTACCAAATCAGGAGTTCCCCAATGCAGCTCAAGAGCCAAGAAATGATCAAAAGTGATAAAGTTTCGATCTTTTACGCTTCAAATGTCGGAAACAAGTATCTGAGCAGGAAAGATTCCACCTTTATGAAACTGGGCGACTAAAAGAGGGAAACTGGATCATCAAGAAAAGAGCTTTATGGAACTCACTGACACGATGGATGAGAACTCTACATTCAACAACCCCACTTATGAATTGGCAAAATTAGTGTTCTCAGACAAACAAACAAAGCTATTATCTGCGAAAACCAGATTTTTCACAGCTGAATTGAATGTAATTCAGTGAAGAAGGAGCTGACTTTTCAATCTCTTTGTTACAGAGTATGAAAACTTCTTTCAAAGATGTTACAAACAACAACGCTCTAACTCCAAGAATCTGAGTAAAATAAAAGTACAATTTCAAAGATGCAAGAAGAAAAGTCGACAAATTGGGGAAGAACAGAGTAATAAAAATTCAATCTTTCTACCACTTAAAACGACCAAAATCAGCAATCAAAACACCAAACAAGAAATTTCGACGAATTGGGTTTCGAATTCAGAGATTAAATCAGGGTTTATGAACGAATTAGCGATCGAAATCCAACCCAAACAGGTTGAATTCAATCGATTGAAACCAGAGAGAGAGAGAGAGAGGAAACAGAGAGTGGGGTGTTGGTTGGATGTGTTTGAGTGCTAATAACATGGAATGGAGAGGACACGTGGCAGAAGGAGGAATGGTTGTTTGTCGATAAAAGGTAATGTGGATAACTCGTGGTGTTACGATTGGTGGATAAGGAGAAACATCTCAGCCGTTGGAGATTCCAAGCCTATGCCATGTAGGCATGCTATTGGATTTGGTGTTTTGGATACATTTTTCAGGAGCCCTTCTACAGAGCGAGGGAGGGAGCGAGGTAAAGGAGCGAGGGATGGGTGTAACCACCCATCCTCCTCGGGATGAGCGCATCGCGTTGGAGATGTGCGTGGACGCTCATCGCGAGGAGGATGGATGGGTTACACCCATCCCTCGCTCCCTTTACCTCGACCCCTAGAATTTTCCATTTTTCAGTTATTTATTATTACACTTTTTGAGGTTTAGTTGGTTACCTGCTAGATTTTTCGTGCAGGGTAGCAATGTTAATGTGATGATTAAACTAGTCTAATTAAATATCACGCACTTATAGTTTGACAGTCTACAACATCTCAATATAATCTATGTAGATTCACAAGTTTTATTGTTTACAGAATCAATCACATTTTCATGATTAAGGCTTGTTATATGATTTGGAGTCTTGGATTGAATTGTTTGCTTCCGTTAAGTGTAAAAGGTTAGAACCCACACACATGAGATTGTCTTAGCAATATGTTATTACGGATCGATGGATCATACAAAATCCTTAATTAAAGATGAGTATCATGCTCAAAGAAGGTGATGTATTGTTGACGTAATGACACCGCATCTCATGACACCCATTGATTAATTAAGAAAGGAAAAGGAAAAGGAAAAAGAATAAGTCTAGTCGCACCACATGATTCCTACGAGCTCGAAGTGTCCTCCACCATTTTGGATTTCTTTTTCTTTTTCTCTTTTTTATTTTATTTTGTTTATTGTTAAAACTTGAAAACCCACGTTGAAAATGAGGATTCTTTCTCAAAAATAAACTCTGTTTAACCCAATAACAATGGTAATGGGTCTAGTGAGTAACAGGGTTTTACTTTTGGTGTACAATGAAGAATAATAATTCATTTAACTATTTATATTATCTCTAAGGGCTAAAAGAAAGTTTTTTCCACTACTGAAATGGACTGCCTTGTCCTACCACCTTTTAAATTGGACTTTTTTCAAGCACTGGCCACTTTTGCCTCAATCACTTAAAAACCAAGTATGCTCTCACCTAAAAGTAATTGGTTTTGTCTTTTTCCTTTTTCTGTTTTTTTTTTTTTTAACTACAAGGGTAGGGTTGGCAGTGGAGCGAATTTTCACGAATAGTCGTTCTGACTATTTCGGATGAGAAAGATCTAAATGTGCACAAATGAATTTCTTTTTCTTTTTAGAAAGCAAGCAAGATTTTAAGGACTCATTAATCTTTATATTAATGAAGCAAAAGCAATTTCTCACTGGAGAGAGAATTCACCATTACAAGCCTAAACAATGTATAAAGTCAATCTTTGTACTTTTTATTTGCTTTCTTAGTTCTTTTGGACTTTCGAGGGCAAAGACTAAAATCTTTGGTGTGGGCGATTGCAACCGATTCTATAATCACATGATTCACATCATCACTAGAGCGGTCCGACTCATGTTCTTCTTCAAAATTCTGACAACTTTCTTGTCTCACCCTATTGTCTATGCGATTCTTGTGCTCTTCACATACTTCTTTTAGCTATATGTAGTTTTTCTTAAAGTGTTTCATGCCACGTGCTTTAATTTCTTATTGTATTACATCAGGAAGTTCGTGCTTTAATTTCTTTTCTTAAAGTGCACAAATGAATTTCAGGACAGATTTAGGGATTCAAATGGTATACGTCACAGATTTGGGGAGGATACGAATTTAGCCATATCCACCCCCGCGGACACTCGTTTATATAGATAATTTACTCAAATACCCTTAATAAAAATAAAGACCTAACCCAATCTCCACTCTCCACGCCTCTCTTCTCCACGAATGCCTTTCATCTCCATTAATTATCCATCACCACCTGTTGTTTGAGCCAAATCCAAGACTCTCTCGCCACCTCCACCATTACAGCACCACTACCGGAAGTTCTCCTACCACCACAAGTTTTGAGAAGATGAAGATGGTGATGTTCAATAATTGATTTCTTTTTCGTTTTCACTTCCCAACTCACCTCCAACTCCACCAACCTCTCTCTTTCCCCTTGCTTTTCTGCTAAGCATGGTGATGGTGAATGGAGAGAACCTCTCAACAAGAATCGTGTCCCCATCAACAACCATTCCACTGAACAGATCATCGGTCAAACGATTCATCATGGACTTGGATTTTGTTGTTATGTTAATCGCCTTGTTCTTCTGATAATTAACCCTTTTATTTCTCACCTTGATCTTCTGCTAAGCATAGCGATGGCGAAAGAGAACCTCTCAAGAAGAATCGTGTCCCCATCAACAACCCTTCCACTGAACAGATAATCGGTCAGACGATTCATCTTGGACTTGGATTTTGTTGTTCTGCTAATCGCCTTGTTCTTCTGATAATCAACCCTTCTATCTCTCACCTTGTTCTTTGTTCTTCTGCTAAGCATGGCGATGGCAAATGGAGAGAACCTCTCAAGAAGAATCGCCTCCCCATCAACAACCCTACCACTTAACAAACCATCAATCAGACAATTCGCCGTGGACTTGGATCTTGTTGTTCTGCTAATCGCATTGTTCTTCTGTTAATCAACACTTCTCTCTCTCGCCTTGTTCTTCTGCTAATCGATCTTGGTTTTTTTTTTCCCTCAGATCTTCTTCTTCACTAAGATCTGAGATTCTATTTGGGCAGGAAACACAACAGGCTCAATTTGGGCAAAAAACACAGCAATGGTAGGTGGGCGGGCGGATAGAGTCGGATATCCGCTAACCGTTTAATCTGCAGTGATTATTCGGAGCCGGGTGGATATCCACCAATCCTAAACACACAAGCATCCTTTTGTGTACTAGATGATGAAAACAGATCAAAGACACGGCTCAGTTTAGGTTTTTCATTCTCTAATTAACAGACAGACACTACAGGCACTCATTTTACACCAGAAAATCTTGGATAACTTGTGACCTCACCACCACTCCTAATCGAGCTCGCCACCACCACAACAAGTGAATCAAGCGCCACACCCAATCGCCCAACCATCCCTATCCCACTCGCTATCAAATTCACCACAACAGCTCCCAATCAACTGCCCCACCTTCTCTCGTCTACAACACAACCAATCCCCGTTGCACCCACCCGAACCTGACACATAGATCACCCCCAACCACCTCTTCAATCTGAACCAAAGCCACCATCAACTCATCTGTAATTGTGATCGAAAGGAAGAGATGACCAGAGTGAGCTCAAGAAATGAGGTGAGGTCGATTAAGAAAGGAGAGGGGTTGCTGGGGAAGAAGTGAAATTTTGTTTTTCCTAATTATATGCTTTCGTATGTAATTAAAAGGGTGTTAGCTAAGAATTTGGTCTCCTAACATTTGACTAACGGAGAGGTTTGGTTTTTTGGGGGTGTAAACTTCATTTTTTACTAAGGGGTCTACAATAGTTGCAGTCTTATCTTAATGTCAGAAATTTGTAAATGGTTTTCCATTGGAGAATGAGATAATAACAAATTTACTCAAAAAGTAGCATTCCAACTAATTTGCGCACTAAACAAACAGTCATAAATTACTCTTCTAAACAGTAAGGCAATTTGCAAATTCTGACAAACAGGAGATTCTCAACCTTAGCAGTACAGATTTCTAACTTTAGCAGCTAAAGATAATTTAGTAAATGAGCACAGTTTTAAATAAATATACCTCTTCCATGCGAGAGAAGGTGTCAGCCACTTCTATATCCACATCTACGCCATCCATCCAGGTTTATTCATCGAGCATTTAAGTTAATCTCCCTGAGTAACACACCAACCCATTGTTTGATGATTGGAAGGAAACTTAACTTATTTACCTTTTCTGCAAGGTTATCTCCCCAAGGAACGGTGGAGCGAAATTTGTCCAATCTAAGATAAAGGACAAAAGAGAAAAACAAATCTAGGTTACACTGTAGTCTGTACAGAACATCATCTCCATCAACTCCAGCTTGTATGATCCTTCAATCCATGGCCCTGAAGACCGTAGATAATCGCCTTCTTTACAGCCGCAGATTATCCCATTTTAAGATGGATGAGCAATGTAAAGATACTATCCCATTTTAACTTATCGGCCAGTCAAACCTTCACTGGTTTACCTGGATTTTCTTCCTTCTCTGTGTCACCTTTTTCTTCGTCTTCATCTTCATCATCCTCAGCCATTTTAGTCAGCTCTTCCTGAATCATAAGCTTTATTGTTGATCGCATAGGTGTTAGATCCGCATCAAATTTTTTAGCTGAAAACCACAGGAGGTATGGTCAAATCATTCAGTACCACAAATAGAATCGTTCCTAAATACCAGGTATACACTTCATTGTAAATTTTATGCTTTTAATAATATACAAACTGAGAAAATATAGATGTCCTCTAAGTTGTGTGTCGGTCAATCGACAGTTTCAGATGTATAAGCATGTTGACACGTACATTGCAGATGGCATTGTGTCCTTCATTTTATAAAACTTGAAATTCTACAAGATGGCAAACATAAGATTAGAGAGACATACCGAGTTGCTTGACAATATCGGTAAATGTCGCCTGCAATGCAAAATCATGTTGAGGATGGTCATTACTTGGTAAAAGAGCAAAACTGATGTTAGAGGGAAAGACAATATCAATGCAAATCTAAAGTATGGAAAGATGAATAGATCAAAACTCCAATAATTGGAGAAAACACTTAAAATGCAAAACTGATGTAGAAAGCATCGAACACACCAATGTCTTCATTAACCCAGTAAAAAAAAATTCAAAACTTCTTGTCAATTCAATCATTTTATCAGTCGGCAAGAGTCAGATGACAGAACAATCAATGGTGAACTGTTCATAAGATCTTCAAACAGTAACTTATCAGCTGTTTCCCACTCTAACTTAGAATTCCTTCTTTATTCTGAAATTTAATTCAACAACATTAAATGATCAGAGAATAATTCTTACCTTGTTGAAGTCAACTTCTTTCAAAATTTCACAAATCGCCTCCCTTAGTTCATTTTCAGTTGGACCAGATGCCACCTTCTTTCTTTTATTCTTTTGTTCTGTCACCGTTTTCTTACCTATATAAATTTAGGAAAATAATTTTTAGATGAACAAATTCAGTGGCTTATATTTTTTGGGATCAGTAACTACCGGTTACATAAAGAAGAAAATGAATAACAAGAAAGTAATTAATCATTACCCGATTTTTCCTTGGACATGGATTTCTGAGTGGATGACCTCTTTGTAGATGTTTCTCGACTTCTCTTCTTTGTAGAGATCGTTGGATTTATGTCATTCTTATCGTCAACCTTAGATTGCTTTGACGAAGATTTGGCTGGGGTTTTCTTGGGCAACTTGGCAGGAATAGCTTTGTTTCCCTTTGCTACTTCCTTCGATTTACTTTTTCCAGAAGATTTCTTTTTTGATGATGATTTGAGTTCTTGTTCCTCTTCTTCCTCAGACTCGTCTTTAGAATCGTCAACCTTTTCTTCATTTTCAGAGTGCTCGGCCACCTCATCCTCAGATGCACCAGAAGCACCATTTTCTCTGTCTTCATCTTCTCCTTTTTCAGACTCGTCTTCTGACTCTGATGCATTCTTCTCCTCCATCACTTTGGCATTATCTTCAGTCTTTCTTCGTTTCTGTGAAAAATAACATAACATTGACCTCAAAGCTGCTAACTAATGAACTAAGAAGTAGAGTCGGTATTATCTTCTAAGTGGTTATGTATGAAAAATGATATATTAAGGTGCATAAGCGACATCTATCATACTCTGCCAAGCTTTCACGTGAAAATACATAGCAAACAGGACCACATCAAGGGTACCACAGCAGAGTTGTTTTCCTTTATGAGGAAGGGAAAATGATTGTGCTAGAGCTAGTCGGAGAAGATATTGGAATCCATGCTGAATGCCTTGGATTGAGCGGTGCTTTGCACATTTTCAAACAAATGTAGCACGTAGTGGTGAAGGGTGAAAATGTTTTCATCACTTGACAGTGATCAATCTATGAACCGACAACTTATTCTGATATCCCAATATCAACATATTTCAATAAAAAAATTCTAACGCAGATTAAAAAAAATCTATTGTTGAAAATAACTTTCCAAGGAATTCAAAAAGAAATGGGTATACCCTTGCTGAACGCTTGCCAGTTGGGGCTTCAGATTTTGAGATGCTGCTTTTCAGTTCCCCTTGGCGCTTTCTAGACGTGCCGGACTGGTGACGTATGATAGAACAACAACAACAAGACCGTCCAAAAAAAAACAAAAAAAAAACAGATCATCAAAAAATATCTCCTAAATAATAGTATATATTTTCACTACCAGGGTACCTTATCCTTTTCTGACAGCAACACATCAGTTGTAGCATAAGGGACTGCCAAAAAGTCGAGTAGCTTGGTCACAATATCTTCCTGTCACCATGCACCCAAATTATGGCCACAATTCAATCTGGCATAACATTACTAATCCTATACAAGCATTACTTTTCACCAACAATACACATCAACTACAGATGACAAACCTTCTTTGTAGTAGTCTTTGCCACTGGTACATCAAGAACATCGCAAAACTCCAACAGCTTCTCTTTTACACACTTGTCAAACTTTTCTTTTATTCTTGATCTTTGCTTTTCCTGATACACGCAATGTAAGCAGTAATAATCTTTATCAATCGAACCAAGAAGTACAGCAAAGTGAACTTGAAATATAGAACATTATATCTCTTATCAAATCAAATAGCTCACCTCATTCTCATGCCACACAAAGCCAGAGAACTGAGAAATATTATATTTGACGTTAAACGCCTGCAAATAAAGACAGAAATACCAAGAAAAACATTGGATCGTCTAGTACACCAAATAAGATATCAATATTACGTAATCCTTAAAATTAATCTATAAAAACTGTATGCAATAAGCTCGATTGATTTAGTATAATAAAGAATTGTTTGTTCACACTACTTAATAGGTGGGACAGCATGAATCAGAGAATCATTGAAGCTCCTAACAACCAATGATTGGTTTAACAAACTATTGGCAAAGCTCCTTTTAAAGTCACCAATTTTCACCTGGAATATAGACAATGACATTCCAATCCCCCCACCACACAAAACCCCCCAAACCAACCAACCAAAAAAATGCCATGACCATATGCCAATCAATGAAAAATGACCAGTCAGTGGTCACATGCATTTAGGTGGCATCAGTGTCCAAAAAAAAAAGAGGCAGGATAGTTTCCTGTTAGTAGAGAAGATGGATAAAAGATATAACTAATGGAAGGGCTAAAAATTAACTAATGTCATGTAAATCATGATCATGAAAGTCAGTGTCGCCCGGCCAAAAAACAAATTTTCTGTAAATCGAGAAAGCAATCAAAATTAAGGTAATTCAGCCATGAAAGTCCACGACATATTTCCGACAATTAACAATTAGATTTACATTAAATATTGTAACACAAAAAGTATCAGGGATGAATATGTCAAACTACCTTCCCTCTCCTCCCAAAAAGTATGACATGAAGTGCTTTGAAAGTCACATCAGTTTTCTTTCTTGATAGCTTGAAAGCCACTGAAACATAACCATGAAATACATTAAGAACTTAATCATTTCATTCTAACTCGTCAGCTTTTCCTATAGAATGAATACCATGTCGGATATATTAGCAATACAAAGTATGGAAGGGGGAATAAATGTGTGCTCATCAATTCAATCAGCCATTTTATCAAATTCTTAAGAGGAAATCAGTGGCATCAAACCATGAGTACAAACTCAAAAATGTTTCTATACTGAGCAGAAGGCATAAAATTACACTCAAATCGATAATCATAATCAACAATCAAAGAGAATGGTGAAGTTTGTTAAAATTACAGCAAAAAAATACATCAATCATGAGTAGTGTAAAACATATAACTGAAAGATTTCTCATTTTCATCTAAACACCTGGTTTTCATACAGATCTAGCTCAAATATCCCTTTTCTTCTCTGATCAGCAATCTCTCATTTTGGACCATACAATTAACTCCGAAATTCTACTTTTGAGTATTTTACATCTTTGGAGTTGGATAGTATTTATCAAGAATTTTAGGAGCTTCTAAGGATATATCATCATTTGTAGCCTCACGTTCACTAACTCAAATATTTACTCTTCGCCACATATATTGCTCTTCACATTTTCTGCCTTCATTGGTTTGAAGGATGTCAAGAATAAATCCCGTTGAGATCATCATGGAACTGCAAGGTTCTTCCAATAGAGAGTTTGCCACATATATCAAGTAACTCGTCTGCGGATATGGAAGCAAAAAAAAAAATCAGGTGGTTCTTAATATTTCTTTCTTAAACTCCAAATTCTTCAAAGAGTTTCATCGAGTTCCAATTTATTTTTATTTTAAGTCGGCAGGAGGAGGATGGCGTACAACTGCACGTGGCAGTGCACATAAAAAAGACTTTTGGGAGCCTAGGTTTCAAGAATCTTTGATATGAGATTATGGAGTGTGGGTGGGTGGAAGGGAGGTGAGACGTTCTTTACAATGTTTAGCATGGGAAACCATGATGAATGGGATTGAGAAGTATAAGAAGCAAGAGAAGTTAATTTTGAGAAGATCTCGTAGAATAATTCTGGAGGAGTGTAGATTTGCAAAACATGTCTAAGTGAATCCTACCCAGATGTATATTCTATCTCATACCATATGTCTCTCCCAATTCGAGGGATGCTAAATCACCATTCAGCTAGCTATTGATGAAACTAATGTTCTTAGATGGGATGTAGACAAACTGGACTTGGTCTTTGGAGAAGAAAGATGATCTGACTCGTTATATCTTGAAGTGCAATTCTCACATGTGAATATGTAGCTCCTCATGTAAATGTTTTTATAGCTCTTTATGGCATAATACTTTTAGCTTGACAGTACTAGACCTAGCATTCTTAGACCTCTCACCTTTCATTTTGAAGCATTCTTAGACTTCTCACCTTCATTTTGAAGTATTCTTAGACTTCTCACCTTTCATTTTGAAGCTAAACAACCCTGGGGAGGCGAGCTCTCCAAAAGTCTTTTTTTGTGTGGACATCCATATAGAATAAACTTCAAATGCAAACTGATCTTGGAATGAGATAGATCATTGCTAATGACTGAATCCTTTATTCGCAGGTAATGACTTCGGGACTAAACTTCGTCTAAATTGCTACTTGTTCAATTTGGACTTCCTTCTTATGATTTATGAAGCCTTGTAAATCATTCTCATTTGGGTAGAGATCTACCCTGTTAACCCCAAGGGAGGAAGCTTTGGCATATTACTACATTTGCGTAAAGAACAAAGACTTCACGAGTGCATCTTGAATATCAAAAGCCTCTTATTTCGTTTGTAGAGTACTAACTCAGATTAGAGGAGTTCAACTTGAGAATGATGTTATTCATTTGGGTGAGCTTTTGGTTGGGTGAGTGGTGTTGCTCCATTGTTTGGTTAGGCAATCTCAGCCTTCCTTGTGCTTTTATCGTTTCATATTTCCTTCAATATGTTACTCTTTGTGGAAAACTGACAGTGACAACAGTAAAGAATAATGAAACGTACAAAAGAGTACCATAGCTCCATGTTTATGTATTAAAGCATAAAACTAACAGCATCCTGAGTAAACCTGTTCAGAGTCGTACCATTTGGTATATCTTTTAAGGCTGTACCACGACCCTGAGAAAAAGAAGTAACATTCAGTCTAACAGGGATTTCTAAGCCACAGAACTAGTAGAAAACAAGTTAAAATTGAGAACATAATAAAACACCTTCCCAATAAGGAATTCCTTCGCTGGTTCTTTTTCAATAATAGCAACCAATCTCTCAACAGTCTTCCGCTCTCGTACAGGACGGTCGATGGAATAAGAAGTAGGAGTTCTAGGTTCTTTAGTTTTTTTCTCACCCACCTCCTTTTTAGCAGTTCCTTTCTCCCTAGCAATCACTCCCTTTCCACGCATTCTTGTTTTTTTCTGCTCTACTTTCTCTTCAGCCATCTCTGTTTCCTCACTTTCTTCAATATTTTCCTCAACAATCTTATTTTTCATATCTTCCTCAGCGTTATTTTCTTTCTCGGGTTTTATGACTTCAATGTTAGCTTCCTCTTTTTCATTTTCACTCCCCTCCTTGTTATTTTTTATCTCCTCTTCCTTGTTATTTTTTATCTCCCCTTCCTCATTACTTTTTATGTCCTCCTCTTCCTTAACATCATCCTTTGTTTTCCCATCTTGAACTTCCTCACTATCTTTATTTTTATCAACCTCAGTTTTCACATCTTCTTCTTTTTCCTTTAGTTCATCTCTGGCTTCCTCCTTAGCTTCTGTCACATCTTTAACCATATCCTCAGGCGGGAAAGTTCCATTTGCTGAAGTATCAGCAGCTTCTGTAGTCTTCTCTTCTTCTACCATACCTAATACACTGTTTCAAGCTCCAAACTGTTAAACCTTTGCCCTACTTTCAAACAGCTTCAGCTAGAATTCTCTTCTACATTCAACCTTAGTTGAACTTTTCAATAAACAACATGAAATGTGATAGTGCTAAAAAATAATTAAGAATCTAAAATGCCAATTCTTGAACTAAGATGCTCAAATACAGGTATTAGTACAAACACTGACCCTGGATACAATGACAGAATATGAGAAAACTGAAGAAATGGATAAAAGGACAAACGTCCTAACATTGTCTAGTATCTCTAGCATGGATAAATTAGCCAAGATGTACTCTCAAATGTAAATCAAGATACTAGTATATGTTTCTCTATATATTGATCACTTTGTTATCACAAAATATAAGAATAAAAAATTAACTTATAAGGAATCAACCCGACAACATTTCTTCGCACAACGTGATATGAGAATAAAAGAGTGTCCATCGAATATCGTATAACTGTACTGGAGTTTTATCATGCTAAACACAATATGTTAAGCATAATGAACTTCCCAAACAATGTAGGTCCAATGTCGGGGGTAAGGAAATAAGCAGTGTCACTCACCCCTGTTGTGCGTGAAGCTTCCACCACATCCTCACCTCTTTTTCAACAACCCCCACATTTACATGAACAAAAATAATATTTTCTGAAGAATGAACAGTACATCTAGAAGATCAAAGTTTGAAACATTGCAGTGAAACTCTGTAACTAAAGCTCTAACCGTCACTAAATGTACACAAACAAGCTCTTAATAATACAAAAAATTTCAAATTTAACCTCATTGAAGAAAAAACCAAGCTAAATCACATAATTTCTTAATCAAGCAGACCTAAACACTACACAAGCTTATAATTCACTCAAAGAATCTCTCAAAACTCTATAAAATTACAATTAACACCAAATATGACCCAAATTAAGTTGAAAAAAACCAAATTTGACATTAATTCAACAAACCCTAAATGGATCAGAGTGAATTCTAACTCCAAACTACCTCCTAACAAAATTCAACAAATCGAAGTTCAGAGAAAGTAATTGGGGCGAAATCAACCAAGGGTTTGAACTTACAGAAGATATGGAGCTCAAAATGAATCAAAAGTTGCGAACTTGAAGTTGAATTCGACTTCTTCGAGTGAAAAAAAGGAGGGGGGCTTTTTTTTCAGTTACTCTTTGAAGCTCGTTTGAGACGACGAGTGTCGTTGTTTTATTCGGTTATTTAGACCGGACTTGAAATCCGGATTTTATAACACTTTTTTGTCTGATGAGAAAGTGGATCGCTGACCCTTGATGTTTTAGCCTCCTGATGCGTGTCAATACTAGATCGTTGTGAGTAAAATCGTTTTGAAAGGGAGTTGCTACATGTATCTGATTATTTGGCTTGATTGCACCGATATTTTGAAATGTTTTAACTTTATTGCGTCGATCTAAATTATGTAACACTAACTTACCATTTTTATCAATAAAAGTAATTTTGCAAGTTAAATTTTCTCGTTTATTGATTGACTAAAAAAAATAAAAGTAAATGTATCAATAAAATTAAACTTCAGTCATAAATTATTAATTTTCAAATTTGTGTACAAACATCAAAGATACACCAATCATCGTCATAAGTTCTACAATAAATTGTAAACACTATTTAGACTGGGTAACAGAAATAAGAAATATGTTCTAAAAATTCTTTTAAACCTACATTACAGACAAATTTTCTCTTCTCTATGCGTTTAATATAAAGTGCAGAAGGGTACAACGTGTTCATCAATATGTATTAAAAATAAACAAATAAATATTTAAGTGAGTGCATCAATTCAAAAATAGTGCAACTACTATTAAAAAAACAAAAATGCTAGGAAACCAGGTTTTTGCAACCAGGATAACGTGTCATGATCTCGTAAGAATGATGAAATCCCCAAAGATTTTATGTGTATCTCAAAGTTGTAAAAACCCCCCTTAACGATGTCACATCATCCTGGTTGCAAAACATGTTTACAAAACATGGTTTCCTAGCCTCACTAAAAAACAATTGTGTTTAAAACCCAAAAAAAATCCTACATCCAAAAATTCATTATTAAAATTATTTCTACCATGTCCCCAATCAACAATATGAGTATTTTTCTTGGTAATTAATTAAAATTTACGTTAATAAAATGTGGTTGGGTACACCAAGAAATTTTTAAAAGTTAAATTTAAAAAATAAAGTTGGGGCCATCGAGTTAAATAGTCGAGTACACATAACAACTCCCTTTTGAAAATATTATGTGTTTAACCATGGTTTTAATTGTTGTTGAAAATATTGTGATATACACATATTGATGAGTTATCCTAAAACATCACAATTTTCACCGGATGGTTGAAGCTTGAAGCGTTGTTGTGCTAATGATTATTCATGGTGTTTTGGTACTCTTTCGTACAATAGTTATTATATCTTTGTTTCATGAACATTTTTGCTCACTTTGATGTCATCTTGAAAATCTTTGTGGGCCGGTAAAATAGGTGACGATGGAAGTGCGGAGATAAATTTTTTAGTCAAATCCTTTATATGTCTCTTAGGATTTTATTCCACCATTTCTTAGTCTCACATTTGTTTAGTTACATTCTTTGTCTTATCCAACCTTTAAAAACATAACACCTTAATATTTAGACCATTCGCTAAAATCAGTTAAAAAAACTCAGTAATTTGAGATTAATTTATAGGGACCATAAAAATATGTATTTGTTGATGTAGGATTGTATATATTTGACTAGGTGTGGCCTTCTAAGATGCAGTCCTTCGTTTCATTGGAGGAATGAATAGCTTGAGAGTTTTGAAGTGAATTTGCTGATGTTAGCTCGCTAGGAATGGAAGCGGGTTTCAAGGGTGGTTGCTTCTAGGCAAACCTCATGGTTGTCTCTGCACCCCTACCTCCTTTATCACTAAGCGGTCGTTTAGGGATACAGTTCAAGAATTTCAATTAGTACTTGTATTCCATTTAAGAACCGCACCATATAATTTGTGGACTGGTAGGTATGAAAAATTGAAATGTGAAGACAACTTCGCTTATAAAATCCTCAAATAGCTTATATTTACTTCTTTATTATTTCATTTTGTTTGGGTCTTCATTTTTTTCTCAATTTCACATGAACTTTCTCCAACCTCATTTTGTTCCCCTTATTATTCTTATCACGTAGTTCATCTTCATCATTTAGAGAAAACGAATGTAGCAAGACTTTTTCTCCATTGTTTCCTCTCAAGGTAATAAATAAAGCCAATACATCTTCACTATCTTCATGTTACAACCATATTTTGATTTTAAAATAAAGGATAATGAAGACTTTTTCTTTTTTTTTTTTAAAAAAACTCTGTTTTGACTTGGTTTTTACCACAAATTTTTCTGTTGCTAAATATCTTTCAATATATATCTCAATTTTTTTATTTTCATCTCATTTAACATTTATCGTAGTATTTATGTTGCATCTTGTCATATATTTAATAAGGCAATATACTTTACTAGTCATTATGAATTTATTTTAGATGTTTTAATAGATAAGATTTTCATTATAACATTTAATTTGCTTTTTTAGGAGACAATGGAGTATCACGACAAGGTATAAGTGGTGACGAAAATTTTTATGACCAACATTCATTAAGTTGTTGTGCCTATCATCAAAGTAACTTTACTTCTCTCTCACTATAGTAACAGAAATTCTAAATGTCGAGGAAGTGGGCGAGGAAACCAGCGAGGAAAGGGAGGTGGCGCGGGGTGAACCGTTCACCCCCCTCGGGATGTGTGCCCACTTTTTTGGCGCACGCATCCCGAGGGGGGTGAACGATTCACCCCCCGCCACCTCGCTGGTTTCCTCGTCACGTAGAATCACTCCTATAGTAATATCTACTCTAAAACACCTCATTTTCAGTCGACAGATTTGTGTGGCACTTCCGCTGCATATTGCCACTAGATAACTCTTGAAGACAGTATGCCCCCGATCTTGAGAGAAATTAACCAAAATGATCCCCCAATCAACATCTAGAGTGTTGACAGCATAGTGCAATTTAGGCACGAATTGGCGCACTTCAATAACAAAACAATACGAGGAAGATTGTCGTACATTATTTGGCAAAGAATCCGAGTCTTTGAGCTAAACGTTGCTACACCACCTCGTCCTCCCAAAATGTGAACCAAGCGTTCAAGGAATAATCATTCCCCTCATAATTTACAATGTATTAAATGTAAATTCACACTCTCAATCTGCTGATATTTGATTTTTTGTTTCACTTTCTAGGTTTTTTTTTTGATAAAAACATAATGCATATATAGATAAATATTAAGTGATTACAGGAAATTGTGCTATATCTGCAAGCAGGTGTGCTTCAACATTAAGAGTTATAGGAATATAGTTACAAAACCAATTGCAATTAGAAATATAAAAGGCGCTTAATACTAATGATAATCGGAGATCAAATCCAGTTGATTGGAGTCCTGAGATCATGCCTGTCTTCGAGCAAAATGGAGTTGAGCAAGCCAGAATCTCCCCAAAGGAAACATTTCTTCCATTGATGTGCTTGTATCAACAAAAGAGCAGCTCCTGCCGCAAGGCACTCCGCTAAAGTACTATCATGGATCCTCCTTGGTAGTCGACAAGCTACTCTGGCAAGAACTTCACCGAAAATTGACATTGCGAAAATCCCCACTACTCCCTGTTTGGAAAAGTCAAAGAAACTAGTATCATAAGTGACAATAACTATATTTTGATCATAAGTGAGAGGAATACGATTAAACCAATTAGATCTAAAATTAATATGATGAGTTCTGACTGCCTGAAATTGCAACTGGATATCCTTTAGGACTTTGGTTTATGATTTTGTCCTAGGTATAAAGACCATGGTGGGAGGATGACAGTTACTAGTTGGACGAGTAGATTGGGAGGAGGAGAAGTTGAGAATGGATGCAACATCATCTAGCCTAGTAATCTCCTGGCCCATGGGGTGTACTTTAGCAGGATTGGTGAACCAATGAGAATGCCATCAGAATGAAACGAGGAAATAGTGAGGAGTGACAGGGTGATGTTCAAACATCATTTGGTTACAAGCACGCCATATGGTGTGTAGAACTGTCGTGGATTGGACCAATTGTAATACCCTGAGTGGACGGGCTCTGAGGCTGAAGGGCTACCTTGTGTGGGCGGGTTTTGATGTTGGCAGGCTACCTCGGTGTTATAGTCCCACATCGCCTGGGTGAGGGATGGAGATGTGTTATATATGTACGAGTTTGGATCTACATGACACAACGCATTTTAAAGCCGTGCGGGTAGTTAGGTTGGGCCCAAAGCGGACAATATTGTTTCATGTGGATTGGGTCGTGACAGAATGGTATTAGAGCCTGACCCAGCCGGAAGTGTGCCAACGGGGATGTTGGGCCCTAAGGGGGGGTGGACTGTGAGACCCTGGAGTGGGCGGACCTAAGGGTGAGGGTTGGAGCCCAATAGGCCTGAGAGGGGTTGGACGAGCTACAAAGGGGGACATAATCCCACATCGCCTGGGTGAGGGAGGGGGATGAGCTACTTATGTGCGAGGTTGGATCCCCATAGTACGAGGCTTTTTAAAGCCATGCGGCCCGGTTGGACCCTGAACGGACAATTTCGTACTATGTGGATCGGGTCGTTACAGAATGGTATCAGAGCCGGACCCAGCCAAAAGTGTCCCAACGAGGACGTTGGGTCCTAAGGGGGGTGGATTGTAATACCCTGAGTGGACGAGCTCTGAGGCTAACGGACTACCTTGTGTGGGCGGGCTCTGAGGCTAGCAGGCTACCAACTGTGAGCGGGCTCAGAGGCTGACAGGCTACCTCAGTGTTATAGTCCCACATCGCCTGGGTGAGGGATGAATATGTGCTATATATGTGCGAGTTTTGGATCTACATGACACAATGCATTTTAAAGCTGTGCGGGTAGTTAGGTTGGGCCTAGAGCGGACAATATTGATTCATGTGGATCGTGTCGTGACAATATTACAATATTGCAAGTTTGTGCATTCGTACTGTGTGAATTGGGTCGTTACAACAATATTTCTGATTTAGAAGGTTTGTTTTTGTTGGCGGTAGTCCACATGAAGTTGAGCATATGAGGTAAAGTTGGAGAATTGCTGGCAACGCATGCCCAATTAATGGGAATCGGGGTAAGGAGCCATAGCTTGAGAATCAACCTGAGAAACAATTTGACACTAATAATGGATTTGTGGAAAAAATAACACGATGATTCAAAGTAATGGGGCAAAATAGTCCATTCCATCATGGAATGAACACACCAAAGTTATCTTCAAAGTCAAACTACAACACTAGAATTGTAATCCAACTCCAACACTTGGAATTGTAATTTGGAGAGACATGGATGGCAATATATCTCTAATCCATTTCACCTTATAAAACCAAACAACCATATATCCTTCATTCCTTCCATTGTCTTTATATCGAAGGTCCTGAGAGAAAATTGGTATCAGAGCCATCCTTTTCTTTTTGCCCCGGGAATGGTAGTGAGTCCGAGATCTAGTTGGTCAGCCGTTGATACCGTTGGTAAGCCAGATAGATGTTGGTCAGCCGTTGAGCCTAGGATCCGAAATAAGTCGCAATGGTTAACGCAGCCAGTAATCTAGGTTAGGTGGTCCCATCTAGGTGTTCCAGGTGTAGGTGGTCCATAGATAGTGTTCCTCCCAATCCTTCAAGCAATTTGCAAAGATGTCTATGTTTTCAAGATTTTCCAGAACTTCTAGTTCTAGGTCAAACAGTTTACCGACCAAAATGGAAGGTAGAATTTCTGAAGTAGAACAAGATTTACAAAACTGGTCCATACCAATAATATCCCAAAAAGAAATTTATCAAATGTCTCAATCCATATTTTCTTAAAAAACTGAAGATTTAATCAGTATTGTTGAACAGACAGTACCGATAAATAAATCTTTAGATTCAAAACAACTTCTCAATTTTCAAACAATCAATTCTTTATTAAAAGAAAAATACAAATATATCCATTTAGGATTGATTCAAATAGCCCTAAAACCTCTAACCAGGTTAGGACTTGATACCTGTGCTCTAGTTGCTCTTCGCGACTGCAGACACAACAAATTCAGTGATTCTCTGCTTGGAATTGCAGAGTCTTCACTTTCAATGGGTCCAGTTTATTTCAACTGTTATCCCAACTTCTCTGTGTCTCTTTGTGATCCACACATCCTCGAGACACTCACTCTCAATATCCAAACCTCTGGCTTTGATATGGCTGAAGGTTCAGAACCTTTTGCTCTGATCTACAAGATCACGTATAGAGCAATGAAAACTCAATTGAGGCCTCGTGCCCTTCATACAGATGAAAGAGGACACACAATTCTCTTTGAAATCAATGACCAGAAGACCAATGTAATCGTACCAAGAACGATTCAATGGGATCAGGTTACTCTCCCTGAGTCATGGATCATTGAAGGAGTTTCTAATCCAAAGAAACTTCCTCCAAGTCAAATTGACAGGATCCTATCCTTCCCTAATGGATCTGTTAAACTTAGATTCAATGATTCAAGGATAACAACTCTTGATCCGTCTAAGTTTGAATCTGGACGAAGATCTGAATCTTCATTCCGAACAGCTCCAACCAGAATACCTTCGAGAGTTTCCACTCCTGAAGAAATTCCCCATCTTCAATTTAGAAATATTAGGACCAATCCTAATTATCCTCAAATTCCACAACCAATTTACAATCAGACTGAAGTTCCTGAAACTTCAGAAGCTAATCAATCTCCCACACAATCTGAAATGGAATTTCAGATTCCCAGGGTTCAATGTTTAACCACGTCATTTAAATTAGACAAAGAGCATATCAAACGAGATTTCTTATCTCCAGAAAATGATGAAAGAAGAGCTAAGTTCCAATCTCAGACAACAGAGTCTGAACGAAAAGAACTTAGTAAAATCTTTTATGAATGTTGTGAGACATTGAAAATAAATTTACCTTTCCTTGATTGGTATTTTAATGTTCACATCCCACAAGTTCATGTGTTAAACGTAACACCGAAAGTCTGGACAACTCCAGACAAGAAATCAGTAAAATTTGTACTACCACCCTTGGTAGATCTCCAATTTAAAGTTTCAGATCATAATTTTGTAGCCTCTCCCTTTGCACATCCGGATGAGAGCTATGTTAGTACACTTATTCAACAAAATAATTATACTAACTTATTATTATCTGAATTAGGAGAAAAATTAGTACAAGACCAACTTGTTACTAATGAACTTAAAAAAAAACAAATAGAAGAAAAGGTTAGCAAAGAACAGGAAAAGAAACAGCAAAATGTGTTTTTCCAAATTCCTGAACCTCTGGCTCCAAATACATTTTCTTCTAGTAATTCAAATCTGTTAAAAGAAATTGATGCTAAATTAGCAGCCCTTAAATTGGATTCTCGGCTCAAAATCAATACACTGTCTAATCCTTACATGTCAGAACATGATTCGGATATTAGTGCAGATTTTGACCCAATGTCTGAGTTGGATAGATTAAATTATATCCCATATCAGGCCAATCCAATTAGACATGCCAAACAAGCATCTAAACCTCCAAAATGGCGTAATCCCATGCCAACTTCTAGGAATTTCTATCCTAGACCATCATTTCCAGATATGCAATTTGAAGAACGTAATCTTCAAACATTTGGTTCTTTTTCACCTAAAGAACTCTATATTTGGAATATAGATGGCCTCTCTGAGGATGCTGTTTTAAAACTAACACAAGAAATGGTTATGATGTCTTCTACTCATCGAGCAGAAGGCAAAGATGATCATACCATTGCATCAGCTATCATTAATGGATTTTCTGGTTTATTAAAAGGATGGTGGGATAATTACCTTACCACATCTGAAAAAACTGAAATCCTGTTTGCACAAAAAATTGGTCCTGATGGAACTCCCATTAAGGTTGAAGGCCAATTTATTCCTGATTGTGTGCCTACCTTGATTCAATGTATTCTTAGGCATTTCATTGGAAACCCTAATGAATATCAAGGTAAAGCTAAAGATTTGCTTATGTCTCATAAGTGCCCTACTCTAAGTCATTTTAGATATTATAAAGATATCTTCATGAAAAGAGTAATGCTTCAGACAGATGCAGCAAATCCCTTCTGGAAACGCAAGTTTATTTCAGGACTTCCTGAAATATTTGCGGAGACAGTTCGTACCAAACTCCAAGAACAACATGGTGGAGATATCCAGTATGAACTCCTCACTTTTGGTGATTTAATTGCATTTATCAATAAATGCGCATTGTAGATCTGTAATGATTTGAAATTAAAGAAACAATTAAAAAAACAACATATTAATGGACCTAAAGAATTAGGTGATTTTTGCCAACAATATGGGTTTGATGAGTTCAGATATCCAACCCATTTAACGTCTAAACAAAAATATCGGTCTCATCCAGCCCGACAATTCAAGAAGAAAAAGCCTTATGGCCCAAAGCCTGCTAAGCACTTAGAACAGTACTATAGCAAGCCCAAAAAACATGGGACTCATAAGCCCAAGCCTTTTAAGAAAGGATCCACTTCAAAGCCTGTTTGCTTTAAGTGTGGTCAGCCTGGCCATTATGCAAAACAATGCAAAACGGCCCAAAAGATTCAAGCCCTTGATATTCCCAAACAAATGAAACATATGTTCCTCAATTGTCTCATTGATTCAGACTCTGAATCATCTGACCTGAGTTACAGATGGGTAATCTTAATTATTCATCTGACTCTTCATCTTCTTCTGAGCAATCTTGTGATTGCATTCCTGGAGCATGTTTATGCCATCTTTCTAAGCCCAAAATCAATATGTTATCACAATCCAAACAGTCACAAATACTGTTAGATTTTGTTGATAAAATTGATGATCCTCAAATGAAGACAGAATATCTTCAACACATCAAAAATACAATAACTCAATCAAAACCTCCTCCTGATGTGATTACATCTTTTTATGATCACAAAGAGATCATAAGTAGGTTTAATCAAACTAAAACTCGTGCTTCTCCTGTTAGTCTATCTGACTTACAGTATGAAGTTAATAACCTCAAGAAAGAGATTAATCTCTTAAAACAACATCAAAATTTGGTCAATATCCAAATTCAAAACTTGCAAGAAAATCAATACCATGCCTATTCTGATAAAGAAGACGAAGAAGTACCTTCTTCACAACAACCCTCCTCTTCCAAACAGAAAGAGGTTGATTTTCTAAATAACTTAAATAAAAAACAAGTTATCCCACACACTGTTACCATTCAAAAATGGTTTGTGGCAATAGATTTGTTTATCTATGGTCAAACTCTCATATCAATCATCGCCCTAATTGATTCTGGTGCTGATATGAATTGTATCCAAGAAGGAATCGTTCCTTCTCAATATTTCAAAAAGACAACCCAAAGTCTTTATACTACTGACAATTCTAGGCTACAAATAGCCTACAAATTAACCAATGCTCATATTTGCAAGGATAAAATTTGTATTAAACAACATTTTCTTCTTATCAAAAACATGGAGCAAAAAATGATCTTAGGAACACCTTTTATCAATTCAATTTCTCCTTTTTCTGTGTCTAAGCAAGGGATTTCAACTACCTATTTAGGTACAAAACTTGAATTTCCATTCTTGTTTAAACCAGAAGTTTATGAACTTAATCAAGTTACAAACAAAGTGTTTTTTAATCGTTTAATTAGCAAACAACAGCAATTAAACTTTCTCAAACACGAAATTGAATACAAAAGGGTAGCTGATCAAATCAGTGAACCTAAACTCCAATCGCAAATAATCCAATACCAAAAACATCTGCAAGAATAACTTTGTTCTAATCTTCCTAATGCGTTTTGGTATAGATCCCAACATGTGGTTCGTCTCCCCTATGAACCAGGATTTGATGAAAGAAAAATACCCACTAAAGCTCGTCCTATTCAAATGAATAGCGAACTTATGGAATTTTGTAAACAAGAAATTCATCAATTAAAAGCCAAACGACTCATTAGAGATTCTAAATCTCCTTGGAGTTGTGCTGCTTTTTATGTCAATAAAGCTGCAGAGCTTGAACGAGGAAGCCCTCGTCTTGTCATCAATTATAAACCTTTAAACCAGGTTTTCCAATGGATTAGATATCCAATTCCTTCTCAACGAGATCCTCTTAAAAGATTACACAATGCTTGTATATTTTCTAAGTTTGATCTTAAATCTGGATTTTGGCAAATCCAGGTTCATCCCAAAGATCGGTACAAAACCGCTTTTAACGTCCCATTTGGCCATTACGAGTGGAATGTAATGCCATTTGGTCTCAAGAATGCTCCAAGTGAGTTTCAGAATATCGTGAATGATATTCTATCCCAATTTTCTCAGTTCACCATTGTATATATCGATGATATATTGGTGTTCTCTGATTCTGTTCCAGCCCATTGGAAATATTTATATCAATTTGAAAATTGTATAAAAAAGAATGGATTGGTTTTATTTCCAACCAAAATCAATTTGTTCCAAACAAATGTTAGATTTTTAGGTCACAAGATTTTCAATGGAATGATTACCCCAATTTCAAGAACAATTGAATTTGCAGATAAATTTCCAGATGAAATCCGGGATAAAACCCAATTGCAAAGATTTCTTGGATCTTTAAACTATGTTGCTGATTTTTATAAAGGCCTTAGAGTTTTGATTAAGCCCTTATACTCTCGCCTTAAGAAAAATCCAGGCCCATGGACTGAAGCCCATACTTCCATAGTCCGTCAAGTCAAAAGTCAAGTAAAAAATCTTCCTTGTTTAGGAATTGCAGATCCCAATGCCTTCAAAATAGTAGAAACCGATGCGTCCAATCATGGGTATGGTGGTATCCTGAAACAGCGTCTCCCTGAGTCTTCTACTATTCAATTAGTCCGATATCATTCTGGTATTTGGAATTCTACTCAAATGAATTATTCTACGGTCAAAAAAGAAGTTTTAGCGATCGTATTGTGCATCATGAAATTTCAAGATGATTTGATCAATCAAAAGTTTTTATTACAAATTGATTGCCAATCTGCAAAAGACATTTTAACTAAAGATGTTTTAAATCTTGTTTCCAAACAGATTTTTGCCAGATGGCAATGTTTGATTTCTGCATTTGATTTTGAAATCAAATATATAAAAGGAGCAGACAACTCACTGGCAGACTTTCTCTCCCGTGAGTTTCTTCAACGATGAGTTCTTCTTCTAACTCATCCCCAAAACCAAAATCAAATGCCAGTTACGCGAAGAAGCCTTCTGCTTCTCCGCAGCCAGCCCCTCTTTCTTATGCACTTCAATTGTCCCAGAAGTTCTCACCTCTGGCACAGAATGAAGAATTAAGCTCATCTCTGATAAGCTTCTCAAAGCCTAGTCAGACACCTCTCCAATATATCAATAAGTCTAATATAGACTTCATCTGTTTGATTGAGCCTCAATTCCAGGCTCTGATCCCGGATCCCCAAAGCATCTCAAAGCATCTGTATTCTCCAGATCAACAGTTTGAAGAATCTGATGCATCCAAAACCAGAGAATTCTATGAATTCATTTTAGTCGATTCTGATTCCATTAGTGTCACTCATCACTATGATGATACTAAATCACGAATCACCTTCTCCAAATGTCAGATCTTCAAGGTCTTGACTGAAGCAGAATGGGGACAACTTCCCCGTTATCACAAAAAGTTCTCACAGAACTATGTTCCTTCTTCCTATAGTTATTTTGACTATAAAAACGCATGGTCCAGAGCGTTTTTAGTCAGCCCTCATCAAAGTGGCCATTCATGGTTCTTTCTTTTTTGTAAAAAGTTCAATCAAAAGGTTCTACCATTCTGGTTTCAGCATCAATGGTGGAGCTCTTATGGTCCTGTTATTGAAATCCTCCATTCACCTGTCATAGAAGGTTGGAATGTTTTCAAAGATAAGTACCATCCTCCAGCACCGGTAGACCAACAGGTACTTTCAGTCTGGTTTTTTATCAGATTCAATCTAGCATGGATCATGTGTTGGGATTATGTTTGTTCCCCTCTTGATCTTGCTATCAATCTCTCCAAATCTAAACCTCAATGGTTTTGCCGTCGCTACAAAGTTAAATGGTGGCAGCGGTTCGATCATTCCAAAGTCACAAAAGAAGGTGTTACAACTTTCTTCTCTAAGAAAGAGGTGTCTTCTACACCACCACCAGCACAGTTACAAATCGGTCTTCCTCTAGAATCGTCTTCCAATGTCAAACAATTGAAGCAGCAGATTCTGCAGAAAATCATGACCAAACCATCTAGAGCTCAGCTCATCGAGACTTTGTCTCAAATATGTTTTGATGAAGATGAAGATGAAGATCCAACAGTAGATCTCAATGAAGATGACTGTTATGGTGTTATTGATCCTCGAGATTTGTAATATGGACCCACGTCCATTATTACTAAAGGCAGTATCTGCCAGCATCACAAATGAACAAAATTGCTTTCGGTCATAGTCTCCAGACAACCCGACAGCATTATCTTATCCAAAGCATCTACGTGAAGCTACAGTCCTCAATAATGCAGCTACAGTCATCCACAGGACCTGCCGACAGTCAAAAGGTGAACAGTCAAAGCATGGTTCAACAGTCCACCTCCACTCAAGCAAAAGAACAAGCTAACAGCTCATCCTCCACTCAATGAAGAGCCTTATCTCTTCGTCTTTTCTTATCGGATCTATCTATAAATAAGCTGGAGTCTTCTGCATTTCGGACTCAGACGTTTTTAGAACCCCAAACCTATCTTGTAACCCTAAGTATCTCTGCTTGTAATCCTTCTTCTCTTTCTTCCTGTACATTCTTCACCTGTAAGTCTCTCAGACTCCTCTGTAATTATTTTTCGTTTTTCTATATATATAAGTATCTTTTATCTTCTCTGATTTTACCAAACTCTTAACTCAGACCAATCTCTAACAAGATCTTCTAGTTAATCTCTAAGTGTAAAGCAGGAAACTGTCTTAGAGCTAGATCGATCAATTGATTAGGTCATTGTTAAGATTTTAAATGCTTTTAGTCATAGTTTTATGTTTCTGGTGTTATATTATGTTATTCTTATTCTTATTCTCTCCTCTATTTCAATTGCTTATATGCTAATTTTGTTTTTATTTATTCAATTTTGGTGTGTACTATTTTGGATTTTGTTTGTATTCTTCATCTGCCCTTTAATTCATCTTCTTTTTGAGTTGTGTAATCTGTGAAAACTGAAAAACGAAGGTCCTGAGAGAAAATTGGTATCAGAGCCATCCTTTTCTTTTTGCCCCGGGAATGGTAGTGAGTCCGAGATCTAGTTGGTCAGCCGTTGATACCATTGGTAAGCCAGATAGATGTTGGTCAGTCGTTGAGCCAAGGATCCGAAGTAAGTCGCAATGGTTAGCGCAGCCAGTGATCTAGGTTAGGTGGTCCCATCTAGGTGTTCCAGGTGTAGGTGGTCCATAGATAGTGTTCCTCCCAATCCTTCAAGCAATTTGCAAAGATGTCTATGTTTTCAAGATTTTCCAGAACTTCTAGTTCTAGGTCAAACAGTTTACCGACCAAAATGGAAGGTAGAATTTCTGAAGTAGAACAAGATTTACAAAACTGGTCCATACCAGTAATACCCCAAAAAGAAATTTATCAAATGTCTCAATCCATATTTTCTCAAAAAACTGAAGATTTAATCAGTATTGTTGAACAGACAGTACCGATACTTTTCTTCTTCTTCTTCTGCCTTGTGCCTTTGTCGACATTCGGATGGAGTAGTAACCCGTTGGTGGAACTGTCATCGCGGTCTGAGTTGGTTGAGATAGCTGGGTATGGTGAGGAGAAGCTATCCTCAGTCTTGGTGACTGGTTCAGTTCTTTGTGAGTCTTGTTTGGGTGGAGAAGATCATAAACATTCTTTTCCTGTTTCAGGTACATTCATTACTTGTTCCAAGTTTTTTCACTGAATTAATGCTTTTGTTTAGAATTCAAATCATCTATCAAGTAATGATTGATGTATATTTTCATATACCAAAGGGGCTAAAACTGTCATCAGTTGGTAACAATATCAGAGCTTACACTGTTGGAAGTTTACGATTCCAGTTTCAACGCGGTGATTGTATTAAAGAAGCAAAATGATCGACAATGGAGAAAGATCGAGGTACTACTGCGTGATCAAATTAGGGTGTGAAGCCATGAGTCTCAATCTAGATGGCGCTTTCGGTCACCACATTGAGATATGGATATTTGTAAATGAGTGATTCTACACAGCGAGGAAATGGGCGAGGAAATGAGCGAGGGGAGTGAGGTGGCGGGGGTGGGAGCCGTTCATCCCGTTTGGGATGCGTGTGCGAAAAGTCAACGCACACATCTCGAGTGAAATGAACGGCTCCCACCCCCGCCATGTCACTTCCCTCGCTCGTTTCCTCGCTTATTTCCTCGACACTTAGAATTTCTGTTTGTAAATATATAAGTAGACTATTTTCAGTATTTTGTGGAAATATATAGTCAAGTTTAATATTGGCAATGTGGTTGTGTGATCATGTGATGAGCTTTCCCCTTAGGATTTCGAGTTAATTTTGTGCACATCGCAAATTAAGTACCCTTTATTGAATCACTCAATTGAATCAAGACTAGGTTAGTAGTTTGCAAAATGTAAAAATAAATAAACGCAACAATTTCCAAATCAGAACAATTGTCAAGTACTCGATAAATAAAATTTTATAGTATTATAGTTGGGAGTTGTTACGTGTACCCGATTATTTAGTTCGATTGCACCAACTCTCTTTATTGCACCGATAGTTTAGGATGTTTTAACTTTGTTCCACCGACTTATTATTTTTTTAATAATAAAAATCATTAAGTACGAAACTTTTTTACTTAGTAGCATTAATTGACTATTGAATGAAAAAACAATAGTAATCATCATTTATAAACTACAAAACTAAAATTCAGTCGATATGATTAGATTCGCTATTTCTATAAGTTAGAGCACTTTCTGCTCGAGAAAATGTAAATGAAAATCTCTATGAGTTAGAGCACTTTTGCTCGAGAAAATGTAAATGAAAAATCCGAACCTGTCCAGTTGCCATGCCTACTTTGCAACTTGAGCACAAATAAAAGCCGAGAATCACGGCCCACTAAGGGTGTGTTTGGTTGGATGAAATCTTATGTCATGAGAATCTATGAGATGACCCCTATAATTTAGGTTAAATTGATGTATCACTCCATATCTACCATTTAATTTTGTAATCATTGATGGAAATAAAAATCCTATAAATATGGAAATCCCACTCCATGTGATTATCATGTTCATGGTACTTCTATTCCCACTATTGATGATAAATACATTAAATTAACATAAAATATGGAGGTCCCTCATGAATTCTCATGAATTCTCGTGGTAACCAAACACACCCTAAATCTCTCAATAACAGCCAGATAAAAAGAAGAGCAAAACCTCACTCACCTTCTGATCCTACACCCACCAAAATTCAACCTTCACTTCAAAAACCTCATCAAAACCCAAAACCCAGAACCCATCTTCCAAATTTACCAATCGAGCTCCCGAAACCCTTCTTCACACCTGGATTTCACTATTCCCCAAACCCCAGGACTTACTCTTTTTCCTCTTCTTCTGTACAATCTTCGAAAGAAACTAATGGCAGAGGAGGAGGAGAGTGGTCTGGGGCACTTTCAGGACCCTCTCATTTCCACTTTCATGTTGAAGTAATTCATTGGATGATGGCGATGTTAAGAAGAGGAGGAGCAGCTGGTCTTCAAGACACAAAGGTCACTTCTTCTTTTTCGCTTTATATTTACTCTGTATTTCGTTATGAATCAACTCTTCTTGAGAAGCAGCAAAGAAAAATGGATCGTTCACTTGTTCTTTCATCTGTGGGAAATGGGTGTAACTCTGCAAGTCTTTGCCTTGATGAGGCTCTGGGTTTGTTCCATCGTCTCCTAGAACTAAGACCCATACCCCCAATTTTTCCTTTCACTCAATTATTAGGAGCCATTGTGAAGATGAAACACTACCACAAAGTCTTCCCTTTGTTCAAATTGATGGAATCCAAAGGAGTCCAACCAGATGTTGTTGCCTTTAGCATACTCATCAACTGTTACTGCCGTGTGGGTAGAGTCGACTTTGGTTTCTCTGTTCTAGGGGGAATTTTGAAACGTGGGTTGAAACCAACCCACATTACATTCACCACTCTCCTTAAGGGGCTCTGTATGGATGATGATAAAGTAGATCAGGCCGTTGATTTGTTTAACAAAATTGTGAAATATGGGTACCCCAGCAACGAATTTACTTATGGTATAATTATTGACAAGCTTTTGAAGGAAAATCGGGTGAAAGAGGCAGTGGATTTATTCCAAGAAATGATTGGAAGGGGAATTCCACTGAATGTTGTTACCTGCAATTCATTAATTCATGGGTTGTGCAATTCTGGCATGTGGGAAGAAGCTGCTAGCTTTTTTGATGATATGGCGAGTCGTGGGATTGTACCGAATGTTGTCACTTTTAACATCATGGTTGATGCTCTTTGCAAGGATGGGAAAATCGAAGAAGCACGCAACATGATGAAAATAATGTCTCAAAGAGGGGTTGTTCCTAATGTAATAACATATACCTCATTGATTCATGGGTTGTGCAATTCTGGCATGTGGGAAGAAGCTGCCAGTTTTTTTGATGATATGGTGAATCATGGGATCGTACCGGACATTATCACTTTTAACATCATAGTTGATGCTCTTTTCAAAGACAGAAAAATCGAAGAAGCACGTAACATGATGAAAATAATGTTTGAAAGAGGCATTGTCCCTGATGTGATGACATATAACTCACTGATTCATGGCCTATCTTGTTCAGGTCAAGGGAAAGATGCGTTTACTCTATTCAATGAAATGGTGGATTGTGGAATTTCACCGAATATGCACATATATACTACTTTAGTGGATGCTATTTGCAAAGAAGGGATGGTTGAAGAAGCGCATCAACTATTTGACCTCATAATTCAAAGAGGAGAACAACCTGACAGATTCACATACACTGCTTTGATGGATGGATATTGTTTGAGAGGCCAAATGAAAAAAGCAATACAAATTTTTCGTTCGATGGTCAACTGTGGCCATGGACCTAATGTTATTAGCTATAACTCTTTGATAAATGGCTATTGCAAGGTTCGCCATCTAGATAAAGCCTTGCTATTATTCCGTGAGATGCTTCACAAAGGATTAACACCCACCACCGTCACCTACAACACCCTTATAGATGGGCAATGCAAAGTTGGGAATGTTCTGGATGCACAAGATCTTTTCAAAGTTATGCAAGCTAAAGGGATAACTCCAAATATCATTACTTTTAACTCATTATTGCATGGGTTATGCAACAAGGACTGCTTTATTGAGGCCATGAAGTTGATTGACGAGATGGAAAACAAGGGAATAAAAGGAGATAATACTACTTACAGTATTCTCGTTCACTATATGTGCAGAGAAGGGGAAACAAATGATGCAAGAAAACTCATGGATAGTCTTTCAAAGAAAGGATTGCAACCTAATGTTATAACATACACCGCAATGATAAATGGTTTGTGTAAAGAAGGAATGTTGGAAGAAGCTCAAGATTTGATCATAGAAATGGAAAAGAAGGGTTGCCTGCCAAATGATGTTACGTTCAATATAATGGTTCAAGGTTTTCTTCGAAACAACGATGTTCAGAATGCAATTAAATTTCTCAAAGTGATGACTGAAAGGGGGTTTGCCTGCAATGCGGAGACCTCATCTAGAATAGTGGATTTGCTTGTGGTAGATCGGCCAAATCATGAATGTACAGAGATGCTGCGTACCTTTTTCTTGGAGGAGCAAAAGGAAGTTGAAGTGCTCAGTCCTTAGAAGGTACTTTAGCTATAAATGTTGTGGCCAGCATGTAATTACTTCACGCTGTATTAAATATCAATCATCATCCCTTGCAAACTTCTTTCCAGTATATGATTCCCCGCAACAGAAATGCATTCAATGGCAATGAAGTTGATTTCTTCCTTTATACATGTACTATATATTCTTTTTCTATTTGTCGTATGGCATCCCAAAAGTTAATTCTCAAATGAGAACCAGAGTGATGTTATTAGCTTCTTGATTTTTGTATTGACTTGATTGATTCAAGATTCAAGTTTGTTAACATATTAATTTAGTCCATGTTTGTGCAAAATTATTATTCTTTTTTAGTGTAGATGAAACTTCCCTCAGATTCATACATGGTACTGTAATTCCTTGACAACAAATAAAATTCTGATTGGTGTGTTCTTACCAAGAAAACAGAAATTTATATTTCTCAAGTTGGGTTTTCTTATGTTAATATTGGCATGCCTTTCTTGTTCTCTGTCTCTCTAATAGGGTCTCATGTTAATGGCATAGCTTTTAAATAATTCACGACAGTCAATTTCTCCTTTCAATAACTTCATTTGCTCCCTTCTTTCTGGCCAGCAATTCATATAGGAGTTTATAGACTGCAAGGTCAACATTCAATGACAATTTCACGTTGAGTTCAATAGGTTTCTCTATTAAGCATTACTGATGGTCTCTTGTAACTGGCATAGCGTTTAAATAATTTCTGACAGTCCTTTCTCCCACTAAATAAGTGTTAGGTTTTTTTTTTTTTTGCTCTTTTCTTCTGGCTGGCCTTGCATATGGGAGTTTATAGATTACACAGTCAACATTCAGTGACAATGTCAGTTTGTGAGCTAGCTTCAACAAGTTAGTCACATTAAAATTAATGGGTTTGGCTTGCCTTGGACACTTCTCAAATACTTTTTAAAAATCTTGGATACTTCTCGGACGCTGACCTCTTAGACTAAAATACTTCCTGGACACTTCTTAAAAATTCTAAAATACTTCTTGGATGCATCTTGGATATTTCTTAAAATTATTTATGTTGTATGTTTATAATGAAACGAACTCATCAAATATTAGAGATGATAATGGCTTCTCTCACATAATTCTGCTTAGTTAATATAGAGTTGCTGCTGAAGTATTGAAGTATTTTACCTTGCCGTTTCCCGAGTACAATTTGATCTGGTGATTAAACCTCCAAGTCAGAAGTTTGTCCTGAGATTTTTTAAGCCTATGCATTGCTAGCCAAGCAATGAAGTTATGCTGATGCCATATTAGATCAACTGAGGCCTATCCAGTTATGGGCGACTAACATGTTTCATTGCCACGTATATTTGCTTTAAGCGAGTAGATTCCTCATTTCCAATAAATCTTCTGGTCCTCACAATTTTGTTCAACTTCCAGTTGATCAAGATAAGAGCATACCTCTCCAGTATACTGTTTCAAGTGGTTCTATATTAGAGTATTGGACCATCTTCCATTTTTGAGCTGACTTTTTGCATCTTTCTGAATGGTCGAGTCATCCTGAAGCTCTGAAAGCGAATTTGTCTTAAAATTTTATGGACATAGACTAGTTAATGTTGGTTCCAGGTTGTGTTCGTGATTATACTGATTTCTCAGATTTTAGCGTTGTTGATTTTATTTTTAATGATTTGTTTCTTCCTTTCATCCCTTGTCATCTGAAATTTGAATCTCTATATATTGGCTAAACTTGATACTCGATCCGGTTATTTTTTATTTTATTTATTTTATTTTTATTGTTTAATGCAGGCTGAGCAATTCTTAGTGATCAGATCACAAAGGTGGTTTATGACTACCTGATAATTTCAGCGAATTGCAGCCACAAGTAAGGCTACAAATCATTCTACCAATGTTTTATTTTGATCAGATTTTTTAGGTTAGCTATCACATTGCAATCATATTTTTACGCCAATATTCTTTTTTCTCAGGCATTATCCATCTGTCGTTTGGTTGTATTCTGTTGTTGAAGGGACTGTCCTAGTGTTATCAATGGAGTGGTATGTAGTTATTTGCTTCTTCAAGGTTTGATGATTTTCATGAGCTGCAAAAGTTACAAAAGCTGTTTCGAAATGACTACAAATTTTTACAGCAGCAATTCACTTGCTCCTAGGGACTCTTGTGAACCAACATGTCGTTGATAGTTCCAAGTAGTTGACCTTCTTTGAGTGCACATAATTGAGAAAGTCTGAGAATAGGTGATCAGATGATATAAAACTTGGATTCACATTAGAAAGATGATCTTCATCTGAGACCTCCAGATATCGATATTTTGCATCTGAGATGAAATACTATTGGTTAGCTTAGGAAAACCTCAATACTTTTTCTATTACTGCAATTTTTCGGTTGTTTACTAAATGTTGTTTTCTTCAGGTTGGTAATCTTTTACCAGTGAGTCGGAAGAGTCTACTTGAATGACATTGGTAGATCTCAGTATCAACCATCGAATGACATTGTTGATGATTCCACAGATGATCCTACAAGTTTCACGACTTTATTCTAGATGTGCCAGATCACCTTCCACCATCTTCTTCTTCCTCCAGCTGTCTTCTAGCAATTTCCACTAAGATCCAGCAAATCCACAACTCAAATCCAGCATATATGGGTTGTCCACTATGCCGACAAGCCGCAATCTATTGCCGACAAGCTGAAATTGAGCATTCACAGGTACTTTTCTTATATCTCTGTTCTTTGTGTTGTTCCCTGTTTCAACAATTCTTCACCTCGGCGGTCTTAGGTTTTGTATTATTATTTTAATAATTTACAAAAGTTAAGCATAATACTTTATCAATTACATCCAATTTAATGCCAATATACATATGCAAAATTTAATAACATGAAAAATTAACAATCGTGAACAAAATTTATCAAAACTCAAATGACTGAAGTTGGTCATGATTGGTACTTTATATAAATTTGAATTTGTGTACTCTTTTATTTTTTTTCAAATTACATGAATAACCTCAGTTATGTTTGATAAAATCTACATTAGTAAAATTAGTACCAGCAGATCCTTTGAGAATTCCATTAAGTAATCATCATTTGCTACATTTAGACATATACTGAATAAAAAACAATTAAATAGTTTATTTCTAAAAAATAGGAAATAAAATAAAATAAGAACACAATCAGCCTTATTAAAAAATTAAAAAAATTAAAAATCGCCCAGACCGCCTAGATCCTGCCCAGACCCCGCCCAGACCCGCCCAGACTGCCCAGAACCGCCCAGACTGCCCGCCCAGCCATTAATCTGGGCGATTTTCCACCTTCTAGCGCCTAGGCGGCCGCCCATGCCGATTTTTAGAACACTGGATTATACAAGCAATATCCGTTTTTGCCCTTCACAACCCCAAAGGGGTTCAACACACACGAAGGATGTTGATCAAGTCCAAACAATGTTGGAACTTGACCTCAAAAACTATATTTGTCAACATATCAGCAGGATTCTCCTTGGTGTCAATCTTCTTTAGTAAGATGTCACATTCTTCTATGATTTCTCGCACAAAGTGAAAACAAACATCAATGAGTTTCGTACGTGCATGATGAACTTGATTCTTCGCCAAATAAATGTCACTCATACTCTCACAAAAGACATCTAGATGGTCTTGTATTACACCCAAGTCATCAAGCAACCCTTGAAGCCAAATTGTTTCCTTAACGGCTTCTGTAACCGCCATATACTCAGCTTCAGTTGTAGACAATGCAACTGTAGACTGCAACGTAGATCTCCAACTTACTGGTCCTTTAGCAAGAGTAAGGATATAACCAGTAATTGATCGTCGCTTATCCAGATCTCCTGCATAATCTGAATCCACATAACCAACACAATGTTGACAATTACTCACATCCTTCTCAAATAGTAAACCATCTACTGTACCCAGGATGTACCGTAGAATCCATTTCACTGCTTGCCAGTGTCCTTTTCCTGGATCATGCATGTACCGACTTACCATACTGACTGACTATGAAATGTCGGGCCTCGTACACACCATTACATACATTAAGCTTCCCACTACATTTGCATATGGCACTTGAGCCATGTACTTTCGTTCCTTATCAGTGCTAGGAGACATATAAGCTGAAAGCTTAAAGTGAGGGGTAAGAGGTGTACTAACCGATTTTGTGTTGTCATTCATCCCAAATCGTTGTAACACCTTCTTCAAATATGCTTGTTGTGACAAGCTCACAGTTCCCTTCACCCTGTCTCTTCGAATTTCCATGCCAAGGATCTTTTTAGCTTCACCAAGATCCTTCATTTCAAACTGAGTTCTCATCTAGCATTTCAATTTATCAATCTCATACTTACTCTTGGAGGCTATAAGCATATCATCTACATATAAGAGCAAATATATAAAGGAACCATCACGAAGCTTACGGAAGTAGACACAATGATCATAATGGCTTCGAGTGTACCTCTGCCCTAGCATAAACTGATCAAACCGCTTGTACCACTGTCTTGGAGACTGTTTCAACCTGTACAAGGATTTGTTCAATTTACACACACAATCTTCTTTCTCTGCAACCTTATACCCATTTGGCTGAGTCATATAGATCTCCTCCTTTAATTCTCCATGTAAAAACACAATTTTTATATCTAATTGAGCTAACTCAATATCAAATTGTGCAACCAAGGCTAGCAAAATTTGAATGGAAGAGTGTTTCACAACTGGAGAAAATACTTCATCGTAGTCTATACCTTCCTTCTGAGCATAACCTTTGGCAACTAACCTTGCCTTAAAGCGCTCACCATTATTAGGAGATCATTCTTTCTTTGTGTATACCCATTTGCACCCAATAGCTTTATTACCTTTCAGTAAGCTACACAATTCCAATGTTTCATTCTATCCATAGCCTTTTTCCATTGTTCACAGTCGGTACTTTGAATTGCTTCTTTATAGGTAAAAGGTACTTCATCCTCAACTACTGGAAGTGCATAGGCAACACAGTCACTAAACCTTTGAGGACGTTTTACATTCCTCTTTGGTCTACTTGTTGCAATTGACTTCTGAATTGGAGTCTCTGAAACGTCATCAACTGTATCTACCGCAGTCTTAGTATTTGTGTCTTCATCTGCACCTATTGTGAAATCAGTAGGTACTACATCTGTAAATACAGGACTAGCTGGAACACAGTAGCATCAATCTCCACCTGCTGCAAATTCTCTATGGTCGAACTTTCCACCTGCTGAGAGTTCTTTGGCTTCAGCATAGAAGCCTCATCAAAAGTCACATCCCTGCTAATAACAATTTTCCTGGATTCAGGAACCCACAACTTATAGCCTTTTACTCCATCCATGAAACCTAAGAAAATAGCTTTCTTGGCTCGGGGATCTAACTTACCTTTTTAAACATGAAAGTATGCAGGACAACCAAAGATATGTAATCTATCATAATCATTTGCAGGATTTTCAGACCATACCTCCATAGGAGCTTTTCCATCAATCGCAGCCGCAGGCAACCTGTTGATGAGATGGCACACATATGTCAAAGCCTCAGCCCAAAACGCTTTTCCCAATCCAACATTGGACAACATACAACGAACTTCTCCAGCAATGTACGGTTCATGCGTTCTGCCACCCCATTCTGTTGCGGAGTATCTCTAACCGTGAAGTGTCTGACAATTCCCTCATCCCGACATACTTGCAAGAACAAATCAGCTTTGTATTCACCTCCATTATCTGAACGGAGCCTTCTGATCTTTCTGCCACTCTGAGTTTCAATCATCTTTTTCTACTTCATGAACACATTCAAGACCTCATTTTTATGCTTCATGGTGTACACCCACACACGTCTTGAATAATCATCTACAAAAGTGACGAAATAGCGCATACCTCCCAATGATGCTTGCTTGGCAGGTCCCCAAACGTCCGAGTGAACATAATCAAGAATCCCACGAGTACGATGGATAGCGGTGCCAACTTGACTCTCGTCTTCTTGCCCATTACACAATGTTCACAGAATTCTAACTTGCAGGTCTTAGCAACTTTTAGCAAACCTTATTTCACAAGAGTTTGCATACTCTTCATACCAACATGCCCTAAACGCATGTGCCACAATCTGGTCGTATCACAAGAAGTACTTGCAGACTCAGTAACTGCAACTTCTCCCGTAATTGTATTCCCGGTCAAGAAATACAAATTACCTTTTTTGATTGCCTTCATCACCACCATTGCACCAGACACAACCTTGAGAACACCATCTGACATGGTTATCTTGTAACCTTTGGTATCTAAGGAACCCACTGAGATGAGATTCTTCTTCAAAGCAGGAACATACCTTACTTCTTTCAAATTTCGAACTATACCATCAAACATCTTCAGCCGGATTGTACCTATCCCTTCTGTTTTGCATGTCTCATTATTACCCATCAAAACAGTTCCACCATCTAGCCTTTTAAAGCTAGAAAATCAGTCCCTATGGGGACACATATGATAAGTGCAACTCGAATCCACAATCCACTCGTCAGTGGAACACATCAATGCTGATATAGATAGGGAATACTCATCAGAATCTTCATCACTACGCTCGGCAACATTCACACTGGTGCATTTCTTCCCTTTCTCTTTGGCTTTGATTTTCAGACAAACTTTTACCCAATGCCCTTTCTGATGACAGTAAACGCATTCATTTATCGCCGGAGTCTTTGACCCACTTTTCAATTTGGGTCTAGATTTATCTCTTTTACCAACAGATTTTCTCATTCTTGATCTTCCCCTTGCAGTCAATGCTTCAGACGCTGCATCCCTATGAATTTTAAGGTCCATCTTCCTGTACTCATAATTGAGCAGCGCTGTAGCAATCTCATCATAATTTAATGATTCTTTCCCCGTTAACAAAGTTGTAACGAGATGCTCATATTCTTCTGGAAGGGAATTCAAAAGGCACAAAGCTTTATAATTCTCTGAAATGATTTCTTCTAAATTCAATAGGTCGGCCATTAGCCTATTGAATTCATCCAGATGCTCAGACAAAGTAATACCTTGTCTCATATTCATCCGGAACAACTGTTTCATGAGGAAGAGTTTATTTTGAATACTCTTCGTCATGTACTTGTCTTCCAACTTTTTCGACAATGCTTGAGCGGAGGTTTCCTTCATGACGAAATATTTTGGTTCCTTCGCTAAACACAGTCGGATAAACCCACACGCTTGCCGATTCAATTTGTTCCAATCTTCTTCTCCCATGGCGTCCGGCTTATCACCCAAAGTATTCTCTAAATTCTGTTGTGCGAGCATATCCAAAACTTCACATTGCCACATGCCGAAGTTGTTCTTGCCATTGAACTTTTCGACATCAAACTTACCACCTGTAGTGGTAATCATCTTCAAACTGGAACCTGAACTTGATGTCTCTGTCATGTTCCTCAATACTTTCATACAAAACTATCAATTCACACTTACACACGAACCAAGAAAATACCTTCGGCTCTGATACCAATTTGTTGCGCCTCGCGAAAGCGTAACAGATTGTGAAACACAATTGATAGTTGCAATAGAAAGTAATAAATTCAAATTATAAACAAAGCAATATAAAGTAAATGAAAATAAATAAAACACGTACCGCACACATCAATTTAACGTGGTTCGGCAAGTTTGCTTATGTCCACGGGCAAAGAGAATAGCTTTACTAATGAGATCGATGAGTACAAATGGAGGGAGTTATCCAACGTCAACGACGTTGACACACGTGTCTGAGTGACACCACGGATATATGCGGGGTGCATATATCCTTTACAAAGAGAAAAGATTTTTTTTTCGTTTTTCTCTCTCCTCTCTTTTTTTCCTCCCTTACAAATACACAGACACAGATTAGGGTCTCTCACAATCTCACAATCTCTCAAATGAAAGAAGATGTTCCTAAAGAGGAGGGGGTTCCTCCTTTTATAGCCGCTCTTTGGCGGTGGAGGGTGGCGGTGATGGAGGGTTACATCACCTTCCACCACCATCTTCTTCTTCCTCCAGCTGTCTTCTAGCAATTTTCACTCAGATCCAGCAAATTCACAACTCAAATCCAGCACATATGGATTGTCCACTATGCTGACATGCCGCAATCCATTGCCGACAAGCCGAAATTGAGCATTCACAGGTACTTATCTTATTTCTCTGTTCTTTGTGTTGTTCCCTGTTTCAACATGATCATGTACCGCCCTATCACAAAATTAAGGTGAAGTGTCTGCCCATTACGAATTTCCTAAAATTTGGTAGTAATTCTTACACAAACCCCATATCCTCTGAGTATGGATAATTGAGAAAGTCGGAGAGAAGGCAATATCAGACGATGTAAAGCTCAGATTTATCTGAAAGATCACAGAAAATAATTATCAATCGAGATATTTGATTATGGATCTGAGATGAAATACCATCGAATTAGCTTATTGTTTATTCTACCTACTTTTCAAATCTACTACAATTTTTAGGTTTACCAAATTTTGATTTCCACCAGACATTCCATGTAATTTCAGGTTAGCAATATTCCATTTTGTGAACTTGAGTGGGAAGAAATGAAGAATGTGCTTACAATGGAATTGGTGGATCCCAGTTCAACTCTCAAATGACATTGTTGATGTCTTGATGATTCCACTGGTGAGTCTACAGTACACAACCTTCTTCCAGACGTCTAGTCAATGTAGAACCTCTAGCTAGAGTACTCTGAGGAGCTTCAGGTCAATAAAGCTAGACAACAGATTCCATCTCAACTTATATAGAGAACTATTGTGGGCCTTGAATGTAGGGATGGGCATCCCATCCCGCGATTCCGTTCCCGTCCCGATTTTTTCGGGTCTTAATGGGATTGAATAATTTCATCCCGATTCCGTCCCGTCCCGATCTAGAATGGGAAGAGATGGGACGAAGATTTTCAATCCCGCCAATCCCGTCCCGAACTAATTTATTAATATTTTTATTTAATTATTTATTTTAGAATTGTGGATGCCCATACAAGTATGGTAAGCCCAAACTCTATCAAATAGTATGCAAGGGTGAGACACTACCATTCTTTGGAGCAAGATACCCCAGTGGTATAGTTCCTGCTACAATAGTAGTGAACAATGTTTTGAGCATAATAAAGAAATCAGTCCACTTGCTCGATATAACAACACTTTCACAGTTCAGGAAAGATGCACACCCTTTTGTTTATAGCGGCAATCATAAGGGCATTAATGATTGCAGCCACTGGTGCCTTCCTGGGCTGCCTGATACTTGGAATCAGCTTCTATATGCGGCTCTACTCCAAGGATAGAGATCATTCATTCACAAATTACAATTAGAAAATTAAACTATTGTAAATTATGTGAAGGGAAATTTCTCATCTCCCTTTTCATTTTTGTAAGAGTGGATAGTAAGGAGGATGCAACATTAGCTGTAAACCAAATCATTCAATCCCTCATCAAACATGTACTGCCCTCGTCTTGAATTCTATTGTTGCTCTATTGGAATTTTTTCATAAATGCTTAATCTGCAGCATAGCCATGGGATAGTAGTTAATCAGCAATCATTTTCAGGAACACTACAGCTATGCATAATCATTTTGTCACAATAATTTTCAATGCGCTATCATTATTCTCCCTATTGGAAAACAAAGATCTATCAGCAGAGCAGGCTTTCTACAATCTAATAAACATCTACAGATTGTTTAAAAAGCTAAAATCATAAACTACATCCAATGAACTATGCCCATTTGTTGCAGCAATAGCTAGTCGCACTAGGTCGACTGAGTGCAAGAATCATAACTTCTGTCCAGTTTTTACAGATCAGCCGTAACTTTGAATAGGACAATAGTCGTAATGGTACCACCTCATTAGTTAATCTCCCATACATGTCAATCTCCCATCCAATAACTCCAATACACCAAAAGTTTCATAATAATCCCCTCATCCTCTGCTAGGTTTAAATTTTACAGTGCATCATAATCTGACAATTTAGATTAGATTTGCACGTTGATCCTGTCCCGTCCCGTCCCGAACCCGTTTGGGATGGGACGAGGTCGAGATGAGGTTTTTCCCATCCCATCCCGATCCTGTATGAACGGGATGGGATATGGATGGGTATATCTCGTCCCGTCCCGTGCCCACCCCTACTTGAATGCATAGAAGAGCTTAAACCTAGTAGGAAAGAAGAAGAGACGTAGAAGGAGAACAAATGAAATGCTGTTTATGTCCCCAAATTACCATCTCTGACAAACAACATGAAGACTAGTAGAAGAGAACAATCATTGAATTCATGTCATGATGGTAACACTATGAAGTTGCATAAAAGCTTTGGTAGAAAAGAAGGCTACTTAATGGCCAGGGAGAAGTGGAGATCGACAAGAATGTTAGATAGAAGATGTGTATGTGGATTTTCGCCACGCAGCATCTTGATATCGAAAAAGACATCAATACAAGTGTTCAATGGAGAAAAGTCAGTTCTTTATCAAGTCAAATCTATGTATGTGCAAAGTTTGTCTTAGGTGTCTTAATACAAACCTGATACCCATCATCATACTTCTTATTTATTGAACTCTTCAATTTCCAGTTACAGAAAATCATTGTCATTGATCTGTTAATTGCTGTAAATCTTCTATATGCTCCTTCTGATGAACTTCAGGAGTTAAAAGATTTTTATTCATCTCTTCTACTCTGTTTCTATAACTCAGTTCCATAGCATGTCATTGATTTCAAACACTACTATATCTGGACAACGGTGTATGCTAACAACATGGAGTCGAGTAACGTGACGGTGTGAAGCAAAAGATTTCATTTGCAATTGTAATCAAAGCATTGGATTCTATGCAAAAACAAACATACAACTGTACGAATCTGAGGGATGAACAGCAATTTAAATGTAATAACTAAAGGGAATAAAAAAGTCAATTTAATCAGACACAACGCGTTTTAAAGCTGTGCGGGTAGTTAGGTTGGGCTTAGAGCGGATAATATTGTTTCATGTGGATCGGGTCGTGACAATATTACAATATTGCAAGTTTGTGCATCCGTACTGTGTGAATCAGGTTGTTACACCAATATTTTTGATTTAGAAGGTTTGTTTTTGTTGTCGGTAGTCCACATGAAGTTGAGCATACGAGGCAAAGTTGGAGAATTGCTGGCAACGCATGCCCAATTAATGGGAATTGGGGAAAGGAGCCATAGCTTGAGAATCACTGGACAGAGGAAGAAAAGATGAAAAGCATCTTCTTCAAATCTTTGATAGAAGCAACAAATATTATCGAGAGGAACGTGGAGTTTGGCAGGCTTAGTCCTGGTAGGAAGGATATCATAACTGATTTTCCAAAGAAGGTTGAGAGCGTTTGGCGGGGCTTTAATGCTCCATAGGTTTTTCAAAAAAGGCGGTCGAAGATGAAGTAGAACTATCATTGCCATCTTTAAAAAAGGTCTTAGCAACGCTTTTGACCGAAAATTGGCCTCTTTTATCCGGTTACCAAATGAGCTTGTCAGGTTGAGTAGAATGCCTGATATGAATATTTAAAATATCATTGAGAAGTAGAACATTCCATTGACCAAGTTGCCCTGGATGGTCAATCCAAAGGTCAGAGATAGACTGTTGCATGACAATAAGAAGCAGTCGAAAAACACATTCTTCTAGAGGAAGACCGGGCTTAACTCAACAATCAGTCCATAAACTGATATTGTTACCTGAAAAAACTTGCCAAAGCAAGTGATTTTTCATACCCGTAAGAGAGGTGATGTTACCTCTCAAGGCAAAGGACGCCACCAAAAGTCACTTGTTAAGGAGGTGTAAATTGGTTCTTGTGAAATATATGGCTTTCATTGTATACTCCGAGGAGTTGCAGGAAATGAAAGAATTTACCAAATATTCTTAACCATAAGAGCCAAGTTTTTTTGTGCGGGCAAGGAGGATGTTGTGACCCCCTAGGGTTCGCAGGAGCGAGATTTTCTGTCAGGTGCATGTATGCTTGGATTTGTTATCATTTGCTCTATATTCCACCAAAAGTCACGAGCAAGATTGTCCAATTTAGTTGTAATCGAGATCGAAAGAAGGAATGTTTGTTAATTGCTACTTCAAAATAAAAAATAAAAAATTGTTGTATATACAAAATATAAAAGTTTATACAACAAACAAAGCTAGCTTATTTTTTTCTATAAAAATTGAGCGAAAAGACCTTTTTTTTTTTTTTGTTCCCAATTAGGACCCACCCTACACATGATTAATTTGTTCAATTTTTTTGGTGTTTTCACGTGCACTCTTCCTCCTCTTCTGCTCACTAGATCAATCCATCTCTTGCATGTTGTTCCTCCACTCACTCAGGCTCGTCTTCCTCTTCTGTGACAACTCAAAAAAAAAAAAAAAGCAATACTGATCGTTGATGTGTACATTCTTACACCCCAATTCCCGCAAACTCATACATAATAATTCGTCTTACCAAATTAACATGTACCTACTTTTATACAAGTAGAACTGTAACATTACATAAATAATGAAAAATTAAGAAAAAAAAAAAAAAAGTATAAGTCATACAAGAAACAATTTTGGAAGATTGAGAAATAGATGTTTTAGCAGATAAAGATTGTTGATCAGCCATTGAGAGAAGAAGATGGACGAAGAAAAACAAAGTCTTTTCTTGTTTCCAAAGGCTACAAACGTGTAAACTAGATAAAGCTTTTCATACAAAAAGGGTAATTTGAGGAAAATGTGTATTTCAATAAGGTAGAGTAGGCTACCAACTCTACTTATACAGTTAGTTAACCCAACCTTGTTAACTTCCCAACCTCTTTGATCAAGAACAAAGTAAAATCCCCCTCAACTCCACCCAAAACTACATAACTGCCCCCCTTAATGCATTGTCAACTACTACACATCACATCCATTACCAAAATGCCCTTATTTCATTTAAAGCATCAACTATTGTAATTTTGCGTGTACACAAGTTCTAACAATGGTAATCCGGATGACATGTCGAAGGCATGACACGATAGTCATGTTAAAGGCGTTAATATGCATTACAAGAAATGTAAAAGGTGTGAAGGATTACATAAAAGAGGCCTTGGCGGTATACGTGTGTGAAACAATGCTTGTCGTGTAACCGAGTTTCATAACAAGAGCCTATTCAACACATCACCCTTTGTGATTGATCAATCATTTTTTTTCTTTATTTATCTTTCAACCTGAGAAACAATTTGACACTAATAATGGATTTGTAGAAAAAATAACATGATGATTCAAAGTAATGGGGCAAAATAGTCCATTCCATCATGGAATGAACACACCAAAGTTATCTTCAAAGTCAAACTATAACACTAGAATTGTAATCCAACTCCAACACTTAGAATTGTAATTTGGAGAGACATGGATTATGGCAATATATCTCTAATCCATTTCACCTTATAAAACCAAACAACCATATATCCTTCATTCCTTCCATTGTCTTTATATCTACTATTGAGAACAATTCTAGAAAGAAAAAAAAAACACAAACAATATGGGCAGTTTTCATGGCTACTCATCCCTTATTACCATACTTTTCTTCTTCTTCTTCTTCTTCTTCTGCCTTGTGCCTTTGTCGACATTCGGATGGAGTAGTAACCCGTTGGTGGAACTGTCATCGCGGTCTGAGTTGGTTGAGCTAGCTGGGTATGGTGAGGAGAAGCTATCCTCAGTCTTGGTGACTGGTTCAGTTCTTTGTGAGTCTTGTTTGGGTGGAGAAGATCATAAACATTCTTTTCCTGTTTCAGGTACATTCATTACTTGTTCAAAGTTTTTTCACTGAATTAATGCTTTTGTTTAGAATTCAAATCATCTATCAAGTAATGATTGATGTATATTTTCATATAATATTTTTATTTCATCTATTTGGCAATTCATAGAATACATATTAGAATGAAGAAGTAACCATATTCTTTATGTGAAAGCAAATTGTTAATAAATAAAACAAAAACAAGGTTATCTGGATATAGTATCGATATATTGAAAAAAGAAATTGATAATGGAAAATGAATATTATATCATTAATGGTCATTTAAATTAGTGTAAAATAATGTAACATTTTATGTGAAGTTAAAAAAGAAGTAAATTAAAAAAGTTCTAAATTAGTTTCAGAGATTATATGTATATTGTAGACCGAAACTCAGTGGTGCTAAAACATAAAGTGGATTTGTTTCGGTCTTTTGTTGAATCTTTTTTAAGGCTCAATAGATAATTTGATAAGCCTTTCAGTTTGATAAATAGATGTTCGACTTCATGTGATCTCGGAAACAACTGTAATTAGTTCAATCATTATACCTATTTGATTAAATTAGAGGCCTAGCTAGTTAATTCTATTATTTGATATAAAATACTTCGGCATTGAAAGTTGTTTCTGCTGCCCCATTATCTTAAACAAGGCAAAATTTCAAGATTGAATTTGAACATTTGCTTAGAGGCAAAGTGATATATAAGTCTATTTTGGAATGAAACAGGTTACCATGCATGTAACTTCTAAGAGATGGATAGACCATCTACTCTACCCATAACTGATGGGGATATTTTGCTTCTTAAATATGTATTCCTTCAATATCACCCCTAGTTTATGGTAGAAGTACAATATAAGTTGGACAAATTTTTACATGTTTTTGTTGAGCTAAATACTTTGAGGAATATATATTTGTTTTAGTGCTACGGCGTAGGTGACCTCGACAGTTAGCTAGACTGACATAAATTTGTGATCTTAAATAAGGTGCATTGGTGGGGGTTTCATGCAAGACAGGAAGAAGAAAGATGAAGCTGATGAACTGGGTACAAGAGAGAACAGATGAGTACGGAGAATTCATGATTGATCTACCATCTCACCTCCATGCAATCCCTTCTTTGGACAAAGCATGCATTGTTAGGGTTCTTAGGATGCCAAAGAATTCCCCATGCAAGAGAGTCTCTGTTGGCAAACCAAAGGGGCTAAAACTGTCATCAGTTGGTAACAATATCAGAGCTTACACTGTTGGAAGTTTACGATTCCAGTTTCAACGCGGTGCTTGTATTAAAGAAGCAAAATGATCGACAATGGAGAAATATCGAGGTACTACTGCGTGATCCAATTAGGGTGTGAAAGATCGAGGTACTACTGCGTGATCAAATTAGGGTGTGAAGCCATGAGTCTCAATCTAGATGGCGCTTTCGGTCACCACATTGAGATATGGATGTTTGTAAATATATAAGTAGACTATTTTCAGTATTTTGTGGAAATATATAGTCAAGTTTAATATTGGCAATGTCGTTGTGTGATCATGTGATGAGCTTTCCCCTTAGGATTTCGAGTTAATTTTGTGCACATTGCAAATTAAGTACCCTTTATTCAATCACTCAATTGAATCAAGACTAGGTTAGTAGTTTGCAAAATGTAAAAATAAATAAACGCAACAATTTCCCAATCAGAACAATTGTCAAAAGTACTGGATAAATAAAATTTTATAGTATTATAGTTTGGAGTTGTTACGTGTACTCGATTATTTGGCTCGATTGCACCAACTCTCTTTGTTGCACCGGTAATTTAGGATGTTTTGACTTTGTTCCACCGACTTATTATTTTTTTAATAATAAAAATCATTTAGTACGAAACTTTTTCACTTAGCATTAATTGATTATTGAATGAAAAAACAATAGTAATCATCATTTATAAACTACAAAACTAAAATTCAATCGATATGATTAGATTCGCTATCTCTATAAGTTAGAGCAGTTTTTGCTCGAGAAAATGTAAATGAAAATCTCTATGAGTTAGAGCACTTTTGCCCAAGAAAATGTAAATGAAAAATCCGAACCTGACCAGTTGCCATGCCTACTTTGCAACTTGAGCACAAATAAAAAGCCGAGAATCACGGGCCACTAAGGGTGTATTTGGTTGGATGAAATCCTATGTCATGAGAATCTTGACCGGTTGTCATGCCTACTTTGCAACTTGAGCACAAATAAAAAGCCGAGAATCACGGCCCACTAAGGGTGTATTTGGTTGGATGAAATCCTATATCATGAGAATCTATGAGAGGACGCCTTTAGGTTAAATTGATGTATCACTCCACATTCACCATTTAATTTTGTGATCAATGATCGAAATAAAAATCCTATAAATATTGAAATCCCACTCCATGTGATTATCATGTTCACGGTACTTCTATTCTCACTATTGATGATAAATACCTTAAATTAACATAAAATATGGAGGTCCCTCTGTGAATTCTCGTGGCAACCAAACACACCCTAAATCTCTCAATAACAGCCAGAGAAGAAGAAGAGCAACTGGTTCTGTAAACCTCACTCACCTTCTGATCCTACACCCACCAAAATTCGACCTTCACTTCAAAAACCTCATCAAAACCCAAAACCCATCTTCCAAATTTACCAATCGAGCTCCCGAAACCCTTCTTCACACCTGGATTTCACTATTCCCCAAACCCCAGGACTTACTCTTTTTCCTCCTCTTCTGTACAATCTTCCAAAGAAACTAATGGCAGAGGAGGAGGAGAGTGGTCTGGGGCACTTTCAGGACCCTCTCATTTCCACTTTCATGTTGAAGTAATTGCTTCTACTTCATTGGATGATGGCGATGTTAAGAAAAGGAGGAGCAGCTGGTCTTCAACACACAAAGGTCACTTCTTCTTTTTCACTTTATATTTACTCTGTATTTCGTTATGAATCAACTCTTCTTGAGAAGCAGCAAAGAAAAATGGATCGTTCACTTGTTCTTTCATCTGTGGGAAATGGGTGTAACTCTGCAACTCTTTGCCTTGATGAGGCTCTGGGTTTGTTCCATCGTCTCCTAGAACTAAGACCCATACCCCCAATTTTTCCTTTCACTCAATTATTAGGAGCCATTGTGAAGATGAAACACTACCACAAAGTCTTCCCTTTGTTCAAATTGATGGAATCCAATGGAGTTCAACCAGATGTTGTTGCTTTTAGCATACTCATCAACTGTTACTGCCGTGTGGGTAGAGTCGATTTTGGTTTCTCTATTCTAGGACACATTTTCAAACGTGGGAGGAAACCAACTCACGTTACATTCAACACTTTGCTCAAGGGGTTCTGTATGGATGATAAAGTAGACCAAGCCATTGATTTGTTTGAAAAAATTAAGAAGTACGGGTACCCGAATGACGAATTTACTTATGGTACAATTATTGACAAGCTTTTGAAGGAAAATCGGGTGAAAGAGGCAGTGGATTTATTCCAAGAAATGATTGGAAGGGGAATTCCACTGAATGTTGTTAATTGCAGTTCATTAATTCATGGGTTGTGCAATTCTCGCATGTGGGAAGAAGCTGCTAGCTTTTTTGATGATATGGTGAGTCGTGGGATCGTACCGAATGTTGTCACTTTTAGCATCATGGTTGATGCTCTTTGCAAGGATGGGAAAATCGAAGAAGCACGCAACATGATGAAAATAATGTCTCAAAGAGGGGTTGTTCCTAATGTAGTAACATATACCTCATTGATTCATGGCCTATGTAGTTTAGGTCAAGGGAAAGAGGCATTTTCACTATTCAGTGAAATGATGGATTGTGGAATCTCTCCGGACGTGCACACTTATACTATATTGGTGGATTTTATTTGCAAAGAAGGGATGGTTGAAGAAGCACATCAACTACTCGACCTCATAATTCAAAGGGGAGAACAACCTGACATATGCACATACAATGCTTTGATGGATGGATATTGTTTGCGAGGCCAAATGAAAAAAGCAATACAAATTTTTTGTTCGATGGTCAACTGTGGCCATGGACCTAATGTTATTAGCTATAACTCTTTGATAAATGGCTATTGCAAGGCTCGCCATCTAGATAAAGCCTTGCTATTATTCCGTGAGATGCTTCACAAAGGATTAACACCCACCACCGTCACCTACAACACCCTTATAGATGGGCAATGCAAAGTTGGGAATGTTCTGGATGCACAAAATCTTTTCAAAGTTATGCAAGCTCAAGGGATAACTCCAAATATCATTACTTTTAACTCATTATTGCATGGATTATGCAACACGGACTGCTTTATTGAGGCCATGAAGTTGATTGACGAGATGGAAAGCAAGGGAATAAAAGCTGATAATGCAACTTACAGTATTCTTGTTGACTATATGTGTAAGAAAGGGAAAATGAATGTGGCAAGAAGACTCATGTATAGTCTTCCAAACAAAGGATTGCAACCTGATGTTATGACGTACACCGCAATGATAAATGGTTTTTGTAAGGAAGGAATGTTGGAAGAAGCTCAAGATTTGTTCATAGAAATGGAAAAGAAGGGTTACTTGCCAAATAGTGTAACATTCAATATAATGGTTCGGGGATTTCTTCGTAACAGTGATACTCAGAATGCAATCAAATTTCTCAAGGTGATGGATGAAAGGGCTCTTGTTGCTGATGCGGAAACCTCATCTCTAATAGTGGATATGCTTACAGCAGTTGGGTCGGACCGAGAATGTACAGAGATGCTTCGTACTTTTTTCTTGGAAGGGAAAAAGGAAGGTGACGTGCTTAGTACTTAGAAGATACTTTAGTTCTAAATGCCGTGGCCAATATGTTGTTATTTCATGCCTGAATTAATATCAGTCTCCAATCAATGGCAATAAAATTGTTTATATGATACCCTATATAATCTTTGTTTCCATTCAAATTTCTTATTTATTTGTGGTATGATCCTAAAAATTAATTATCAAATCACAATTTCAAACGTTGTAGTCATGAACTTGAGTGATTCAAAGTTCAAGTATGTTAACATTCTCAATTAAATTTTATTTCTTGAATTTTTATTTCTTGAATTGTTTCTCCTTCACAACAAATAATTTCTAATCGGTGACGTCTTACCAAGAAAACGGAAAATTATATTTCTCAAGTTGGGTTCTTATCTTTAAATTGGCATGACTTTCTTGTTCCTTGTCTCTCAAATACGGTCCTCGTGTGTATGGCATAGCTTTCTAATAACTCGCGATAGTCTGTTTCTCCTTTAAATAACTGTTCGGTTTTCTTACTCCTTTAGCATTGCATATAGGAGAAAGGTCAACATTTAGTTACAATGTCATGTTGGGTGGTAGCTTCAACAAGGTTTCTCTATTAAGCATTACTGATGGTCTTGTTATTTCCGTTTGTTTCTCTAAGTAATTGTTAGTTACATTCTGGTTCTATGAGCGTTTTAGTCCGACTGAGTGTGCTAACTGTTTGTTGTCCAACTGCCTTTAGAATTTTGTTCCGCGTTGTGAAACAGGAATAATAGCAAGGTCCATATCTCTTTGCTTTGGTCATGGATGAGTTGACGAGACATCTGCAAGAAGATGTACCTTGGTGCATGTTATTTGCAGATGATATTGTCTTAATGGATGAGACTAGTGCAAGTTTAGGTCAGAAATTAGTTAAGTGGCGGGAGACTTTAGAATTAGCCGTTCGAAGACGGAGTATCTAGTGTGCAACTTTGGGTGTGAACCAAGAGGGAGAAATAATGCAATTGAGATCGAAGGTGTCGAGGTCTCAGAGTGTGAGGCTTTTCGATATCTAGGATCTATAATTCAAAAGAATGGGGCTATTGGAGAAGATGTAGACCATAGGATTAAAGCTGGTTGGTTGAAATGGCGACTGGCGTCAGGAGTATTATGCGATAGAAGGATGCCTGCAAGGCTAAAAGGGAAATGCTATAAGACAATTGTTCGACCAGCCATGCTATACGGTTCAGAATGTTGGGCTACTACGGGACAACATACGCATAGGATGGCAGTAGCAGAAATGCGTATGTTGAGGTGGATGTGTGGTAAAACTCGTAAGGATAAAATTAGAAATAAAAGAATTAGGAGATACTTAGGTGTAGCGCCCATAGAGGAAAAAATTAGAGAAAGACGTTTAACTTGGTTTGGTCATGTGCGGAGGAGACCAAGCACGATGCCAATTAAAAAATGTTTAGATTGGCAAGTTAATGGAGGGTGTAGACGGAGGGGACGACCGTTGAAAACTTGGATGAAGACGGTGAATGAAGATATCATTGAGCTTGAATTAGGCGAGGAAATGTGGGAAGATCGCATTGCTTGGAGAACCAAAATCCATGTAGCCGACCCCGAAAATCTCGGGAATGGGCTTTGATGATGATGATGATGATGTTGTGAAACAGGAATGTTGTGGCACTGATGTTTGGTGGAAGAAGGGACATGTCATTGAAGGATGTCACAAGGTTTGAGTGAGGGACTCACGGAGATTTCCCCTACCAAAAACTGAAAGTCTGTGTACCATAAAGGAGGATATTGAAAGGGATATTTTTTAGGATCTTGCTAGCTTAAGATTCTCTGGTTTATCTCCTTCCCGATTGTCCATAGTCCATACCAGAAACTGAAAGCCTCTGTACCACAACCACACCCCACCCCCCCCCCCCCCCCGCGGTTGTTTTTCCGTCAACCACTCTCTGATGAATCCTCTGACCTGCTTGGAAACTCTGAATTCATCATTTACCATCCTTTGTGTTGAGTTTTCTTTCGTCGTTTACTACAAGCAAGCAGTGATGCGTGAATGGGGTCTTCCAATATGCAGTTGCTTCATACCTTACTGAACATCAATCTTCGTCTTTTGGAAATTTCTGTCAAATATATGATACCTTGTAACTTGTCAGGAAATCCTTGCAAAAACAATCGATTGACATACATACAACATAGATTTTGTTTTCTATTCCAGTTCCTTTTTATTTATCGTATGACGTCCTAAAAAAATTCTTTGAACAGGGACCATTGCATATTGTTACTGGTTTCTTGTTTGTCTCATGGAACTTGATTGATTCAAGATTTAAGTATTTTTTCTTAACATTTTGATTTTATTCATCCTTATTTATTTATGAATTTTTTCTTGTGCAGATGAAACATACGAAGTGTCTATGCTCCTTTATTACAAATTATTTTTTATAGGTGTCTCTTCTTTTAAAAATCAAATTTGTATTTGTTTGTTATTTATATCTCTGAACTACGAGTTATTATCTCCAAATGAGATTGTGCTAAACTTTTGCTATTCAATATTTAGAAAATTTTGTCCGGGATTTGGCTAAGTATTCTATGAAGCATTTTTCTCCAACTAAGACTACTAAACTTTTTTGTCCAGTGCTTAGACTTTGAATGCGGGTTTCTAAACACGGAATGTTGGGGGTTTTGTGCTTGGTGGTCTCGATAAGTGGGAAAACATGTCATATAATAGGTGTTATCACAGGGTTTGTGTTTTGCCACTCTATTTTGAGTTTCTTTGTCATTGTCACCACTCTCAAGCAACTGGAGCTCTGTAGGTTACTAAGAAAAAACTCTTGTTGAGTGGATAGATGTATCACTAGTAGGCCAAAAGAAATTTCTACCATATAGATTAGCACCTCGGATTATGGAACCCGTTTTGCTCTTAGAATTTCCCAAGAGTATGGTTTGTGCCATCTCACCTTCCAAACTTGCTTCCCTGAAACTATTTTTGCTGTGAAAACTCTTTTTCTTTTGTCAATGTGATTGTAATAATGCAATGAAAATTTTTAAATGTTGTACATAATTACGTATCAAATGTTGGCTATGCTTAATTCTGACACTGTGACATCCTCTGTAGAATGTGGTGGAATGGGGCTTTGTTGCAGTTACTCAAGGAAAAACAGCTTCTATTGGAACTCAGCCCCAAGGTAGAAAACATTGTGTTCCCTCTGGGTCAGGAGCTGCAAGGAGCAACAGCCACGGTTGCGACCAAAAGTCAGACTAAAAGGAAAAAAAGCATCGACCTTGTTTTGGAGAACAGGCCCCTCAAGTGGTTCGTATGTACAAACTTAACTGAGTTGATCTCTCAATGCGAGCATTTGAACATAGCATAATTTATGAATCATGTTCATAAATAGAGTGCAGTACAGTTTATCTTGTAATGATATTCTATATACATTCTTGCTGCTGAGCTCCTAGTTTTTCTGCACTTTCTGTTTCGGGGTGGTCAAGCTTGTGACAAGGATTAATGCAAGCAGAGTGGTCTTGGTGGGGAACTCCAAGTGGCAGAAGGGTATAGTGATTGTAAAAAATCTTGCTACAAGCAAACATTATGATGATAAGCTAGATGAATTATAATGATTATAAGCACTATCAACTTTTCTTTTTGACAGTTAGTTGATATTCTTGGCATTCATCTTTCGTTGGGCACCCAGAACAATCTTGTGCGCACATAACTATTTTGTATGACTAGCTCCGCCCAAATCCGTTTTGCTCATACTGTTTCTTGAGCTTTGGGCTTTCTATTGGAGCATGAAAATCCACTCTCAAAGTTAACAAAAAAAAAAACCCTCATTTTACTTTTGAGCTTGCCCATTGGAGATGGTCTAAACTCAAAATGGATCGATCTTAAACTCTAATAGGCTCAACAAAATGAACCATCAAAATCTAAACAACCCTTATAACTAATAAAGATACCCAGTCAATTACACTATTGACACACCCCACTGGATGGAAGAAGTAACACATTTTGTATCACCATTTGGGCTTGTGAATTTTGGTATTTAGTCGCATTCCATGGTACCTACTGAGGCTATTACTAGAGTAACATTCAAGGTTCCAAAGTTTATTAGACACCTAGATCGTGCCTGCAATAGACGGTCTAGGTGGGTCATGCGAATATGTTGCTTGCTCATCTTGCATTTTATGTATTTTGTCCCGAATGTACTACTTAAATATGTAATCTAAGACACTGTTTATTTTGACATTCTGCTGCTTTGTTACAAGAGATCTTGCTGTATTTTATAACTGCAGAGAAAATTTTGACAAATCTAGTCATTTATAAGTGCTTAAAGTTTAGTTTTCCCAGCTTTTCTAAAGAACTTGCATTTCCAGGAATTGAGCCTAAGCCCCATTTCATCATTGTTTGAAATTCTTTTTGCACCAGAAAACTGCAAAACAATCTTGTTGCCATGGCTTGCGCACCAGTGTCAACATTGTGCACTTCCTTTGTTTGTTGACAGTTTCAACATGCCTACAACTTGTTCCATCAAATTGCCAAACTAAACTGAATTGCCAGAACTCGCTAGTTGAATGGGTGAACCATTATCTTGACAATGCATGCGCTGATGCACCTACACTCACTCACACTATTACTCTGTATTACAACTGTTATTAAGAATAAGAAGCAACAAAAGAGGAATCGTTCACTTGTTCTTACATCTGTGAGAAATGGGTATAACTCTGGAACTCTTGGCCTTGAAGAGGCTCTGGGTTTGTTCCATCATCTCCTAAAACTAAGACCCTTTCCCAACATTTTACTTTACAATCAACTCTTAGGAGTCATTTGTCAAGAAGAAACACTATCACAAATGTCAGTAGTGTACAAGTTGTTGACCACATCCCATCCATGATGTCCTATAAATTTCTGAAGAAAGAGAAGACGATGTCTTTGTACAGCAAATAATCTTCAATTGAGACCTCCAGATATGTTTGAGATGAAGTATCATCAGGTTAGTGTACCGTTTTTACTAGACATTTTTTTTCTAATAAGTACAGTACAATTATTTATTGTATACTTAATGTTTTGTAAGTTTACATTCCATGTGTTTTCAGGTTGGCAATCTTCCATCTGGATTTTGTGAACTTGAGTACGAAGAGTCCGCTTGCAGTGGATTTGGTGATTGATCTTAATTTCAACCTTCAAGCGACATTGTTGATGATTGGGTTGCTGACCCTATAGCTACACAACCTTAGATGTCTACTCAATCGAGAGAAACAAGAGAAACTGTCTTCAAATGAAGCTGAAATTGGTCTGGTAGCTTTTACAGCGAGAGCATTTTAACTCAAGAAAGCCAGAAGTTTTTTGCATTTTAACATTATCATTTGTTTTCATCTATAAAATGTATATGATTAGTCATATTTTTTCAGCTTTGGTAAATATCAATTACCAATTTTCAATGAAAATGCTTAATGACATCTATAATAATTGAACCGTTCAAAACATAAATAGCTGAGGTTGTAGGCAAGCTTCAACAAGTTCTCTATCAAGCATCATTTGGTTATATGGAGCATTTTATCTGACAAAGACTACTTTTTGTCCAGTGCTTAGGAATTTGGTGCAGGATTTTAGAAGTAGAAATCTTGTCTCAATGAAAGGGAAGAAATCTTGCCAATGGTAGTTTAATTGGATGGTTAAGATTGTGGTGGTTTAACCCCATGTCTTGGGTTCTTTACCCATCGGAGGCATGCTTGCCTTTAAAAAAAAAGGTTTGATTATCCTTTGCATTGTCATCGCACACAAACAATTAGACTTTTATAGGTTCCTAAGCAATAAGTTACAAAGTCTGTTTGAAAAGTGCCGTGGAAACAAATTTTCAATGGCAGAGGATGTCTTGCTCTCTGGGAATCTTGTGAACCAACAGGTTGTCAATAGTTCTGGTAGTTGACCACATATCGCTTCATCCAATCTAATAATTAAGAGGTATCCATTACAAATTTCCTAACTTTTGGTTTGAATTATTATAGAAATCCCATTATCCTATCGAAGGTGGATATGGAGCCACAATAAGGAATGAGTTGGGGGAAGTTGCGGCTGCATGCATAGGTGATACTCGAGCTCTTTCAGTGATAACTGTGAACAGGAAGGAGTGGAGGCAGGTTTGAAACTGGCAGTGATGCATGGTATTTCCAAGCTCGAAATCAACCCAAATTCTACTACAATGCAGACACAGTTGGCAAAAAATCATGCTTCCCCATGGGGACCTGCGACATATACTAAGGCGAATCAAGAGCGAGCTCACAAAGTTAGAAGACTTCAAGATTCACCACCATTGTTTATGTGTATTTCGAGGTTGTAAAAAACCTCCTCTAACGATGTCACATCATCCTGATTATAAAACATGATTACAAAACCTGATTCCCTAGCTTCACTCATATATGTATGGGTATTCTCATGTATTTTCACAACATAAGATTTCATCTAACCAAACACACCCTAAAATTAATCTAAATTCTAAATGGGGAGGAAAGGGGCGATGAAACCAGAAGGGGGACGATGTGACCGCTCATCCCCTCGAGATGCGCGCTTACACATTTGAGATGTGCAGCAGCACGAATCTCGAGGGGGATGAGTGGTAAAATCCCTCCCCTCGCTGGTTTCCTCGCCCCTTTCCTCGACAATAAGAATGGCTCATTAGATATATAAGATGCAATGGTAGAGGGTGTTAACCACATTGAATCACAACTCTGTTTTACCAAATGTGGTTGGTACTTGAAACTCCCTTTCACTGCTACTTTTATGTTGGATGATGGCGATGTTGAGAAGAGGCGGAGCAGCAACAGTAGCTGTGTTTGTGTTTCATCCACGGAACCCAAAGGTGACTTCTTCTTCTTCACATTGTATTTACTCTGTATTTCGTTCCAAATCAACTGCTAATGAGAAGCAACAAAACATGGACCATTCACTTATTTTATCATATGTGAGAAATGGGTGTAAATCTGCAACTCTTGGCCTTGATGAGGCTCTGGGTTTGTTCCATCGTCTCCTAAATCTAAACCCCATTCCCCCAATTGTGCCCTTCAATCAACTTTTAGGAGCCATTGTTAAGATGAAACACTATCACAAGGTCTTCCCTTTGTTCAATTTGATGGAATCCAAAGGAGTCCAACCAGATGTTGTTGCCTTTAACATACTCATCAACTGTTACTGCCGTGTGGGTAGAGTCGACTTTGGTTTCTCTGTTCTAGGAGGAATTTTAAAACGTGGGTTGAAACCAGATTGCTTTACATTCAACACTCTCCTCAAAGGGCTCTGTATGGATGATGATAAAGTAGATCCGGCCATTGATTTGTTTAACAAAATTGTGAAATATGGGTACCCCAGAGAAAAATTTACTTATGGTATAATTATTGACAAGCTTTTGAAGGAAAATCGGATGAAAGAGGCAGTGGATTTATTCCAAGAAATGATTGGAAGTGGAATTCCACTGAATGTTGTTACCTGCAATTCATTAATTCATGGGTTGTGCAATTATCGCATGTGGGAAGAAGCTGCTAGCTTTTTTGATGATATGGCGAGTCGTGGGATTGTACCGGATGTTGTCACTTTTAGCATCATGGTTGATGCTCTTTGCAAAGATGGGAAAATCGAAGAAGCGTGCAACATGATGAAAATAATGTTTCAAAGAGGGGTTGTTCCTGATGTAATAACATATACCTCATTGATTCATGGCCTATGTAGTTTAGGTCAAGGGAAAGAGGCATTTTCACTATTCAGTGAAATGATGGATTGTGGAATCTCTCCGAATGTGCACACTTATACTATATTGGTGGATTTTATTTGCAAAGAAGGGATGGTTGAAGAAGCACATCAACTACTCGACCTCATAATTCAAAGTGGAGAACAACCTGACGTATGCACATACAATGCTTTGATGGATGGATATTGTTTGCGAGGCCAAATGAAAAAAGCAATACAAATTTTTCATTCGATGGTCAACTGTGGCCATGGACCTAATGTTATTAGCTATAACTCTTTGATAAATGGCTATTGCAAGGCTCGCCAACTAGATAAAGCCTTGCTATTATTTGAAGATATGCTTAACAAAGGATTAACACCTGACACTGTCACCTACACTACCCTTATAGATGGGCAATGCAAAGCTGGGAATTATCTGGATGCACAAGATCTTTTCAAAGTTATGCAAGCTCAAGGGAAAATTCCAGATATCATTACTTTTAGCTCATTATTGCATGGGTTATGCAACAATGACTGCTTGATTGAGGCCATGAAGTTGATTGACGAGATGGAAAGCAAGGGAATAATAGGGGATAATGCAACTTACAGTATTCTCATTCACTATATGTGCAGAGAAGGGAAAACAAATGATGCAAGAAAACTCATGAATAGTCTTCCAAAGAAAGGATTGCAACCTGATGTTATAACATACACCGGAATGATAAATGGTTTGTGTAAAGAAGGAATGTTGGAAGAAGCTCAAGATTTGTTCACAGAAATGGAAAAGAAGGGTTGCCTCCCAAATGATGTTACGTTCAATATAATGGTTCAAGGTTTTCTTTGGAACAATGATGTTCAGAATGCAATTAAATTTCTCAAAGTGATGACTGAAAGGGGGTTTGCCTGCAATGCGGAGACCTCATCTATAATAGTGAATTTGCTTGTGGTAGATGGGCCAAATCATGAATGTACAGAGATGCTGCGTACCTTTTTCTTGGAGGAACAAAAGGAAGTTGAGGTGCTCAGTCCTTAGAAGGTACTTCAGCTATAAATGTTGTGGCCAGCATGTTGTTACTTCACGCTGTATTAAATATCAATCATCATCCCTCGCAAACTTCTTTCCTGTATAGGATTCCCCGCAACAGAAGTGTGTTCAATGGCAATGAAGTTGATTTCTTCCTTTATACATGCACTATATATTCTTTTTCTATTTGTCGTTTGGCATCCCAAAAGTTAATTCTCAAATGAGAACCAGAGTGATGTTATTAGCTTCTTTATTTTTGTATTGACTTGATTGATTCAAGATTCAAGTATGTTAACATATTTATTTAGTTCATGTTTGTGCAAAAATATTATTCTTTTTTAGTGTAGATGAAACTTCCCTCAGATTCATACATGATGCTGTAATTCCTTGACAACAAATAAAATTCTGATTGGTGTGTTCTTACCAAGTTGGGTTTTCTTATGTTTATACTGGCATGCGTTTCTTGTACTTTGTCTCTCTAATAGGGTCTCATGTAAATAGCATAGATTTTAAATAAATCCCGACAGTCAGTTTCTCCTTTCAATAACTTATTTTGCTCCTTTCCTTCTGGCCAGCATCGCATATAGGAGTTTATAGATTGCAAGGTCAATATTCAGTGACAATGTCAAGTTCAGCAAGTTTCTCTATTAAGCATTACCGATGGTCTCTTCTAACTGGCATAGAGTTTAGATATTTCTGACAGGCCGTTTCACATAAAGTACATCTCAATGTTTACATAGAACTGTTGTGTCCCTCGATGGCATAGAAGAGCTTCAGCGCAATAAGAGCGCAATAGGAACCAAGATAAGTTTTTCGCATTTTAACATTATCATTTGTTTTCATCTATAAAATGTTTATGATTATTCATATTTTTTCAGCTTTGCTAAATATCTATTGCCAATTTTCCATGAAAATGCTTAATGACGTCTATAATAATTGAAACGTTTAAAACATAAATAGCTGAGATTGTCTCTTACGTCAATCATCATTTGGTTTCTCTATCAAGCATCATTTAGTTTATTCCCTGAATGTCTCTTACGTCTTAACTACACTTTATTTTGTACGTCTACAATTGTGCTAAACTTTTGTAGTGAGTTTTTGGCCTGGGTTTGACTAAGAGGTTATATGAAGCATTTTCTCTGACAAAGACTATTTTTTGTCCGGTGCTTAGGATTTTGGTGCAGGATTCTAGAAGTAGAAATCTTGTCTCAATGGGGGAAGAAATATTGCCGATGGTAGCTTGGTTGGATGGTTAAGGTTGTTGTGGTTTAACCCCACGTCTTGGGTTATTTAACCTCAGTCAAATTTTAATCAGCTGGGAAAAAAATTTAAACGCCGAGAATGAGTTATCTCACAATCTTTGAATTCACCAAAATATGAAGTTTAGAGTTTTTTTTAAATATGAAATTAAGATACTCGACTCATTTTTTTTGGTATGATCGACACGTCTCATTGCTTTAAAAATATTAAAAACGTGAAATACTTTATATGTTTTTTAATTATAGAATATATATTTTTACAATTTTAGCGCTCGTGTTGATAATTGATTTTGTTGGAAAAATCTAAAAAAATGCATTTCAACGATATTAACTTTATCAAAATTCAATAACGATGTAGATAGTTATGATAATTTTCATTTTACTAAAAGCAAAACACAATATTTTCTCTCTCCTCCACATGTACATTCCACCAACTTTTTTCAAAAGATTTTCATTATTTTGACCATTCTACATGTTTTATATTTACAAATATGTCATCATGAAAAATGAATCTCAACCCTCAAATTCAATACATGTGTCAGTTTATAACATAGCAAAAGAAAAGGTCAAGGTGGGCATGGCCACCTCCGGCACCCACTGGTTCCACCCATGTACTTCATGTTGTTTCATCTTACATTTAATCTATTTTTAGGCGAGCAATCTTTCATTGGTTTGCATTTTCTATCCTCAAGTGGCATTGTTGATGATTCCATTGGTGATCCCCCCACCTTTTTCTAGATGTGTAGTCGACATTGAAAGGAAAGAACTTATAGTCGGAGAACAGCTAGGAGCTTCTAGTCGAGAAAGCTGGATAATGTGAGAAAGATGACAACCGCACATCGGTCTTAATGTTTACAGAGAACTGTTGTGTCCCTTGATGACATAGAAGAGCTTCAGCATAATAGGAATCAAGATGGTAAATATGAAGAGTAGAGACTCTTCATGTCCCAAAACTAACTATCCTGACTAACAAATGGAGCCAGTTGAAAAGAATGTTCATTTCATGATGGGAACTGTACTATATTGCATAAAAGATTCAGCTGAAATATGTCTTGATGGGAACTGTATTACAGTATGCCCCGTGTTGTTGGCACTCCATATAATTTTATTTTTGCTAAATATTTTATACTGAACACTTCTGTCACTATCTTCATTTTGGTTCTTAATCTGAATTGAAGTGTAAATTTATTTTAAGGTAAATATATATTATAAATTTTAGAGTTAGACTCAGTCAAAATTTGAATCGGCTGGGAAAAAATTTAAACGCCGAGAATGAGTTTTTCCCCATTCTTTGAATTCACAAAATATAAAGTTTAAAGTTTTTGTTTAAATGTGCATTAAGATGCTCGACTCATTTTTTCTGGTATGATCGGCCCGTCTCATTGCTTTGAAAAATATTAAAAACGTGAAATATTTTATATGTTTTTTAATTATAGAATATATATATATTTAAAATTTTAGCGCTCGTGTTGATCACTGATTTTGTTGGAAAAATCTTTAAAAATGCATTTCAATGATATTAACTTTATCAAAATTCGATAATGATGTAGATAGTTATGATAATTTTCATTTTACTAAAAGCAAACTTAATATTTTCTCTCTCCGCCACATGTACATTTCACCAAATTTTTTCAAAAGTATTTCATTATTTTTGCCTTCTACATGTTTTATATTCACAAATATGTCATCATGGGAAATGAATCCGAAACCTTAAATTAAATACATTTCCCAACTTTCAATTCTAACCATCTTTTTATCTCTAATCCATTTAATTTGACTTTGTCCCACTCAGAAATGAATAGTAAAATATCACTCTGAATTGTAATATAGATGATAATGAGGGTCCCTAATTGTGTAGCCATTGCTAGTCAAAACTGTCTGAGTTTTACTTATCCATAGATTTATGCTCACCCTTCTATCGCACCTTGACTTACCAAAGATGCATGGTTTGTAGTATGATTTGCAGCACAAATTTATTGCAGGATAATATATAATCTTCTCTAGTCTAAAGGTTCCATTTCTCCGAGTCAGTGCATTGTGATTGCAACAACATTCTCCCCATGGTTGTCGACTGAAGAGTTAACAAAAGTAGTTTTTTAAATAAACAAATAAACCACGCTTAAGTGTTTATGTACCATCAATAATTTTTTATAAACAAATCAATCTTTATCTACCATTGGATTAAATAAAGAATGGCTCAGATGTCGTGTAAAAATGTGAGTAACATTTCATTGGTAAGCAGATCCCGACCCTTATATTTATAGGGATACTTAAGCTTATTTTTATGTATTTAATATATTTATATTTTACTTGTCCATATATTTATATATGTTTGACATACATTCAAAATTTTTACCTTTTTAAAAAAAATTGAGTGTTGTCCTTTTGTAGGTCAAGATATGATTCAATGAGCTTAACCTTACGGAACTCGGTGATGTTAACACTCTCCACCATTGGATCAATAGATTAATCTTAAGGCTATATTCCAATATTTAAAGATATGAAAAATAATACTTAAGGATTCTATTTACGTTTCCAATTAACTAATCATTAACAAAAAAAAATAAAAAAATAGTTTGAGTAGGTCTCTCTTCCCGCTTAATTAAATGTCTCTCCATTCACACAAGAACTTTTCTTTCCATTCATAAACTCTGCAAGGCAATTGAGAAGAAAATCCAAATCAATCCCCCACCTACTATTGTGATATATTTTTTTATAGGATCTAATTGAGTCGTTTACATTGGCAGGTATACGGTTATTTCGAGCATTATGCATTGTGAATTTTGATTTACTATTTGTATTCTATTAAAACGATGGAAAAAAGAGTTTGTGTGTAAAGGGAGAGGTGTTCAAGTAGGGAGTGAGATCTAATGGAACTAGCTTTTCTATTTTTTTAGCTAATGATTAGCTAATTAGAACAATGGAGAGAATCTTTAATCACAATTTTTCCTATTGACGTGAGGTTTAAATCATCACAGCCATAACCATCCAATCAGGCTATAATTGGCATGTTCATATGACTTTCATTTCATTACAAAATTTAATAGTGAATGTGGACGATACATCAATTTAACATTAAATGTATGTATAAGTCCTCTCATTTATTTAACCTCATTAAATCACGACTCTGGTTGTTCCTAATGTAATAACATATAACTCAATGATTCATGGGTTGTGCAATTCTGGCATGCAGGAAGAAGCTGCCAGTTTTTTTGATGATATGGTGAATCATGGGATCGCACCGGGCGTTGTAGTATCATGGTTGATGCTCTTTGCAAAGACGGAAAAATAAAAAAAGCGCATCGAGTGGTTGAAAGGATGTCTGAAAGAGATATTGTTCCTGATGTGACAACATATAACTCATTGATTCATGGCCTATGTTGTTCAGGTCAAGGGAAAGATGCATTTTCTCTATTCAATGAAATGGTGGATGGTGGAATTTCACCGAATATGCATATATATATATATATATATATATATATATATATATATATATATTACTTTAGTGGATGCTATTAGCAAAGAAGGGATGGTTGAAGAAGCGCATCAACTATTTGACCTCATAATTCAAAGAGGAGAACAACCTAACATATTCACATACACTGCTTTGATGGATGGATATTGTTTGAGAGGCCAAATGAGCCTAATGTTGTTAGCTATAATTCTTTGATAAATGGCTTTTGCAAGGCTCGCCAACTAGATAAAGCCTTGCTATTATTTGAAGATATGCTTAACAAAGGATTAACACCCGACACTGTCACCTACAACACCCTTATAGATGGGCAATGCAAAGTTGGGAATGTTCTGGATGCACAAGATCTTTTCAAAGTTACGCAAGCTCAAGGGAAAACTCCAGATATCATTACTTTTAACTCATTATTGCATGGGTTATGCAACAAGGACTGCTTTATTGAGGCCATGAAGTTGATTGAAGAGATGGAAAGCAAGGGAATAAAAGCTGATAATGCAACTTACAGTATTCTCGTTGACTATATGTGCAGAGAAGGGAAAACAAATGAGGCTAGAAAACTCGATCATGGATAGTCATTCAAAGAAAGGATTGCAACCTAATGTTATAACATACACCGCAATGATAAATGGTTTGTGTAAAGAAGGAATGTTTGAAGAAGCTCAAGATTTGTGTAATATTGAAATGGAAAAGAAGGGTTGTCGGCCAGATGGTCTTACGTTCAATATAATGGTTCAAGGTTTTCTTCGAAACAATGATGTTCAGAATACAATTAAATTTCTCAAAGTGATGACTGAAAGGGGGTTTGCCTGCAATGCGGAGACCTCATCTAGAATAGTGGATTTGCTTGTGGTAGATGGACCAAATCATGAATGTACAGAGATGCTGCGTACCTTTTTCTTGGAGGAGCAAAAGGAAGTTGAAGTGCTCAGTCCTTAGAAGGTACTTCAGCTATAAATGTTGTAGCCAGCATGTTGTTACTTCACGCTGTATTAAATATCAATCATCATCCCTTGCAAACTTCTTTCCTGTATACGATTCCACGCTGTATTAACATATTAATTTAGTTCATGTTTGTGCAAAATTGCATTGTTTGGAGAACCAAAATTCATGTAACTGATCTCAAAAATCTCGGTAATGGACTTTGATGATGATGATGTTTGTGCAAAATTATTATTCTTTTTTAGTGTAGATGAAACTTCCCTCAGATTCATACATGGTGTTGTAATTCCTTGACAACATATAAAATTCTGATTGGTGTGTTCTTACCAAGAAAACAACAATTTATATTTCTCAAGTTGGGTTTTCTTATGTTTATATTGGCATGCCTTTCTTGTTCTTTGTCTCTCTAATAGGGTCTCATGTAAATGGCATAGCTTTTAAATAATTCCCGACATTCAGTTTCTCCTTTCAATAACTTATAGGAGTTTATACAATTTTTATTTTATTTTTATTTTTGCCACTCCATATAATTTTATTTTTGCTAAATATTTTATACTGAACACTTCTGTCACTATCCTCATTTTGACTCTTAATCTAAATTGAAGTGTAAACTTATTTTAAGGTAAATATATATTATAAATTTTAGAATTAGACTCAGTCAAATTTGAATCAGCTGGAGAAAAATTTAAACGCCGAGAATGAGTTCTCCCCCATTCTTTGAATTCACCAAAATATAAAGTTTAAAGTTTTTGTTTAAATGTGCATTACGATGCTCGACTCATTTTTTCTGGTATGATCGGCCCGTCTCATTGCTTTGGAAAATATTAAAAACGTGAAATATTTTATATATTTTTTAATTATAGAATATATATTTTTAAAATTTTAGCGCTCGTGTTGATCATTTATTTTGTTGGAAAAATCTAAAAAAAATGCATTTCAACGATTTAACTTTATCAAAATTCAATAACGATGTAGATAGTTATGATAATTTTCATTTTACTAAAAATAAAACACAATATTTTCTCTCTCCACCACATGTACATTACACCAACTTTTTTCAAAAAAAAATTTCGTTATTTTTGTCATTCTACATATTTTATATTTACAAATATGTTATCATGGGAAATGAATCTCAACCCTCAAATTCAATACATTTCCCAAATTTCAATCTTAACCATCTTTTATCTCTAATCTTTTTTATTTGACTTTGTCCCGGTCAGCAATGAATAGTAAAACACCACTCTGAATTGTAATATAGATGATAATAAGAGTCCCTAGTTGTGTAGCCATTGCCAGCCAAAACTGTCTGAGTTTTACTTATCCATAGATTTATGCTCACCCATCTATCGCACCATGACTTACCATAGATGCATGGTTTGTAATTGGATTTGCAGCACAAATTTATTGCAGGATAATATACAATCTTCTCTAGTCCAAGGGTTCCATTTCTCTAAGTCAGTGCATTGTGATTGCAACAACATTCTCCCCATGGTTATCGACTGGAGAGTTAACAAAAGTGGTTTTTTAAATAAATAAATAAATCACTCTTAAGTGTTTATGTTCCATCAAATTTTTTTTAAAAAACAAATCAATTGGATTAAAATAAAGAAGGGCTCAGATGTCATGTAAAATGTGAGTAGCATTTCACGAGTAAGTGGATATTGGCCCTTACATTTATAGGGATACATAAGCTTCATTTTTATGTATTTAATATATTTATATTTTACTTGTCCATATATTTATATATGTTTGACATACATTCAAAATTTTTACTTTTTTTTTTAATAAAATTAAAGGGGGAGGGGGGAGGAGGAGTTGTGATTCAATGAGCTTAACCTCACGGAACTCGGTGAGGTTAACACTCTCCACCATTGGATCTAATAGATTAATCTTATAACTATATTCCAATCTTTAAAGATATGAAAAATTATACTTAAGGATTCTCTTCATGTTTCCAATTAACTAATCATTAACCAAAAAAAAAAAAAAAATTAGTTCTAGTCAGTGTTCTAAAAAGCGGTGGGCGGGCGGCAAGCAGGTGCCTAGCGCCCAGGGGCCTAGGCGGGCGCCTAGTGTCACAACTATTTTCTTGCCTAGTCAAGTAAGGTTAGCAAGTGTAAATATTGTAGAGTATTCCACATTATTCTAGAGAGTTCTCTAAAACCTTTCATAAAGTTCCATAGAGTTCCATAGGATTCTAGTCCTTAGATATTTCTAAAAAAGTGTGTAGAAGATCATTATAGACCGTTGGATCAAATTGAACACCACCGTCCATTAAGGAGGTGGAGTTATATAAATAGGTTAAGGCCTCATTTATTGTAATCACCTCAAAGAATTCAAAAAATACAAGTTCTAGTTCTCTTAAGCTCTTTTATGTTCTTAGTTTGCTTAGTTTTCCATAGTCTAAGTGAGTCTTTTGTGGGCAAGGTTGACTAGCTTTCTTTGATAAGTCGGAGCAAAGTTTGCTAGTGCCGCACGGAAAGTACTTGGGAAAAGAAAGCCCATGACAGTTGGTATCAGAGCCTAGGTTTGGCAAGGTTGGTGAAATCATTCTACACAAGAGTATGTCATCGGAGGTCAACAACCCATCAATTGGCAACAACGACAAAGGTGGGAAAGTCTGTAAGGACAAGTCGAAGGACATGATCGCTGCGATGGATGAAAGATTGGCTAAGTTGTATGCCACCATGTCTGACTTGAGGGAAAAAGTCGAAGACATAGACCAACGCATCGAGGGGCAAGCGTCCAATGGAAAGGACCAAGAGCTTCGGGAAGAGATGCAAGGAGCCTTGAACGCGGTAGTGGACATGGTGTCCAAAAATATCGAGTCCCTAGAAGCCCTAGTTGTTGCTAAAGATGCAGAAATTGAGGCTTATAAAGAAATAGTTGAGAAACTTAAAACTCAACTCAATGTATGCATGGCTGCGGTAGCCAATGGTGAGGATACGCCAGAGATGATCACTCATAGAGTCGAAGCTCCCAAACCTAAAGCCTATGGTGGGGCAAGGAGTGTGAGGGAGATTGACAACTTCTTGTGGAACATGGAGCGCTACTTTGATGCGGTTGGCATAAGGGATGAAGCGGCAAAGGTACATAGTGTCTCCTTATATTTAAATGATGTTGCTACACTTTGGTGGCGCAGAAGGTTCGATGATGTCAAGAAGGGATTGTGCACCGTCAACACTTGGGAAGAATTCAAGAATGAACTCAAGCTACAATTCTGCCCGGAGGATGCCGAAAACGAAGCTAGGGCCAAGCTTCGTCGCCTTCAACATAAGGAAGACCACATAAGGGAGTATCTGAATTAGTTCTCGGAGTTTGTCTTGGATATTCCTGACATGGGAGAAAATTATGCTTTGTTTAGCTTCCTTGATGGCCTAACAGGTTGGGCCAAGTTGGAGTTGAAAAGGCGAGGTGTGCAAGATTTTGCAACGGCTATGGCTGCGGCCCAGTCCTTGATTGAGTTCAAGAGGAAAAACTCATCTAAGGGGCAAGGGACAAAGCCAAGCAATGATGGCAAAGGTAGGGGAGACAAAGAGAAGTCCTCCAAGGAACACAAGAACTCCAAAGACAAGGGGAAGGAGAAAAGAGATGGATCGCCCAAGAAGATATCTTGCTTCTTATGTAGTGGACCCCATCGAGCATTTGAGTATCCCAACCGTGGGAAACTTGTCGCGCTTGTCATGGAGGAAGAAGCAAAAGAGGAAAGGAGGATCGCCTCAATGAATCTCCTAAGTGCCATTCAAGCAAAGGCCGAGGAACAACCACGGGGAATGATGTACGTGAAGACCGAGATCGGGAACAAGACTTTGAAAGCCATGGTGGATACCGGAGCCGACACAATCCAAATGGCTAAGAACCTTGCTGAAGAAATTGTCTTATCATATACTAAGGATAAATGATATATCAAGGGAGTCAATGCTAAAAGTCTTCCAATTGAAGGAGTAGCTTGTGGCATCGATATTTGGCTCTGACAATGGCGAGGTAAAGTCGACATAATTATTGCTCCAACTGATAATCACAAGTTCTATTTGGGTATAGATTTTTTTGGACTTGGTGAAGGTTTTCCTGGTCCCATATGCCAACACCATGTGCATCATGGAGAAGGGACAACCTTGTGTTGTGCCCATGGTACGGGAAATAAGTAAGGAGATAATGGTGTCTGCTCTCCAACTTTCTAAAGGAGTAAAGAGGAATGAGCCTACTTATTTGGCTACCTTCAAGAAAGACGGAGGTCCCATGGATGGAGGGGTGAATGCACCTAAGGCCGTCCAAGATGTTCTCAAAGAGTACAAGGATGTTATGCCTACCGAGTTGCCTAAGAAGCTTCCACATAGGAAAGAGGTGGATCATGTTATTGAGTTAGAAGTGTGAAAGCAAGCATACAAGGTCGAGTTGCCGCCGAAGATCAAGTTTCATCCAGTCTTCCACGTGAGTCTATTGAAGCCCTATAAGGAAGATCAGGATGATCCAAACAGAGGAGTTTCACAAAGAGCACCATTGGGCTTGAGGATCCAACATGACAAGGAAGTAAAGACTATCTTGTCATATCGTGTGGTGTGCCATTCCAACCAATCTCCCACACATGAGTTACTCGTCACGTGGAAGGGATTGCCAAAAAGTGAAGCTAGCGGGGAGCCAATCCAACATCTGTGGCAATTCAACGAGCAAATTCAAGCGTATGAGGATTTGAAGGCAATGAGGACATCGCCTAATTAAGTGGGGGAGAATGTCACAACTATCTTCTTGCCTAGCCAAGTGAGGTTAGCAAGTGTAAATATTGTAGAGTATTCTACATTGTTCTAGAAAGTTCTCTAGAACCTTCCATAAAGTTCCATAGAGTTTCATAGGATTCTAGTCCTTAGATATTTATAAAGAAGTGTGTAGAAGATCATTATAGACCGTTGGATTAAATTGATCACCACCGTTCATTGAGGAGGTGGAGTTGTATAAATAGGCTAAGGCCTCATTTGTTATAATCACCTCAGAAAATTCAAACAATACAAGTTGTAGTTCTCGTGTTCTTAGCTTGCTTAGCTTTCCATAGTCTAAGTGAGTCTTTCGTGGGCAAGACTGACTAACTTTCTTTGATAAGTCGGGACAAAATTTGCTAGTACCGCACGGGAAGTATTTGGGAAAAGAAAGCCAGTGACACTAAGCGGCACCTAGGCGGTCTTAAGTTTTGTATTATAACTTTAATAATTTACAAAAGTTAAGCAAAATAACTTATCAATTACATCAAATTTAATGCCAAGATACATATGCAAAATTTAAAAACATGAACAAAATTTATTAAAACTCAAATGACTGAAGTTGGTCATGATAGATACTTTATACAAAGTTGAATTTGTGGACAAATATCCAAACATACTATTTTATTTTTCTTCAAATTGCATGAATAGCCTCAGTCATGTTTGATAAAATCTACATTACTAAAATTGGTACCGGCAGATCCTTTGAGAATTCCATTAAGTAATCATCATTTGCTACATTTAAACATATACTGAATAAAAAATAATTAAATTATTTATTTCTAAAAAAATAAAAGAAAAATAAAATAAGAACATAATCAGCCTTATTAAAAAATAAAAAAACTCTCCCAGACCGCCTATGCCGCCCAGCCATTAATATGGGCATTTTTCTACCGCCTAGGCCGATTTTTAGAACATTGGTTCCAATAGGTCTCTCTTCCCGCTTAAACGTCTCTCCCTTCACACAAAAACTCTTCTTTCCATTCATAAACTCTACAAAGGCAATTGAGAAGAAAATCCAAATCAATCCCCCACCTACTATTGTGATATATATATATTTTTATAGGATCTATGTCACGCCCCAATTTTTCGAGAAAAAGAAAAAAATCCTTATATCCACGTAGGATTAGGATTATCCGCTTCCCCAAAACTCGGGACGTGAAAATTTAACAACAGAAACATTAAATAAATAAAAATTAATACAAATAAAAATTCTAACCAAGTTAACTCGTTGGAGATTCTGTCCCACAAGTAAACATCTCATATTGCCGCCTCAATGACTTTCTAACCCGTGAAAGACTAAATAACTACGTTTCAATAAGAACGTACCCAAGAAGCATAAACTTACTTGGGTCAGCGAGGTAGCTGGTGTGAGTAGTCTCAATCCTTATAAAATAAAATAATTTACATGTTTTAACATGAAAAAATCATAAACAATAAAATAACACTTAAAGTCTTGTAGTTCCTCAACGAGACAAACTTTACATACTAATCAGTTTTATCATGCTTAAAATATAAATTAATTTTACCAACACTTGCAAAATAAATGTTGAATATGGTAAGTCCGACTTACATAAATTGTTAGTAGACTAGAGTATGGCCCGTGCTTTTGGCACTCCATATAATTTTATTTTTGTTAAATATTTTGTACTGAACACCTCTTTCACTATCCCCATTTTGAATTTTAATCAATATTGAAGTATAAGCTTATTTTAAAGTAAATATATATATATATTATAAATTTTAGAGTTAGACTCAGTCAAATTTGAATCAGTTGAGGAAAAAAAATTTAAACACCGATAATGAGTTCTCCCACAATATTTAAATTCACCAAAATATGAAGTTTAGAGTTTTTATTTAAATGTGCATAAAATGCCCAACTCATTTTTTTGGTATGAGGGGCCTGTCTCATTGCTTTAAAAAATATTTAAAACGTGAAATAGTTTATGTTTTTTAATTATAGAATATATATTAAAAAATTTAGTGGTCGTGTTAATCATTGATTTTATTGAAAAGATCTAAAAAAAAAATACATTTCAATGATATTAACTTTACAAAAATTCGATAATGATGTAGATAATTATAATAATTTTTATTTTGCTAAAAGCAAATTACAATATTTTCTCTCTCCGATGACGGTGGAAAATGTTAGCCTCGTTGAAAACTCCCCTTTGTCGAGGGTACTTAAAAACTCCCTTTCACTGCTACTTTTATGTTGGATGATGGCGATGTTGAGAAGAGGCGGAGCAGCAACAGTAGCTGTGTTTGTGTTTCATCCACGGAACCCAAAGGTGACTTCTTCTTCTTCACATTGTATTTACTCTGTATTTCGTTCCAAATCAACTGCTAATGAGAAGCAACAAAACATGGACCATTCACTTATTTTATCATATGTGAGAAATGGGTGTAAATCTGCAACTCTTGGCCTTGATGAGGCTCTGGGTTTGTTCCATCGTCTCCTAAATCTAAACCCCATTCCCCCAATTGTGCCCTTCAATCAACTTTTAGGAGCCATTGTTAAGATGAAACACTATGACAAAGTCTTCCCTTCGTTCAAATTGATGGAATCCAAAGGAGTCCAACCAGATGTTGTTGCCTTTAGCATACTCATCAACTGTTACTGCCGTGTGGGTAGAGTCGACTTTGGTTTCTCTGTTCTAGGGGGAATTTTGAAACGTGGGTTGAAACCAACCCACATTACATTCACCACTCTCCTTAAGGGGCTCTGTATGGATGATGATAAAGTAGATCAGGCCGTTGATTTGTTTAACGAAATTGTGAAATATGGGTACCCCAGCAACGAATTTACTTATGGTATAATTATTGACAAGCTTTTGAAGGAAAATCGGGTGAAAGAGGCAGTGGATTTATTCCAAGAAATGATTGGAAGGGGAATTCCACTGGATGTTGTTACTTGCAGTTCATTAATTCATGGGTTGTGCAATTATCGCATGTGGGAAGAAGCTGCTAGCTTTTTTGATGATATGGCGAGTCGTGGGATTGTACCGAATGTTGTCACTTTTAGCATCATGGTTGATGCTCTTTGCAAAGATGGGAAAATCGAAGAAGCGTGCAACATGATGAAAATAATGTTTCAAAGAGGGGTTGTTCCTAATGTAATAACATATACATCATTGATTCATGGGTTGTGCAATTCTGGCATGTGGGAAGAAGCGCTTTACATGATGAAAATAATGTCTGAAAGAGGTGTTGTCCCTGATTTGAGAACATATAACTCACTAATTCATGGCCTATGTTGTTCAGGTCAAGGGAAAGATGCATTTTCTCTATTCAATGAAATGGTGGATTGTGGAATTTCACCGAATATGCATATATATACTACTTTAGTGGATGCTATTTGCAAAGAAGGGATGGTTGAAGAAGCATATCAACTATTCGAACTCATGATTCAAAGAGGAGAACAACCTAACATATTCACATACAATGCTTTGATGGATGGATATTGTTTGAGAGGCCAAATGAAAAATGCAATACAAATTTTTCATTCGATGGTCAACACTGGCCATGAACCTAATGTTGTTAGCTATAATTCTTTGATAAATGGCTATTGCAAGGCTCGTCAACTAGATAAAGCCTTGCTATTATTTGAAGATATGCTTAACAAAGGATTAACACCTGACACTGTCACCTACAACACCCTTATAGATGGGCAATGCAAAGCTGGGAATGTTCTGGATGCACAAGATCTTTTCAAAGTTATGCAAGCTCAAGGGAAAACTCCCAATATCATTACTTATAGCTCATTATTGCATGGGTTATGTAACAATGACTGCTTTATTGATGCCATGAAGTTGATTGACGAGATGGAAAACAAGGGAATAAAAGGTGATAATGCGACTTACAATATTCTCATTCACTATATGTGCAGAGAAGGGAAAACAAATGATGCAAGAAAACTCATGGATAGTCTTTCAAAGAAAGGATTGCAACCTAATGTTATAACATACACCGCAATGATAAATGGTTTGTGTAAAGAAGGAATGTTGGAAGAAGCTCAAGATTTGTTCATAGAAATGGAAAAGAAGGGTTGCCTGCCAAATGATGTTACGTTCAATATAATGGTTCAAGGTTTTCTTCGAAACAATGATGTTCAGAATGCAATTAAATTTCTCAAAGTGATGACTGAAAAGGGGTTTGCCTGCAATGCGGAGACCTCATCTAGAATAATGGATTTGCTTGTGGTAGATGGGCCAAATCATGAATGTACAGAGATGCTGCGTACCTTTTTCTTGGAGGAGCAAAAGGAAGTTGAAGTGCTCAGTCCTTAGAAGGTATTTTAGCTATAAATGTTGTGGCCAGCATGTTGTTACTTCACGTTGATTAAATATCAATCTTCATCCCTTGCAAACTTCTTTCCAGTATATGATTCCCCGAAACATAAGTGCTTTCAATGGCAATGAAGTTGATTTCTTCCTTTATACATGCACTATATAGTCTTTTTCTATTTGTCGTGTGGCATCCCAAAAGTTAATTCTCAAATGAGACCCAAAGTGATGTTATTAGCTTCTTGATTTTTGTATTGACTTGATTGATTCAAGATTCAAGTATGTTAACATATTAATTTAGTTCATGTTTGTGCAAAATTATTATTCTTTTTTAGTGTAGATGAAACTTCCCTCAGATTCATACATGGTGCTGTAATTCCTTGACAACAAATAAAATTCTGATTGGCGTGTTCTTACCAAGAAGACAGAAATTTATATTTCTCAAGTTGGGTTTTCTTATGTTTATATTGGCATGCCTTTCTCGTTCTTTGTCTCTCTAATAGGGTCTCATGTAAATAGCATAGATTTTAAATAATTCCCGACAGTCAGTTTCTCCTTTCAATAACTTATTTTGCTCCTTTCCTTCTGGCCAGCACCGCATATAGGAGTTTATAGATTGCATGGTCAACAATATTCAGTGACAATGTCAAGTTCAGCAAGTTTCTCTATTAAGCATTACTGATGGTCTCTTCTAACTGGCATAGCGTTTAGATATTTCTGACAGGCCGTTTCACGTGTTAATAACCTTTAGGTTTTCTTTTGCTCCTTTTCTTCTGGCCGGCCTTGCATATGGCAATTTGTTATTATTTTATTTTTTTTAATTTAGTATACAAATAGATATCAGCCAACGGAATATTAACACAGCTAGTAGACTTGTGGAATAGGTTCCACATTTTTAAACTGTTCGATTTTTTCTTTTCTTCAAGTACAATTTTTCTTTTTCTTCAAACTCTATCACTTAAGTACAATTTTTTCTTTTCTTCAAACTCTATCACTCAAGTTTGAGGAAGAGGTTCCACATTTTGAATCATTGTTTCAACAAGCAATTTTGGTCTTGGCTTTACCTTGTTGCACCCTTTATTTTTCAGTTATTTTAGTTAACCAAATGGTGATTTATTACTTTACTCTAATTAGGAATCACAACATTATCGGATTATGTGGAAGCTTAAGATTGCTGATGGAGGTGAAGATGATCCTTATGGAGAATGGCTTTACAGCACCAATAATTTTGTGGGAAGACAGACTTGGGAGTATGACCCTGATGCTGGAACACCTGAAGAGTGAGCTGAGGTTGAAAAGGCTCGGGACGAATTTTACAAACGTCAGTTTAATGTCAAGGCTGGTGGTGATGTGTTATTGCGACTGCAGGTAATTAATTAAATTTACACACAACTCACAAGAACAATAGTACTACGGGGAGTTTAACACTATCATCAAATTAGACACCGAGCTCAAATACAACTTGGCAAACCCCAATTTTCATCAACCTTCACATTATTTCCCCTGTTTTCTACTCTGTGACTTTCTCAGTCACCTTTTGCCTACTAATATATTCCTTGCTATTTGATTGATCCAAAAAAAAAAACCGAAAACTCTGAAACAGAAATCTCAGTTACAAATATATAATTGTTCATCAATAGTCTGTATATTTTAAATTTTCAATTTATCTGCAAATTCAGATGTTGAAGGTGAATAAAGATAAATTTGATTTAAGCATTCCACCAGTGAAGTTAGGAGACAATGAGGATGTAACGGTTGATGCACTCACAACCACATTGAGGAGGGTTGTACGATTTTTTTCGGCGATGCAGTCGAATGACGGGCACTGGGCTGCTGATATTGGTGGCCCATTGTTTTTCATGTCTCCCTTGGTAAGTGTTAAATTATTTTTTCGTAAATCTTCTGATCTTCTAACATAGGACAATATGCTCGGACATTTATTAGCTGAAGAAATTCAGGTTTTCGTGCTATATATTATGGGAATGCTGGATACTATGTTGATATCACTTGGCTCACTACTCGATATGGGATTATGTTGAGCCACATCTCCAACAATCTCCACCTTGACGAAACATATTGAGTCTTACCCAGGCCAAGGGTAAGCTCCGGGTAAGCTCCACCACAACGTGCTATTCTGCACTTCCAACTCCCCAAGCCCAAGGCCGAACCATTAACTCCCCCACCTTTTTTTTATGTCAGATACTGCGATGTCTTTCATTTATCATTGTGAAATTTGGTTACTTAGCTACCCTATTTTTTATGATGCTATGCAGGAAAGATGCTCTGTTACTGTCGGTTGGTTTACATGCCCATGTCATATTTATACGGGAAAAGATTTGTAGGTCCAGTAACAGATCTTATTTTATCTCTGAGGAGAGAACTTCATGTTCAACCTTACGGTGAAATAAAATGGTTCAAAACACGACATGTTTGTGCTAAGGTTGGTTGAGTTCAGTTGTCTGCCATGTTATCCTAAATTTTTATTAGGCAAATGTAGATGATTGTTTAATTATGCTAAATGAATTTGTATTCCAGGAAGATCTTTACTATCCCCATCCTCGTGTGCAAAACTTGATTTGGGATTCTCTTCATGTGGTTGCTGAGCCTCTGCTAACACGTTGGCCCATGCCCATATCCAAGTTAAGACATAGGGCTCTACAAGTAACAATGAAGCACATTCACTATGAAGACGAGAATAGTTGATACGTTATTATTGGTTGTGTAGAAAAGGTACAAGCAACAATCAAAACCCAATTCGTTCGGTACTTGATTCATTGGTTTAAAAGGTTATAGCTCATGTTATATACGTTCATATTCTGTAAAAAGAGATTCCACTAAGTTCAAAAGGTATGACTGAACTAAAATTAGATACATCATAAACAGGTCTTGTGTATGCTTGCTTGTTGGGTGGAAGATCCGGATTCGGTTACGGAAGAGACCTTTAAGTTTATATTTAACACTGATCTCACTTTATGGCCTTCCATTGCAGTTATTAGTGAGATATCAACAACATTTTATTGATTAGATTTGTTATGTTCATGTTGAGTTTTGCCAATGGACAAAAACTACCAAGTCATGGCAGATTTTTCAAAACGAATTGATATCACTAAACAATCATGTTGGAACACTACACCAAATTGACATTTTTATAATAACCCTCTATTACGTAGAAATATAAGAAGAAGTAAGAGACACCTCCTATTGCATAGAAATATAAGAATTTTGAGGAAGTACTAAGAGGCAACAATGCAACTTGTCAGTCCCTTCACAGCAGGAAAATCCTCATCCTCTGATCAATTGAACCCTCCACCTAAATATTTGTAACCCGCTTGATGTAGGCATGTAGCTTAGTTACAGCCATCAGTGACCTGAAAAACAAAATTTTAAGCAAGGTTTTAAAATACTCAAAATAATAATAATAAGGATATTGCACTATGGATACGGGAATGTAATAAGCGTGATAGGGTTTAACCTTGGCCCTTCTCCACAAACTAGAAGGAGCTTAGCGTCCTTATCTGAAACGGAGGTTTCAATCTGGCTAACAAAATCAGGGTTGATGGTGGTGAATTGTTGTCCAGTCCAAGCTTCAATATAACCAAAATGCACCCATTTCTTCAATAGAGTGATGAGGCTATTATCTTTGTCCTTGACAAACAGTGGAACATGTACATACCTTGACACACTGGCCTTCTCCCTCTCCCAATTGGGTCTAACATCCAAGAGTTGGAAACCTTCATTGTTCGTAGCTGATATAACATCCTTTGCTAAGACAGTCTTGACAATGTCTGATTGTACGAGTTCCCGGGCACTCAGGGAGGCTGCATTGATGCCTAAATGAGGTCCATGACGAGTTACAGAAGAAGGGTGTTGGAATCCTTGACTTTAATTTGGTAAGTTGGTCTACCTTGAGTGTCATCTATCCGTTCTACCTCTCTATGGTTATTTTACTCTTATATAGTTATTATTTTAAATATTTATTACATTTTTTTTGAGGTTTTATACCATTTGTAAACAAACATTTCATTTTTCTAATGTTTGTTATTACGTATTAATTTGCATTGAAAACAAAAACGTAATAGTATGTCATAATGATAGAATAGTAACTGTTAATAGCTACAAAAACATCATACGCTTTAAGATGACTGAAAATAAGTTTTTATTAAACCAAACAATTTTTTTTATGTTTGCAATTATTAATAAAATTGCACCTCCAAGATGACCGAAAATAAGTTTTTATTAAACAAAACAATTTTTTATATTTGCAATTATTAATAAAATTGCATTGAAAAAATAATAATTAGGCTAGTAAAGATTATCGAACTTGAATCGATCGTTTACTAAAAATGTTAAACTTCCAATGGCTGCACCAATAGAGACATGAAAATAGTTGAATGAACATTAATCATATTGTATTATACATTATATAATTGAATTTTTTGTAATGCTAAATACTTATTAAAAATATTTGAAAGTTAAGGAGCAGGAACTTATAGCCGGAGCACTCTTAAATGATTCAAGTGAAGAAAGCTGGATAATGTGAGAAAGACCGACAACATAAAGTCCCTCTCAATGTTTACATAGAACTGTTGTGTCCCTAGCTCATGGCATAGAAGAGCTTCAGCACAATAGGAACCAAGATGATAAAATGAAGAGTAGAGACTGTTCATGTCCCGAAACTAACTATGCTGACTAACAAATGTGGAGCCAATTGAAGAGAATGTTCATTTCATGCATGCCATGATGGGAACTGTACTATATTGCGTAAAAGATTTAGCTGAAATATGTTATGTATTAGATTATAATGAGAGTCCCTAGTTGTGAAGCGATTGCCAGGCAAAATTGTCAAGAGTTTTACTTATCCATAGACTTATTGTCATACCCGTACTTTTTCATTGTCCTTATAAATATGATTGTATATAAAGTGTTTCAATTTATTATTTTTGTATTTTAATTAAAATATTATATATACGCATGTAACAACCTTGTATCTATGCATGTCTGATGTATGACTTTATATGATGTGAAATTTTTTCTATAGGTATAGGATTTGAATAACTTCTAATATGAAAATGTATATTTTTTAAAATCTTATTTCTTTTGCCAATTTGTATTTTTTTTAATTCACATTGCTTTCTTACCATTCGAATCTCGGGACGAGATTCTTTTGAGGTGTATATATTGTAATACCCGCATAATTACACAAATATAAATAATATTTATTTATAAATTTGTAATGTATTATAATTTTATAATGTGTAAAACTTGTTTTATTTTTAGTGGTTAGATGAGTAGAAAGTGTGTGTGCATTTAGCAAAAAAATAAAATTAGGAAATCCTAATTAGAGCTTTATAAAAGAGTTGGAAAAACCTAGCCTCATTTTTTTTTTTTTTTGTGCACACAAAAAATAATGGGATGAACTTACCTAAAGAATTAGGGGAAATAAGGGAAATAGGAGAAATAAGAAGAAGAAGAATAATAAAATAAAATGCATAACACCGGTGAATCTTCTTCGTTCTCTTTTACTTTTTTTAGATTAATGAATTGATTAAGGTTAGGGTTTAATACAAATATAAATATGAAATTTTTTTGTCGTATTTTCATATGAATTGGTTGAGTTAAAAAAGGAAAACCTACAACTAGGTTTTTATTTAAATCCCGTAATAAATACAGCTTTTCGCAGTCTTAGTATTTTTAGTGGATCGAGACATTCTAGAAGTCAGCATATCTTCAAATAAAATCTGTAGATTCATAACACAAGTATAAAAATCATACCATTGGTTTGGAGTTCATCCAACGGTTAGATCCCCCTCGAGGCAAAAACAAATGTCAATGATTGAATTTTACAAATTCATGCATATAAAAGTTTTGGTAGAAATTAGTGAGTTTTCCTCCATTCTTTTTTCATATATTTTTGCTAGGAATTTTTTTTAAAGTGATATGGATTTTTTTTTTATACCTAATAAGCTTTAGATTTATATTTGGGATGAAGTGGAGTTTGAGAAATCAAGGTCGGAAACATTTTTCAATTATGAGCTAAAACTTGTTTGTATATTCTATCAGTCTTGATTCTGTGCAGTTTTTCTATACTGGTTTTGATTGGGTTCGTTAGGGTGTACTATATCATGCTATATAAATTTTCCTGTTGGAGTCTAGTTTCTAAAGGATTTTACGATATCATAATCTGAATTTTTTGCAGAAAGATATACTTGTTTTAGTGACAAGAGGTAAATCTGGACGAATGCTGATAGATGACTTGTTTTGTTTGTAAAATCTGTAATGTTACAGACATAATCAGAGGGGTATACTATAATGGTTGGAAACCTCTTTGTGTCTACTTTTTATAGCCCTTAACGGTAGTCAATTTGGAGTTCTAATGTGACAATTATGTACATTTGAGTGATGACTTGTCAAACTATCTAGTTAGGACAGCTTGTTCATTTTAGTATTGTTTGGATGGTTATTTATCCGACTGTTTGGCGAATAAAATTAGGCTAGTTACAACTGATTTGAGGGCTGTTTAAATTGATTAGGAAGTCGGAAGGCTTGGAGAGGGTTTGACTAGGTTCTGGTTGGATAGTGAAACTGTAGTTGAATGCTTCAGAGTGTGTGATTTGAATTGTGGTAGTGGAGTTAAGGACTTCGATTGTTCTATGAATGAATTGTTTTGTTTGATTTATTTCTATAGAGTGGTGATGTGTGTAGAAGAATGTCGAAGACTTAATGTTTGTTTTCTTCAAGTACACTAAATATGTAGGGATACAATACTTTTGGTATAGAAAATATATAATGATTGTGTGTTGGTTTAGAATTGGTATTGTTGTCTTGTTAGCCCGTGACATCATGTAGAATGAATTGTGCAGTTTGGATTGAATGTGTTATTACATATGTCCAGATTGTCAACACTCTTTGTATATTGTCTGAATTATTTTTCTTTACATATATACGAATGGAGGCAATGACTACTAAGATTATGACACTAGTACTAATTGTGTGGTTTGGATTGTTATGCAAATTGACTTGCTAAGAAGTATCCTCTTATTGATTGGGTTTGATCCCTGTTGTGTTATGGAAAATTTATTTATGAAAAATGCTAGTTTTCCCAAAATAATGTGTTAATATTGTGGTTGATTTATTTATGGTTGATAAAGTGTCACCATAAAAGAATTTTGAGTTTTAGTTGATTTTTTTTATGCTCTTTTCCACAACTCCGAAAAAAAACGTAAAAAAGAAATAAATAAATTATTTTAGTATACATATTTGCTTATATATGTGTGATATAATTTTGGTATGCAGACTTGCTTGCATATCGGGTACGCCGTTCCATGTGAGTTCGGTAGTACGTATAGTATTTAGAAAATGTTTGCCATGGATCGAACTTTGGGTGTGATGACATGTTCCTCGATGTGGTACCCCACTTGGAACATGTACGCTCCGAGTGGTTTGAAGGCAAGGAAGACACACTTGAGTGAGGTGTGTTCATCACAAGGAGGATAATGCGATTGTGGAAAAGAAACGAGATTTTTTTCATATGTGCATAATTGCCTTAATGGAAGAAACTAAATGCTCATTCGACCTTAGAATGAGAACTACATGTCTTTCTTAAGGTAAAATGTATTTGGTTGACATTTAAATGATGGTGATTATGAGTATGATATGTATTTATTTGAAAATAACTATATCTATGAGGACCGATAAGTTATGAATTTTATTCATTTATTTCTAAACGTTCAGTGCAGGATGATAAGTCTATTAACATTTTTTTTTGTCAGACTTACCACGTTCGACCTTCACTTTGTAAATGTTAGTAAAATAAATATATATTTTAAGCATGATAGAAATTTGTAGTGTGACATATTTGCCTCATGGAGGAACTACCAGTTAGTGATGTGTTATTTATTGTGTTGGAACATTTCATGTTAAAGCATGTAACTTATTTTATTTTTATTTATAAGGAAATTGGGATTACTCAAACCAACTACCTCGTTAACCCAATTAAGTTTATGCTTCTTGGTTACGTTTTTATTAGAATGTATCCATTTAGCTTTTCACGAGTTTAGGAATTTATAGAAGCGTTATTGGAGTTTCGTTAGTGGGGCTAGCGATGTTAGAGTTTCATGGTTAGATTTTTTTTGTTTTAGTTTGTTGTAATTTTCTAAATTATGTTTTAGTTGTTGCTGCTAATTGTTTCCTCGGATACACTACTCTCCTCTCTTCTGGGACTCAAAATTTTTTACTATAATCCAACCCAATCAATTGACTTTTATCTGACGAATAACTAATAAAAAATGAGTTGGTTTAATGATGCGTTATTTTAGTAGCACACAACTTAATACACTGCTATGTGATTGTAGTATAGAATAAGTAGGGATCTTTTTAACTGGGATTAGAGGGCTTATCAATTAACACTAATAATAACTAAATGACAACTAACAAAATAATTAATTAAATATATTTATAGGGATACTTAAGCTTCATTTTTATGTATTTAATATATTTATATTTTACTTGTCCATATATTTAAATATGTTAGACATACACTCAAAATTTTTACTTTTTTTTTTAAGGGGGGGGGGGGGGGGGTTGTGATTAACCTCACGGAACTCGGTGAGGTTAACGCTCTTTACCATTGGATCTAATCGATTAATCTTATGACTATATTCCAATCTTTAAAGATATGAAAATTTATACTTAAAGATTCACTCCAATTTCCAATTAACTAATCATTAACGAAAAAAAAAAAAAACAAAAAAAACTAGTTCCAGTGGTCTCTCTTCCCGCTTAAACGGCTCTCCCTTCACACAAGAACTCTTTTTTCCATTCATAAATTCTGCAAGGCAATTGAGAAGAAAATCCAAACCAATCCCCCACCTACCATTGTGATATATATAATTTTTTATAAAATCTAATTAAGTCGTTTACATTGGCAGGTATACGATTCTTTTGAGCATTATGTATTGTGAATTTTGATTGACTTTTTGGCTAACGATTAGCTAATTAGAACAGTGAAGAGAATTTTTAATTACAATTTTTCTTGACGTGAGGTTTAAACTTTAAATTACCACAACCTTAACCATTCAATCAGACTACAATTGTCCTCTTAATGGGACTTTCATTCTATTACAAAATTTAATAGTGGATATGGATGATACATCAATTTAACCCATGTACGAGTCTTCTCATATATTTTCACGACTTAAAATTCCATCCAACTAAACACATTCTAACATTAATCTATTATCCAATGGCGGCGAATGTTAACCTTATTCAAAACTCCGCTTTGTGGACGGTACTTAAAAACTCCCTTTCACTGCTACTTTTATGTTGGATGATGGCGATGTTGAGAAGAGGCGGAGCAGCAACAGTAGCTGTGTTTGTGTTTCATCCACGGAACCCAAAGGTGACTTCTTCTTCTTCACATTGTATTTACTCTGTATTTCGTTCCAAATCAACTGCTAATGAGAAGCAACAAAACATGGACCATTCACTTATTTTATCATATGTGAGAAATGGGTGTAAATCTGCAACTCTTGGCCTTGATGAGGCTCTGGGTTTGTTCCATCGTCTCCTAAATCTAAACCCCATTCCCCCAATTGAGCCCTTCAATCAACTTTTAGGAGCCATTGTTAAGATGAAACACTATGACAAAGTCTTCCCTTCTTTCAAATTGATGGAATCCAAAGGAGTCCAACCAGATGTTGTTGCCTTTAGCATACTCATCAACTGTTACTGCCGTGTGGGTAGAGTCGACTTTGGTTTCTCAGTTCTAGGGGGAATTTTGAAACATGGGTTGATATTAGGGGATCTGTATGGATGATGATAAAGTAGATCAGGCCATTGATTTGTTTAACAAAATTGTGAAATATAGGTACCCCAGCAACGAATTTACTTATGGTATAATTATTGACAAGCTTTTGAAGGAAAATCGGGTGAAAGAGGCAGTGGATTTATTCCAAGAAATGATTGGAAGGGGAATTCCACTGAATGTTGTTACCTGCAATTCATTAATTCATGGGTTGTGCAATTATCGCATGTGGGAAGAAGCTGCTAGCTTTTTTGATGATATGGCGAGTCGTGGGATTGTACCGAATGTTGTCACTTTTAACATCATGGTTGATGCTCTTTGCAAGGATGGGAAAATCGAAGAAGCACGCAACATGATGAAAATAATGTCTGAAAGAGGTGTTGTCCCTGATGTGATAACATATAACTCACTAATTCATGGCCTATGTTGTTCAGGTCAAGGGAAAGATGCATTTTCTATATTCAATGAAATGGTGGATTGTGGAATTTCACCGAATGTTCTCACATATACTATTTTAGTGGATGCTCTTTGCAAGGATGGGAAAATCGAAGAAGCACGCAACATGATGAAAATAATGTCTCAAAGAGGGGTTGTTCCTAATGTTGTCACTTTTAACATCATAGTTGATGCTCTTTGCAAAGACAGAAAAATCGAAGAAGCATGTAACATGATGAAAATAATGTTTGAAAGAGGTGTTGTCCCTGATGTGATAACATATAACTCACTAATTCATGGCCTATGTTGTTCAGGTCAAGGGAAAGATGCATTTTCTCTATTCAATGAAATGGTGGATTATGGAATTTCACCGAATATGCATATATATACTACTTTAGTGGATGCTATTTGCAAAGAAGGGATGGTTGAAGAAGCATATCAACTATTCGAACTCATGATTCAAAGAGGAGAACAACCTAACATATTCACATACAATGCTTTGATGGATGGATATTGTTTGAGAGGCCAAATGAAAAATGCAATACAAATTTTTCATTCGATGGTCAACACTGGCCATGAACCTAATGTTGTTAGCTATAATTCTTTGATAAATGGCTATTGCAAGGCTCGTCAACTAGATAAAGCCTTGCTATTATTTGAAGATATGCTTAACAAAGGATTAACACCTGACACTGTCACCTACAACACCCTTATAGATGGGCAATGCAAAGCTGGGAATGTTCTGGATGCACAAGATCTTTTCAAAGTTATGCAAGCTCAAGGGAAAACTCCAGATATCATTACTTATAACTCATTATTGCATGGGTTATGCAACAATGACTGCTTTATTGAGGCCATGAAGTTGATTGACGAGATGGAAAACAAGGGAATAAAAGGTGGTAATGCGACTTACAGTATTCTCATTCACTATATGTGCAGAGAAGGGAAAACAAATGATGCAAGAAAACTCATGGATAGTCTTTCAAAGAAAGGATTGCAACCTAATGTTATAACATACACTGGAATGATAAATGGTTTGTGTAAAGAAGGAATGTTGGAAGAAGCTCAAGATTTGTTCACAGAAATGGAAAAGCAGGGTTGCCTGCCAAATGATGTTACGTTCAATATAATGGTTCAAGGTTTTCTTCGGAACAATGATGTTCAGAATGCAATTAAATTTCTCAAATTGATGACTGAAAGGGGGTTTGCCTGCAATGCGGAGACCTCATCTAGAATAGTGGATTTGCTTGTGGTAGATGGGCCAAATCATGAATGTACAGAGATGCTGCGTACCTTTTTCTTGGAGGAGCAAAGGGAAGTTGAGGTGCTCAGTCCTTAGAAGGTACTTTAGCTATAAATGTTGTGGCCAGCATGTTGTTACTTCACGCTGTATTAAATATCAATCATCATCCCTTACAAACTTCTTTCCTGTATATGATTCCCAGCAACAGAAGTGTGTTCAATGGCAATGAAGTTGATTTCTTCCTTTATACATGCACTATATATTCTTTTTCTATTTGTCGTATGGCATCCCAAAAGTTAATTCTCAAATGAGAACCAGAGTGATGTTATTAGCTTCTTGATTTTTGTATTGACTTGATTGATTCAAGATTCAAGTTTGTTAACATATTTATTTAGTCCATGTTTGTGCAAAATTATTATTCTTTTTTAGTGTAGATGAAACTTCCCTCAGCTTCATACATGGTGCTGTAATTCCTGGACAACAAATAAAATTCTGATTGGTATTTCTCAAGTTGGGTTGTCTTATGTTTATATTGGCATGCCTTTCTCGTTCTTTGTTATGAACCTTATGTTATTAACTATAACACTTTGATCAATGGCTATAGATAAAGCCATGCTATTATTTGAAGATATGCTTAACAAAGGATTAACACCTGACAGTGTCACCTGCACTACTCTCATAGATGGGCAATGCAAAGCTGGGAATGTTCTGGATCCACAATATCTTTTCAAAGTTATGTAAGCTCAAGAGAAAACTCCAAATATCGTTACTTTTGACTCATTATTGCATGGGTTATGCAACATTGATTGCTTTATTGAGGTCATGAAGTTGAATACTTTGATGGAAAACAAAGGAATAAAAGCAGATAATGCAACTTACAACATTCTTATTCACTACATGTGCAGAAAAGGGAAAATAAATGAGGCAAGAGAACTTATGTATAGTCTTTCTACAAAAGGATTGCAACCTGACACCAAAACATACACTACATTGATAGATGGCTTTTGTAAAGAAGGAATGTTGGAAGAAGCTCAAGATTTGTTCACTGAAATGGAAAAGAAGGGTTGCCAACCAGATGGTGTTACGTTCAATATTATTGTTCGAGGATTTCTTCAAAACGATGATTTTCAGAATGCAATTAAATTTCTCAAGGTGATGGGTGAACAGGCTTTTGCTTCCGATGCAGAAACCTCATTTAGAAGGTACTTATCTTTAGTTCTCAATGTTGTGGCCAATATAATGTTACTTTATTCCTCACAAAGTATCAATTTTTATGTTTTGCAAATTTCTGTAGATATCATGATTCCCTATATAGCTATTGTTTCTATATAACAATGACATTGACATGGGTGTTGGTGTCTGACACAAATATGAGGTGTCCTAGTATCAGACACATCGGCAAAAAAAATATAATACGGAACATGTTGGGGCAATCTATATACTTTAATATTATTTATTTTATCAACAATACATTTTGTATTATTAGTCATATTCTTTCACTTGTTGTATTATTAGGGAAAACAAATGATGCAAGAAAACTCATGGATAGTCTTTCAAAGAAAGGATTGCAACCTAATGTTATAACATACACCGGAATGATAAATGGTTTGTGTAAAGAAGGAATGTTGGAAGAAGCTCAAGATTTGTTCACAGAAATGGAAAAAAGGGTTCCCTGCCAAATGATGTTACGTTCAATATAATGGTTCAAGGTTTTCTTCGAAACAATGATGTTCAGAATGCAATTAAATTTCTCAAAGTGATGACTGAAAGGGGGGTTGCCTGCAATGCGGAGACCTCATCTAGAATAGTGGATTTGCTTGTGGTAGATGGGCCAAATCATGAATGTACAGAGATGCTGCGTACCTTTTTCTTGGAGGAGCAAAAGGAAGTCGAGGTGCTCAGTCCTTAGAAGGTACTTTAGCTATAAATGTTGTGGCCAGCATGTTGTTACTTCACGCTGTATTAAATATCAATCATCATCCCTTGCAAACTTCTTTCCTGTATATGATTCCCCGCAACAGAAGTGCGTTCAATGGCAATGAAGTTGATTTCTTCCTTTATACATGCACTATATAATCTTTTTCTATTTGTCGTATGGCATCCCAAAAGTTAATTCTCAAATGAGAACCAGAGTGATGTTATTAGCTTCTTGATTTTTGTATTGACTTGATTGATTCAAGATTCAAGTATGTTAACATATTTATTTAGTTCATGTTTGTGCAAAAATATTATTCTTTTTTAGTGTAGATGAAACTTCCCTTAGATTCATACATGATGCTGTAATTCCTTGACAACAAATAAAATTCTGATTGGTGTGTTCTTACCAAGTTGGGTTTTCTTATGTTTATAGGGTCTCATGTAAATAGCATAGATTTTAAATAATTCCCGACAGTCAGATTCTCCTTTCAATAACTTATTTTGCTCCTTTCCTTCTGGCCAGCATCGCATATAGGAGTTTATAGATTGCAAGGTCAATATTCAGTGACAATGTCAAGTTCAGCAAGTTTCTCTATTAAGCATTACTGATGGTCTCTTCTAACTGGCATAGCGTTTAGATATTTCTGACAGGCCGTTTCACATAAAGTACATCTCAATGTTTACATAGAACTGTTGTGTCCCTCGATGGCATAGAAGAGCTTCAGCGCAATAAGAGCGCAATAGGAACCAAGATGATAAAGATGAAGAGTAGAGTAGAGACATTTTTTTTTCTAATAGTACAATTATTTATTGTATACTTGATGTTTTTTAAGTTTGCATTCCATGTGTTTTCGGGTTGGCAATCTTCCATCAAGATTTTGTGAACTTGAGTACGAAGACTCCGCTTGCAGTGGATTCGGTGATTGATCTTAATTTCAACCTGCAAGCGACATTGTTGATGATTGGATTGCTGACCCTATAGCTACACAACCTTAGATGTCTACTCAATCGAGAGAAACAAGAGAAACTGTTTTCAAATGAAGCTGAAATTGGTCCAGTAGCTTTTACACCAAGAGCATTTTAACTCAAGAAAGCCAGATAAGTTTTTTGCATTTTAACATTATCATTTGTTTTCATCTATAAAATGTTTATGATTAGTCATATTTTTTCAGCTTTGCTAAATATCAATTACCAATTTTCCATGAAAATGCTTAATGACATCTATAATAATTGAAACGTTCAAAACATAAATAGCTGAGGTTGTAGGCAAGCTTTAACAAGTTTTCTCTATCAAGCATCATTTGGTTTATTCCCTGAATGTCTCTTACGTCTTAACTACACTTTATTTTGTACATCTACAATTGTGCTAAACTTTTGTAGTGAGTTTTTGGCCTGGGTTTGACTAAGAGGTTATATGGAGTAGGGCCGGTTTTTCACCTAAACCGTGAACCGAACCGACTTAGGTTGATTTTAAAATTTTCAAACCGAAACCGAACCGACCATTAACAAAACCGATCCGAAATCGAACCGATTCTAATTTATGCAAACCGTAATCGAACCAAACCGACTAAAATCAAACCAAAACCGAAATAAAACCGAACCGACCGACTATTTTAAACATATTTTATTATTTATATATAAAATATATATTATTTATTATATATATTCGGTCGGTTTGGTTTGGTCGGTTAAAATCACATAGAAACTGAAAATCGAACCGACCACTTCGGTTTTGAATTTTTTAAAACCGAAACCGATCCGAACCGAATTTAAACTGAACCAATTGGTTCGGTTTAGATCGGTTCGGTCGGTTTAATCGGTTTGATTTTTTTTTTGTTCAGCCCTAATATGGAGCATTTTCTCTGACAAAGACTATTTTTCTTCCAGTGCTTAGGATTTCGGTGCAGGATTCTAGAAGTAGAAATCTTGTCTCAATGGGGGAAGAAATATTGCCAATGGTAGCCTAGTTGGATGGTTAAGGTTGTTGTGGTTTAACCCCACGTCTTGGGTTATTTAACCACCGGCGCCACGTTTGCCTTTAAAAAAAAAAGTTTGAGCTTCCTTTGCATTGTCGTCGCACACATGCAATTAGACTTATATGTTCCTAAGCAATAAGTTACAAAATCTTGCCAATGGCATGACAACTCAACGGTTAGAGCTTGGCGGATGGTACCACTAGGTCATGGGTTCAAACCCAGCTTGCGACATCTTTATGGGTTTTGGGATCCTATAAAAATCCTGCTTGCCTTTCAAAAATATCATCATCATCATCATCATCAAAGCCCATTCCCGAGATTTTCGGGGTCGGCTACATGAATTTTGGTTCTCCAAGCAATGCGATCTTCCCACATTTCCTCACCTAATCCAAGCTCAATGATATCTTCATTCACCGTTTTCATCCAAGTTTTCAACGGTCTTCCCCTCCGTCTATACCCTCCATTAACTTGCCAATCTAAACATTTTCTAATTGGCGCCGTGCTTGGTCTCCTCCGCACATGACCAAACCAAGTTAAACGTCTTTCTCTAATTTTTTCCTCTATGGGCGCTACACCTAAGTATCTCCTAATTCTTTCATTTCTAATTTTATCCTTACGAGTTTTACCACACATCCACCTTAACATACGCATTTCTGCTACTGTCATCTTATGCGTATGTTGTCCCGTAGTAGCCCAACATTCTGAACCGTATAGCATGGCTGGTCGAACAATTGTCTTATAGCATTTCCCTTTTAGCCTTGCAGGCATCCTTCTATCGCACAATACTTTCAAAAATATAAAAATAAAAAAAATTACAAAATCTGTTTGGAAAGTGCCGTGGAAACAAATTTTCAATGGCAGAGGATGTCTTGCTCTCTGGGAATCTTGTGAACCAACAGGTTGTCAATAGTTCAAGTAGTTGACCACATATCGCTTCATTCAATCTAATAGTTAAAGAGGTATCCATTACAAATTTCCTAACTTTTGGTTTGAATTCTTATAGAAATCCCAATATCCTGTCAAGGGTGGATATGGAGCCACAATAAGGAATGAGTTTGGGAAGTTGTGGCTGCATGCATAGGTGATACTCGAGCTCTTTCAGTGATAACCGTGAACTGGAAGGAGTGGAGGCAGGTTTGAAACTGGCAGTGATGCATGGTATTTCCAAGCTCGAAATCAGCCCAGATTCTACTATAGTGCAGGCACAGTTGACAAAAATCATGCTTCCCCATGGGGACCTGCGACATATACTAAGGCGAACCAAGAGTGAGCTCACAAAGTTAGAAGACTTCAGGATTCACCACTACTTCAGAGAAACAAAGAAGGTTGCAGACTTCTTGGCTGGTTTATATCCAATTAATCTGCTCCTTTGCAGAGGATTTGAAAAAAAAAATTGTACATGAATTCGAAGAGATTGTTTAATCCAAGTCCTTTTAATTAATGGTTTGGGATACCTAATCAGCCCTTGCTCATCTTCTTCTGAGTACAAATAATTGAAAAAATTGGAGAGAAGGCGATAATCAGATTACTAAACTTATCCATGTGTCAGTTTATAACATAGCAAAAGAAAAGGTCAAGGTGGGATGGCCACCTCCGACACCCACTGGTTCCACCCATGTACTTCATGTTGTTTCATCTTACATTTCATCTATTTTCAGGTGAGCAATCTTTCATTGGTTTGCATTTTCTATCCTCAAATGGCTTTGTTGATGATTCCATTGGTGATCCCCCAACCTTCTTCTAGATGTGTAGTCGGCATTGAGGGGCAAGAACTTATAGTCGGACAACAGCTAGGAGCTTCTAGTCGAGAAAACTGGATAATGTGTGAAAGATGACAACCGCACGTCGGTCTTAATGTTTGAAGAGAATTGTTGTGTCCCTTGATGGCATAGAAGAGCTTCTGCATAATAGGAACCAAGATGGTAAATAGGAACCAAGATGGTAAAGATGAAGAGTAGAGATTGTTCATGTCCCAAAACTAACTATCCTGACTAACAAATGGAGCCAGTTGAAGAGAATGTTTATTTCATTCATGTCATGATGGGAACTGTACTATATTGCATAAAAGATTCAGTTGAAATATGTCATGATGGGAACTGTACTAGAGTATGCTCTGTGTCGTTGGCACTCCATATAATTTTATTTTTGCTAAATATTTTATACTAAACACCTCTTTCAGTAACCCCATTTTGGCTCTTAATCAGTATTGAAGTATAAGCTTATTTTAAGGTAAATATATATATTATAAATTTTAGAATTAGACTCAGTCAAATTTGAATCAGCTGGGGAAAAAATTAAAACGCCGAGAATGAGTTATCTCCCAATTTTTGAATTCACCAAAATATGAAGTTTGGAGTTATTTTTTTTAAATATGCATTAAGATGCTCCACTCATTTTTTTTGGTATGATCGGCCCGTCTCATTGCTTTGAAAATATTAAAAACGTGAAATACTGTATATGTTTTTTAATTATAGAATATATATTTTTAAAATTTTAGCGCTCGTGTTGATAATTGATTTTGTTGGAAAAATCTAAAAAAATGCATTTCAACTATATTAACTTTATCAAAATTCGATAACAATGTAGATAGTTATGATGATTTTCATTTTACTAAAAGCAAAACACAATATTTTTTCTCTCCTCCACATGTACATTCCAACAACTTTTTTCAAAAGTTTTTCATTATTTTTACCTTTCTACATATTTTATATTTACAAATATACCATCATGAAAAATGAATCTCAACCCTCAAATTCAATACATGTGTCAGTTTATAACATAGCAAAAAAAAAAATGTCAAGGTGGGCATGGCCACCTCCGGCACCCACTGGTTCCACCCATGTACTTCATGTTGTTTCATCTTACATTTCATCTATTTTCAGGTGAGCAATCTTTAATTGGTTTCCATTTTCTATCCTCAAATGGCATTGTTGATGATTTCATTGGTGATCCCCCAACCTTGTTCTAGATGTGTAGTCAGCATTAAGAGGCAAGAACTTATAGTCGGAGAACAGCTAGGAGTTTCTAGTCGAGAAAGCTGGATAATGTGAGAAAGATGACAACCGCACGTCGGTCTTAATGTTTACAGAGAACTGTTGTGTCCCTTGATAGCATAGAAGAGTTTTTGCATAATAGGAACCAAGATGGTAAAGATGAAGAGTAGAGATTGTTGATGTCCCAAAACTAACTATCCTAACTAACAAATAGAGTCGGTTGAACAGAATGTTCATTCCATTCATGTCATGATGGGAACTGTACTATATTGCATAAAAGATTCAGCTGAAATATGTCATGATGGGAATTATACTAGAGTATGCACCGTGCCGTTGACACTCAATATAATTTTATTTTCGCTAAATATTTTGTACTGAACACCTCTTTCACTAACCCCATTTTGGCTCTTAATCAGTATTGAAGTGTAAACTTATTTTAAGATAAATATATATTATAAATTTTAGAGTTAGATTCAGTCAAATTTGAATCAGCTAGGGAAAAATTTAAACGCTTAGAATGAGTTCTTTTCCAATATTTGAATTCACCAAAATTTGAAGTTTAGAGTTTTTTTTTTTTAATATACATTAAGATGCCCGACTAATTTTTTTTGGTATGATCGGTCCGTCTCATTGCTTTGAAAAATATAAAAAACGTGAAATACTTTATATGTTTTTTAATTATAGAATATATATTTTTAAAATTTTAGCGCTCGTGTTGATAATTGATTTTGTTGGAAAAATCTAAAAAAATACATTTCAACGATATTAACTTTATCAAAATTCGATAACGATGTAGATAGTTATGATAATTTTCATTTTACTAAAAGCAAAACACAATATTTTCTCTCCTCCACAAGTACATTCCACAAACTTTTTTCAAAAGTTTTTCATTATTTTTACCCTTCTACATGTTTTATATTTACAAATATGTCATCATGAAAAATGAATCTCAACCCTCAAATTCAATACATGTGTTAGTTTATAGCAAAAGAAAAGGTCAAGGTGGGCATGGCCACCTCCGGCACCCACTGGTTCCACCCATGTACTTCATGTTGTTTCATCTTACATTTCATTTCATCTATTTTCAGGTGAGCAATCTTTCATTGGTTTGCATTTTCTATCCTCAAGTGGCATTGTTGATGATTCCATTGGTGATCACCCAACCTTCTTCTAGATGTGTAGTCGGCATTGAAAGGAAAGAACTTATAGTCGGAGAACAGGTAGGAGCTTCTAGTCGAGAAAGCTGGATAATGTGAGAAAGATGACAATCGCACATCGGTCTTAATGTTTACAGAGAACTGTTGTGTCCCTTGATGGCATAGAAGAGCTTCAGCACAATAGGAATCTAGATGGTAAATATGAAGAGTATAAACTCTTCATGTCCCAAAACTAACTATCCTGACTAACAAATGGAGCCAGTTGAAAAGAATGTTCATTTCATTCATGTCATGATGGGAACTGTACTATATTGCATAAAAGATTCAGCTGAAATATGTCATGATGGGAACTGTACTAGAGTATGCCCCGTGCCGTTGGCCCTCCATATAATTTTATTTTTGCTAAATATTTTGTATTGAACACTTCTGTCAATATCCCCATTTTGGCTCTTAATCAGTATTGAAATGTAAACTTATTTTAAGGTAAATATATTTATTATAAATTTTAGAGTTAGAGTCAGTCAAATTTGAATCGGCTAGGGAAAAAATTTAAACGCTGAGAATGAGTTCTCCCCCATTCTTTGAATTCACCAAATTATGAAGTTTAGAGGTTTTTGTTTAAATGTGCATTAAGATGCTCGACTCATTTTTCTGGTATGATCGGCCCGTCTCATTGTTTTGGAAAATATTAAAAACATGAAATACTTTATATGTTTTTTAATTATAGAATATATATTTTTAAAATTTTATCGCCCGTGTTGATCACTGATTTTGTTGGAAAAATCTTAAAAAATGCATTTCAATGAAATAACTTTATCAAAATTCGATAACGATGTAGATAGTTATGATAATTTTCATTTTACTAAAAGCAAATTTAATATTTTCTCTCTCCGCCACATGTACATTTCACCAAGTTTTTTCAAAAGTATTTCATTATTTTTGACTTCTACATGTTTTATATTTACAAATATGTCATCATGGGAATTGAATCTGAAACCTCAAATTCAATACATTTCCCAACTTTCAATCTTAGCCATCTTTTATCTCTAATCCTTTTAATTTGACTTTGTCCCAGTCAACAATTAATAGTAAAATATCACTCTGAATTGTAATATAGATGATAATGAGAGTCCCTAATTGTGTAGCCATTGCCAGCCAAAACTGTCTGAGTTTACTTATCCATAAATTTATGCTCACCCTTCTATCGCAACCTGACTTACCAAAGATGCATGGTTTGTAGTTGGATTTGCAGCACAAATTTATTGCAGGATAATATACAATCTTCTCTAGTTTAAAGGTTCCATTTCTCGAAGTCAGTGCATTGTGATTGCAACAACATTCTCCCCATGGTTGTTGACTGAAGAGTTAACAAAAGTAGTTTTTTAAATAAACAAATAAACCACGCTTAAGTGTTTATGTACCATCAATAATTTTTTTTTATAAACAAATCAATCTTTATCTACCGTTGGATTAAATAAAGAAGGGCTCAGATGTCATGTAAAAATGTGAGTAGCATTTCATTGGCAAGCGGATCCTGACCCTTATATTTATAGGGATACTTAAGCTTATTTTTATGTATTTAATATATTTATATTTTACTTGTCGATATATTTATATATGTTTGACATACATTCAAAATTTTTACCTTTTTAAAAAAAATTGAGCGTTGTCCTTTTGTAGGTCAAGATATGATTCAATGAGCTTAACCTTACGAAACTCGGTGATGTTAACACTCTCTACCATTGGATCTAATAGATTAATCTTAGGGCTATATTCCAATCTTTAAAGATATGAAAAATTATACTTAAGGATTCTCTTCACGTTTCCAATTAACTAATCATTAACAAAAAAAAAAAAAACTAGTTTGAGTAGGTCTCTCTTCCCGCTTAAACGTCTCTCCATTCACACAAGAACTATTCTTTCCATTCATAAACTCTGCAAGACAGTTGAGAATAAAATCCAAATCAATCCCCCACCTACTATTGTGATATATTTTTTATAGGATCTAATTAAGTCGTTTACATTGGCAGGTATACGGTTATTTCGAGCATTATGCATTGTGAATTTTGATTTACTATTTTTATTCTATTAAAACAATGGAAAGAAGAGTTTGTGTGTAAAGGGAGAGGTGTTCAAGTAGGGAGTGAGACCTAATGGAACTAGTTTTTCTATTTTTTTGACCAATGATTAGCTAATTAGAACAATGGAGAGAATCTTTAATCACAATTTTTCCTATTGACGCGAGGTTTAAATCACCACAGCCTTAACCATCCAATCAGGCTATGATTGGCATGTTCATATGACTTTCATTCTATTACAAAATTTAATAGTGAATGTGGATGATACATCAATTTAACATTAAATGTATGTACAAGTTCTCTCATGAATTTAACCTCATTAAATCACGACTCTGTCTGCCCTTTGTGGTTGTTCCTAATGTAATAACATATAACTCATTGATTCATGGGTTGTGCAATTCTGGCATGCAGGAAGAAGCTGCCAGTTTTTTTGATGATATGGTGAATCATGGGATCGCACCGGACGTTGTAGCATCATGGTTGATGCTCTTTGCAATGACAGAAAAATAAAAGAAGCGTCGTCAAGTGGTTGAAAGGATGTCTGAAAGAGGCATTGTTCCTGATGTGATAACATATAACTCACTGATTCATGGCCTATGTTGTTCAGGTCAAGGGAAAGATGAATTTTCTCTATTCAATGAAATGGTGGATTGTGGAATTTCACCGAATATGCATATATATACTACTTTAGTGGATGCTATTTGCAAAGAAGGGATGGTTGAAGAAGCGCATCAACTATTTGACCTCATAATTCAAAGAGGAGAACAACCTAACATATTCACATACACTGCTTTGATGGATGGATATTGTTTGAGAGGCCAAATGAGCCTAATGTTGTTAGCTATAATTCTTTGATAAATGGCTTTTGCAAGGCTCGCCAACTAGATAAAGCCTTGCTATTATTTGAAGATATGCTTAACGAAGGATTAACACCCGACACTGGTTCCACCCATGTACTTCATGTTGTTTCATCTTACATTTCATCTATTTTCAGGTGAGCAATCTTTCATTGGTTTGCATTTTCTATCCTCAAATGGCATTATTGATGATTCCATTGGTGATCCACCAACCTTCTTCTAGATGTGTAGTCGGCATTGAGAGGCAAGAACTTATAGTCGGAGAACAGCTAGCTAGGAGCTTGTAGTCAAGAAAGCTGGATAATGTGAGAAAGATGACAACCACACGTCAGTCTTAATGTTTATAGAGAATTGTTGTGTCCCTTAATGACATAGAAGAGCTTCAGCATAATAGGAACCAAGATGGAAGGGGAAAAAGCCAAGTAATGATGGCAAAGGTAGGGGAGACAAAGAGAAGTCCTCCAAGGAACACAAGAACTCCAAAGATAAGGGGACGGAGAAAAGAGATGGATCGCCCAAGAAGATATCTTGCTTCTTATGTAGTGGACCCCATCGAGCATTTGAGTATTCCAACCGTGAGAAATTTGTCGCGCTTTTCATGGAAGAAGAAGCAAAAGAGGAAAGGAGGATCGCCTCAATGAATCTCCTAAGTGCCATTCAAGCTAAGGCCGAGGAACAACCACGGGAAAGGATGTACGTGAAGACCGAGATCGGGAACAAGACTTTGAAAGCCATGGTGAATACCGGACTGACACAGTCTACATGGCTAAGGACCTTGCTGAAGAAATTGACCTATCATATACTAAGGAGAAAGGATATATCAAGGGAGTTAATGCTAAAAGTCTCCCAATTGAAGGAGTAGCTCGTGGCAGCGATATTTGGCTTGGACAATGGCGAGGTAAAGTCGACATAATTATTGCTCCAATTGATGATCACAAGTTCTATTTGGGTATAGATTTCTTGGACTTGGTGAAGGCTTTCCTGGTCCCATATGCCAACACCATGTGCATCATGGAGAAGGGACAACCTTGTGTTGTGCCCATGGTACGGGAAATAAGTAAGGAGAGAATGGTGTCCGCTCTCCAACTTTCTAAAGGAGTAAAGAAGAATGAGCCTACTTACTTGGCTACCCTCAAGAAAGACGGGGGTCCCATGGATGGAGGGATGAATGCACCTAAGGTCGTCCAAGATGTTCTCAAGGAGTACAAGGATGTTATGCCTGCCGAGTTTCCTAAAAAGCTTCCACCAAGGAGAGAGGCGGTGGATCATGCTATTGAGTTAGAAGTTGGATCAAAGCCACCCGGATTTGCTTCTTATAGTATGGCACCTCCTGAGCTCGAGGAGTTAAGAAGACAATTGAAGGATTTACTTGATGTTGGTTATATCCGACCCTCCAAAGGTTCCTATGGTGCACCGGTCTTATTTCAAAAGAAACATGATGGATCCCTACGGCTTTGTATTGATTATCGGGCACTCAACAATGTCACTATCAAGAACAAGTACCCGATTCCACTTATTGCGGATCTCTTTGATCAACTTGGTGATGCAAGGTACTTTACCAAGCTTGACTTGCGCTCGGGATATTATCAAGTCCACATAGCCGAAGGAGATGAACCAAAGACGGCATGTGTTACAAGGTACGGGTCTTACGAATTCTTAGTCATGCCATTTGGTTTAACTAATGCGTCGGCCACATTTTGCACTCTAATGAATAAGGTACTAGCTCCTTACCTTGATCGGTTCGTAGTTGTGTACCTTGATGACATTGTGATCTATAGTAAGACATTGGAGGAACATGTGGATCACTTGAGGCAAGTGTTCCAAACCTTGAAGGAGAACGAGCTCTATGTCAAAAAGGAGAAGTGCTCATTTTCCCAAGAGGAGGTAACATTCTTAGGTCATATCATTGGCAAGGGCAAGTTTCGTATGGAGAAGTCCATGGTACAAGCCATCCAAGAGTGGGAACCATCGACCAAAGTCGCCGAGATAAGATCTTTCCTTGGCTGGTGAACTATTATAGAAGGTTCATCAAAGGCTACTCTTCCATAGCTGCCCATTGACAGACTTGCTCAAGAAGGGACGAAGTTGGGATTGGAGTTCAAAATGCTAGCAAGTTTTCGAAAGATTGAAGAAAGCAATTGTTGAGGAACCGGTGTTGGCACTTCCCAACCCAAGGAGTGCACAGCCGAGCAAGCCGCACATTTATTCCTCAAACATGTGGTGAAGTATTGGGGTGTGCCCAAATCTATTATCAGTGATTGGGATACTCGGTTCACGGGGAAATTTTGGACTGAGTTGTTCATGTTGTTGGGTACTGACCTTAATTTCTCTACTAGCTTTTATCCTCAAACAGAAAGGATGAATGCCTTGTTGGAGTTATATCGTAGGTACTATGTGAGTGCCAACCAGCGAGATTGGGCTAAGTTGCTGGATGTTTCCCAATTCTCTTTCAACTTGCAGAAGAGTGAAGCGACGGGTCGTAGCCAATTTGAGATTCTCACGGGACAACAACCTATGACCACGAGTTCTATTTCCACTTGCTACACTGGAGTGAGTCCATCAGCCTATAAGTTTGCAAAATGATGGAATAATCAAGCTGATGAGGCTCAAGCTTACCTGGAGAAGGCATCCAAGAAGATGAAGAAGTGGTGCCGACAAAAAGATACGGTCTCGAGAGTTCCAGGTTGGAGACCTTGTGCTTGTCAAGATGCATGCTCATGCCAGACTTTCAGGACTGCATCGTGGCCTTATCTAGAGATATGAGGGTCCCTTCCCCATAGTCAAGAAAGTGTGAAAGCAAGCATACAAGGTCGAGTTGCCGATGAGGATCAAGTTTCATCCAGTTTTTCATGTGAGTCTATTGAAGCCGTATAAGGAAGATCGGGATGATCCAAACAGAGGAGTTTCACAAAGAGCACCATTGGGCATGAAGATCCAACATGACAAGGAAGTAATTAAAGACTATCTTGTCATATCGTGTGGTGCGTCATTCCAACCAACCCCCCACACATGAGCTACTCGTCACGTGGAAGGGATTGCCAGAAAGTGAAGCTAGCTGGGAGCCAATCCAACATTTGTGGCAATTCAAGGAGCAAATTCAAGCGTACGAGGATTTGAAGGCAATGAGGACGTCGCCTGATTAGGTGGGGGAGAATGTCACAACTATCTTATTGCCTAGCCAAGTGAGGTTAGCAAGTGTAAATATTGTAGAGTATTCCACATTGTTCTAGAGAGTTCTCTAAAACATTCCATAAAGTTCCATAGAGTTTCATAGGATTCTAGTCCTTAGATATTTCTAATGAAGTGTGTAGAAGATCATTATAGACCATTAGATCAAATTGATCACCACCGCCCATTTAGGAGGTGGAGTTGTATAAATAGGCTAAGGCCTCATTTGTTGTAATCACCTCAGAGAATTCAAACAATACAATTTCTAGTTCTCTTAAGTTCTCTTGTGTTCTTAGCTTGCTTAGCTTTCCATAATCTAAGTGAGTCTTTCGTGGGCAAGACTGACTAGCTTTCTTTGATAAGTCGGGGCAAAGTTTGCCAGTACCGCACGGGAAGTACTTGGGAAAAGAAAGCATGTGACACTAAGCGGCACCTAGGCGGTCTTAAGTTTTGTATTATAACTTTAATAATTTACAAAAGTTAAGCAAAATAACTTATCAATTACATTAAATTTAATGCCAATATACATATGCAAAATTTAAAAACATGAAAAATTAACAATCATAAACAATTTATTAAAACTCAAATGACTGAAGTTGGTCATGATAGATACTTTATACAAAGTTGAATTTGTGGACAAATATCCAAACATACTCTTTTATTTTTTTTCAAATTGCATGAATAACCTCAGTCATGTTTGATAAAATCTACATTACTAAAATTGGTACCGGCAGATCCTTTGAGAATTCCATTAAGTAACCATCATTTGCTACATTTAGACATATACTGAATAAAGAAAAACTAAATTGTTTATTTCTAAAAAAAATGAAAGAAAAATAAAATAAGAACACAATCAGCCTTATTAAGAAAAAGAAAAAAACTCGCCCAGACCGCCTAGCCATTAATCTGGACGTTTTTCTACCGCCTAGGCTAATTTTTAGAACATTGGTTCCAATAGATCTCTCTTCCCTTCACACAAAAACTCTTCCTTCCATTCATAAACTCTACAAAGACAATTGAGAAGAAAATCCAAATCAATCCCCCACCTACTATTGTAATATATATATTTTTTATAGGATCTATGTCACGCCCCAATTTTTCGAGAAAACGAAAAAAATCCTTATATCCACGTAGGATTAGGATTATCCGCTTCCCCGAAACTCGGGACGTGAAAATTTAACAACAGAAAAATTAAATAAATAAAAATTAATACAAATAAAAATTCTAACCAAGTTAACTCGTTGGAGATTCTGCCCCACAAGTAAACATCTCATATCGCCGCCTCAATGACTTTCTAACCCGTGAAAGACTAAATAGCTACGTTTCAATAAGAACGTACCCAAGAAGCATAAACTTACTTGGGTCAGTGAGGCAGCTGGTGTAAGTAATCTCAATCCTTATAAAATAAAATAATTTACATGCTTTAACATGAAAATTTCATAAACAAGAAAATAACACTCAAAGTCTTGTAGTTCTTCAACGAGGCAAACTTTACATACTAATCAGTTTTATCATGCCTAAAATATAAATTTATTTTACCAACACTTAAAAAGTAAATGTTGAATATGGTAAGTCCGACCTGCAATTTATTTTCAAACAACGATACAAATCGTAGTTATAATAGAGTATTATTAAAATATCAACAAAACACATTTTCTACCTTTAGGAAGACATATAGTTCTCATTCAATGGTCGAATGAGCATTTTGTTTCTTCCCTTAAGGCAGTCATGCACATACACAAAAATCTCGTTTCTTTTTCCACAATCGCACTATCATCCTTGTGCCGAACACACCTCACCCAAGTGTGCCTCTATTGCCTTCAAAACCACTCGGAGCATTCATGTTCCAAGTGGAGTGCCACTTCGAGGAACATGTCATCTCACCCGAAGTTTGATCCATGGCAAACATTTCCTAAATACTACATGTACTACCGAACTCACACGGAACGACGTACCCGATATGCAAGCAAGTCTGCATACCAAAATTATATCACACGTATACAAGCAAGTCTGTATACTAAAATAATTTCTTTTTTTTCACATTTTTTTTTCGGAGTTGGGGAAAAAGAGCATAAAAATGAACTAAAACTCAAAACTCTTTTATGGTGACACTTTGTCAACCATAAATAAATCAACCACAACATTAACCCATTCTTTTGAGAAAACTAACATTTTTCATAAATAAATTTTTCATAACACAACAGAGATCAAACCCAATCAATACGAGGATACTTCTTAGCAAGTCAATTTGCATAGCAATCCAAACTATACAATTAGTACTAGTGCCATAATCTTTAGTCGTCATTGCCTCCATTCGTGTATATGTAAAGAAAAATAATTCGGACAATATACAAAGAGTGTTGACAACCTAGACATGAGTAATAACACGTTCAACCCAATCTGCACAGTCCATATTTATCTCTTGTCACTAAAACAAGTATATATTTTTGCACAAAATTCAGATTGTGATACCATAAAATCCTTTAGAAACTAAACTCTAATAGGAAAATTTTGATATACAGCATGATAGAGTACACCCTAAAGAACTCAATCAAAACCAGCATAGAAAAACTTCACAGAATCAAGACTGATTGAATACACAAATAAGTTTAAGCTCATAATTGAAAAATGTTTCCGACTTTGTTTACATTTTTCTTATCAAACAAGAAGACATTTTATTCTCACTGACAAGAAAATAAAACTATCAATATTTCTACAAATACAAAGTTATTCTCCCCAAACATATAGTTGTAAATTGGTTCCAGCACATCAACAAACCAAAATTTTATAAACATAAGGATTCAGATAGAGAAGACTCACTAATTTCTACTAAAATTTTTATATACATGGATTTCTAAAATTCAATCAATGACATTTGTTTCTGCCTCGGGGAGATCTAACCGTTGGATGAACTCCAAACCAACGGTATGTTTTTCATACGTGTGTTATCAATTTACAGATTTAATTTGAAGATATTCTGATCTCTCAAAGGTCTCGATATACTAAAAATACTAACATTTCACAAAACTGTATTTATTATGGGATTTAAATAAAAACCTAGTTGTAAATTTCTCTTTTAACTCAACCAATCCCTACAAAAATTTCGTATTTCAGATTTATATTCATATTTGTATTTCAGAATGTGTTGAGAGGAAAATTCTAGGGTCGAGGGAGGGAACGAGGCAGATCTCGCTCTGTAGCAAAGCTCGTGTTGAGAAGAGGCGGAGCAGCAACAGTAGCTGTGTTTGTGTTAGATCCACGGAACCCAAAGGTGACTTCTTCTTCTTCTTCTTCACATTGTATTTACTCTGTATTTCGTTCCAAATCAACTGCTAATGAGAAGCAACAAAACATGGACCATTCACTTGTTTTATCATATGTGAGAAATGGGTGTAAATCTGCAACTCTTGGCCTTGATGAGGCTCTGGGTTTGTTCCATCGTCTCCTAAATCTAAACCCCATTCCCCCAATTGAGCCCTTCAATCAACTTTTAGGAGCCATTGTTAAGATGAAACACTATGACAAAGTCTTCCCTTCGTTCAAATTGATGGAATCCAAAGGAGTCCAACCAGATGTTGTTGCCTTTAGCATACTCATCAACTGTTACTGCCGTGTGGGTAGAGTCGACTTTGGTTTCTCTGTTCTAGGAGGAATTTTAAAACGTGGGTTGAAACCAACCCACATTACATTCAACACTCTCCTCAAGGGGCTCTGTATGGATGATGATAAAGTAGATCAGGCCATTGATTTGTTTAACAAAATTGTGAAATATGGGTACCCCAGCGACGAATTTACTTATGGTATAATTATTGACAAGCTTTTGAAGGAAAATCGGATGAAAGAGGCAGTGGATTTATTCCAAGAAATGATTGGAAGGGGAATTCCACTGAATGTTGTTACCTGCAATTCATTAATTCATGGGTTGTGCAATTATCGCATGTGGGAAGAAGCTGCTAGCTTTTTTGATGATATGGTGAGACGTGGGATCGTACCGAATGTTGTCACTTTTAGCATCATGGTTGATGCTCTTTGCAAGGATGGGAAAATCGAAGAAGCACGCAACATGATGAAAATAATGTCTCAAAGAGGGGTTGTTCCTAATGTAATAACATATACCTCATTGATTCATGGGTTGTGCAATTCTGGCATGTGGGAAGAAGCTGCCAGTTTTTTTGATGATATGGTGAATCATGGGATGGCACCGGACGTTGTCACTTTTAGCATCATGGTTGATGCTCTTTGCAAAGACGGAAAAATAAAAGAAGCGCGTCAAGTGGTTGAAAGGATGTCTGAAAGAGGTATTGTTCCTGATGTGATGACATATAACTCACTGATTCATGGCCTATCTTGTTCAGGTCAAGGGAAAGATGCGTTTACTCTATTCAATGAAATGGTGGATTGTGGAATTTCACCGAATATGCACATATATACTACTTTAGTGGATGCTATTTGCAAAGAAGGGATGGTTGAAGAAGCGCATCAACTATTTGACCTCATAATTCAAAGAGGAGAACAACCTGACAGATTCACATACACTGCTTTGATGGATGGATATTGTTTGAGAGGCCAAATGAAAAATGCAATACAAATTTTTCATTCGATGGTCAACACTGGCCATGAACCTGATGTTGTTAGCTATAATTCTTTGATAAATGGCTATTGCAAGGCTCGTCAACTAGATAAAGCCTTGCTATTATTTGAAGATATGCTTAACAAAGGATTAACACCTGACACTGTCACCTAAACTACCCTTATAGATGGGCAATGCAAAGCTGGGAATGTTCTGGATGCACAAGATCTTTTCAAAGTTATGCAAGCCCAAGGGAAAACTCCCAATATCGTTACTTTTAACTCATTATTGCATGGGTTATGCAACAATGACTGCTTTATTGAGGCCATGAAGTTGATTGACGAGATGGAAAACAAGGGAATAAAAAGTGATAATGCGACTTACAGTATTCTCGTTCACTATATGTGCAGAGAAGGGAAAACAAATGATGCAAGAAAACTCATGGATAGTCTTTCAAAGAAAGGATTGCAACCTAATGTTATAACATACACGGCAATGATAAATGGTTTGTGTAAAGAAGGAATGTTGGAAGAAGCTCAAGATTTGTTCATAGAAATGGAAAAGAGGGGTTGCCTGCCAAATGATGTTACGTTCAATATAATGGTTCAAGGTTTTCTTCGAAACAATGATGTTCAGAATGCAGTTAAATTTCTCAAAGTGATGACTGAAAGGGGGTTTGCCTGCAATGCGGAGACCTCATCTAGAATAGTGGATTTGCTTGTGGTAGATGGGCCAAATCATGAATGTACAGAGATGCTGCGTATCTTTTTCTTGGAGGAACAAAAGGAAGTTGAAGTGCTCAGTCCTTAGAAGGTACTTTAGCTATAAATGTTGTAGCCAGCATGTTGTTACTTCACGCTGTATTAAATATCAATCTTCATCCCTTGCAAACTTTTTTCCAGTATATGATTCCCCGAAACAGAAGTGCTTTTTTCCAGTATACATGCACTATATAGTCTTTTTCTATTTGTCGTATGGCATCCCAAAAGTTAATTCTCAAATGAGAACCAAAGTGATGTTATTAGTTTCTTGATTTTTGTATTGACTTGATTGATTCAAGATTCAAGTATGTTAACATATTAATTTAGTTCATGTTTGTGCAAAATTATTATTCTTTTTTAGTGTAGATGAAACTTCCCTCAGATTTATACATGGTGCTGTAATTCCTTGACAACAAATAAAATTCTGATTGGTGTGTTCTTACCAAGAAAACAGAAATTTATATTTCTCAAGTTGGGTTTTCTTATGTTTATATTGGCATGTGTTTCTTGTACTTTGTCTCTCTAATAGCATAGATTTTAAATAATTTCCGACAGTCAGTTTCTCCTTTCAATAACTTATTTTGCTCCTTTCCTTCTGGCCAGCATCGCATATAGGAGTTATAGATTGCAAGGTCAATATTCAGTGACAATGTCAAGTTCAGCAAGTTTCTCTATTAAGCATTACTGATGGTCACTTCTAACTGGCATAGCGTTTAGATATTTCTGACAGGCCGTTTCACGTGTTAATAACCTTTAGGTTTTCTTTTGCTCCTTTTCTTCTGGCCGGCCTTGCATATGGCAATTTGTTATTTTTATTTTTATTTTTAATTTAGTATACAAATAGATATCAGCCAACGGAATATTAACACAGCTAGTAGACTTGTGGAAGAGGTTCCACGTTTTGAATCGGAACCTATTCCAGAAGTTCAATTTTTTTCTTTTCTTCAAGTACAATTTTTCTTTTTCTTCAAACTCTATCTCTTAAGTAAATTTTTTTCGTTTCTTCAAACTCTATCACTCAAGTTTGAGGAAGAGGTTCCACATTTTGAATCATTGTTTCAACTAGCAATTTTGGTCTTGGCTTTACCTTGTTGCACCCTTTATTTTTCAGTTATTTCAGTTAACCAAATGTTGATTTATTACTTTACTCTAATTAGGAATCACAACATTATCGGATTATGTGGACGCTTAAGATTGCTGATGGAGGTGAAGATGATCCTTATGGAGAATGGCTTTACAGCACCAATAATTTTGTGGGAAGACAGACTTGGAAGTATGACCCTGATGCTGGAACACCCGAAGAGTGAGCTGAGGTTGAAAAGGCTTGGGACGAATTTTACAAACGTCAGTTTAATGTCAAGGCTGGTGGTGATGTGTTATTGCGACTGCAGGTAATTAATTAAATTTACACACATCTCACAAGAACAATAGTGCTACGGGGAGTTTAACACTATCATCAAATTAGAAACCAAGCTCAAATACAACTTGGCAAACCCAATTTTCATCAACCTTCACATTATTTCCCCTGTTTTCTACTCTGTGACTTTCTCAGTCACCTTTTGCCTACTAATATATTCCTTGCTATTTGATTGATCCAAAAAAAAAAAAAAAAAACCGAAAACTCTGAAACAGAAATCTCAGTTACAAATATATAATTGTTCATCAATAGTCTGTATATTTTAAATTTTCAATTTATCTGCAAATTCAGATGTTGAAGGTGAACAAAGATAAATTTGATTTAAGCATTCCACCAGTGAAGTTTTTTTTTGAAAGGCATTTGAATTCTCTGAGATGATTACAACAAATGAGACCTTAGCCTATTTATTTCAAAATTAAGGCCCTCATCCAATGATATTGTTAATTGAACTACAACCTCTACTTAAGTTTTTTTTTTTGAAAGGCAAACATGGTTTTTATAAGATCTCAGAACCCATTAAAGACCAGAATTGGTCAACACACCAGTGAAGTTAGGAGACAATGAGGATGTAACGGTTGATGCACTCACAACCACATTGAGGAGGGTTGTACGATTTTTTTTGGCGATGCAGTCGAATGACGGGCACTGGGCTGCTGATATTGGTGGCCCATTTTTTTCATGTCTCCCTTGGTAAGTGTTAAATTATTTTTTCGTAAATCTTCTGAACTTCTAACATAGGACAATATGCTCAGACATTTATTAGCTGAAGAAATTCTGGTTTTCGTGCTATATATTATGGGAATGCTGGATACTATGTTGATATCACTTGGCTCACTACTCGATATGGGATTATGTTGAGCCAACATCTCCAACAATCTCCACCTTGACGAAACATATTGAGCCTTACCCAGGTCCAGGGTAAGCTCAGAGTAAGCTCCACCATAACGTGCTATTCTGCACTTCCAACTCGCCAAGCCCAAGGCCGAACCATCGGCTCTGATACCACTTATCACTTGTTGGGTCCGAGTTTGCACTTCCAACTCGCCAAGCTACAGTCCTTAAAGCTTGCGATTTTTTGCTATCAAAACAACTGATCTCTGGCGGCTTCTTGCCCCCAAAAGGTAATGTTCATGCATTAGATTCTTTGTGTTTATGAAGCTAAATTCCATATTTCTTCTATTGTTTTCAAAGGTCTATCTTAGCTAATATCCCCATTCCTTGATTGGTGAAACAGAAATATATACCTTAGGAAACAACAGAACAAACTGCATGGGTCTTATTCATGGTGGGCAGGTCAGCGAAGATTTTTCTAACGAAACAAACCATTCTTGTTAACGAATTATATAACTTCTCTGGTTGAGAAAAGGTTGCTACAATTTTCTCAAAGTAAATGATTTTCAATTTGCTAGAATCCCAAAAAACAGGCAAAACAACAAGACTATGAAAATACTGATCAACCAGCTACTTGTTGGGGTTTTAGTTTGCATCGTGCAGTGAAGGTATTGATCAATAATCAAATGGAGAATGGTGATTTTCCCTAACAGGTAAGACAAGTGTACACATAATACTAATGATCTCACAGAAACTCCTTAAAATGACAAATGATGGAAGTAAGTATCTTGTTAACAAAGGATTAACACCTGACACTGTCACCTACAACACCCTTATAGATGGGCAATGCAAAGCTGGGAATGTTCTGGATGCACAAGATCTTTTCAAAGTTATGGAAGCTCAAGGGAAAACTCCCAATATCGTTACTTTTAACTCATTATTGCATGGGTTATGCAACAATGACTGCTTTATTGAGGCCATGAAGTTGATTGACGAGATGGAAAACAAGGGAATAAAAGGTGATAATGCGACTTACAGTATTCTCATTCACTATATGGGCAGAGAAGGGAAAACAAATGATGCAAGAAAACTCATGGATAGTCTTTCAAAGAAAGGATTGCAACCTAATGTTATAACATACACCGCAATGATAAATGGTTTGTGTAAAGAAGGAATGTTGGAAGAAGCTCAAGATTTGTTCATAGAAATGGAAAAGAGGGGTTGCCTGCCAAATGATGTTACGTTCAATATAATGGTTCAAGGTTTTCTTCGAAACAATGATGTTCAGAATGCAGTTAAATTTCTCAAGTGATGACTGAAAGGGGGTTTGCCTGCAATGCGGAGACCTCATCTAGAATAGTGGATTTGCTTGTGGTAGATGGGCCAAATCATGAATGTACAGAGATGCTGCGTACCTTTTTCTTGGAGGAGCAAAAGGAAGTTGAAGTGCTCAGTCCTTAGCAGTGTTCTAAAAGTCGCTAGGCGCTGGGCGGGCGGCGAGCAGGTGCCTAGCGCCCAGGGGCCTAGGCGGGTGCCTAGCGCCCAGGGGCCTAGGCGGGTGCCTAGGCGGTCTTAAGTTTTGTATTATAACTTTAATAATTTATAAAAGTTAAGCATAATACCTTATCAATTACATCCAATTTAATGCCAATATACATATGCAAAATTTAAAAACATGAAAAATTAACAATCGTGAACAAAATTTATTAAAACTCAAATGACTAAAGTTGGTCATGATGGGTACTTTATATAAATTTGAATTTGTGTAATCTTTTATTTTTCTTCAAATTGCATGAATAACCTCAGTTATTTTTTATAAAATCTACATTAGTAAAATTGGTACCGGCAGATCCTTTGAGAATTCCATTAAGTAATCATCCTTTGCTATATTTAGACATATACTGAATAAAAAATAATTAAATAGTTTATTTCTAAAAAATAGGAAAGAAAAATAAAATAAGAACACAATCAGCCTTATTAAAAAATAAAAATAAAAAAAATAAAAAAATAAAAAAAATCGCCCAGACCGCCTAGATCCCGCCCAGACCCGCCTAGACCCGCCCAGACAGCCCAGAACCACCCAGACATCCCGCCCAGCCATTAATCTGGGCGGTTTTCCACCTTCTAGCGCCTAGGCGGCCGCCCAGGCCGATTTTTAGAACACTGGTCCTTAGAAGGTACTTTAGCTATAAATGTTGTGGCCAGCATGTTGTTACTTCACGCTGTATTAAATATCAATCTTCATCCCTTGCAAACTTTTTTCCAGTATATGATTCCCCGAAACAGAAGTGCTTTCAATGGCAATGAAGTTGATTTCTTCCTTTATACATGCACTATATAGTCTTTTTCTATTTGTCGTATGGCATCCCAAAAGTTAATTCTCAAATGAGAACCAAAGTGATGTTATTAGCTTCTTGATTTTTGTATTGACTTGATTGATTCAAGATTCAAGTATGTTAACATATTAATTTAGTTCATGTTTGTGCAAAATTATTATTCTTTTTTAGTGTAGATGAAACTTCCCTCAGATTCATACATGGTGCTGTAATTCCTTGACAACAAATAAAATTCTGATTGGTGTGTTCTTACCAAGAAGACAGAAATTTATATTTCTCAAGTTGGGTTTTCTTATGTTTATATTGGCATGTGTATCTTGTACTCGTGTCTCTAATAGGGTCTCATGTAAATAGCATAGATTTTAAATAATTTCCGACAGTCAGTTTCTCCTTTCAATAACTTATTTTGCTCCTTTCCTTCTGGCCAGCATCGCATATAGGAGTTATAGATTGCAAGGTCAACAATATTCAGTGACAATGTCAAGTTCAGCAAGTTTCTCTATTAAGCATTACTGATGGTCTCTTCTAACTGGCATAGCGTTTTAGATATTTCTGACAGGCCGTTTCACGTGTTAATAACCTTTAGGTTTTCTTTTGCTCCTTTTCTTCTGGCCGGCCTTGCATATGGCAATTTGTTATTATTTTATTTTTTTTAATTTAGTATACAAATAGATATCAGCCAACGGAATATTAACACAGCTAGTAGACTTGTGGAATAGGTTCCACATTTTGAAACTGTTCGATTTTTTCTTTTCAAGTACAATTTTTCTTTTTCTTCAAACTCTATCACTTAAGTACAATTTTTTCTTTTCTTCAAACTCTTTCACTCAAATTTGAGGAAGAGGTTCCACATTTTGAATCATTGTTTCAACAAGCAATTTTGGTCTTGGCTTTACCTTGTTGCACCCTTTATTTTTCAGTTATTTTAGTTAACCAAATGTTGATTTATTACTTTACTCTAATTAGGAATCACAACATTATCGGATTATGTGGAAGCTTAAGATTGCTGATGGAGGTGAAGATGATCCTTATGGAGAATGGCTTTACAGCACCAATAATTTTGTGGGAAGACAGACTTGGGAGTATGACCCTGATGCTGGAACACCTGAAGAGTGAGCTGAGGTTGAAAAGGCTCGGGACGAATTTTACAAACGTCAGTTTAATGTCAAGGCTGGTGGTGATGTGTTATTGCGACTGCAGGTAATTAATTAAATTTACACACAACTCACAAGAACAATAGTGCTACGGGGAGTTTAACACTATCATCAAATTAGACACCGAGCTCAAATACAACTTGGCAAACCCCAATTTTCATCAACCTTCACATTATTTCCCCTGTTTTCTACTCTGTGACTTTCTCAGTCACCTTTTGCCTACTAATATATTCCTTGCTATTTGATTGATCCAAAAAAAAAAAAAAAAAAAAAACCGAAAACTCTGAAACAGAAATCTCAGTTACAAATATATAATTGTTCATCAATAGTCTGTATATTTTAAAATTTCAATTTATCTGCAAATTCAGATGTTGAATGTGAACAAAGATAAATTTGATTTAAGCATTCCACCAGTGAAGTTAGGAGACAATGAGGATGTAACGGTTGATGCACTCACAACCACATTGAGGAGGGTTGTATGATTTTTTTCGGCGATGCAGTCGAATGGCGGGCACTGGGCTGCTGATATTGGTGGCCCATTGTTTTTCATGTCTCCCTTCGTAAGTGTTAAATTATTTTTTCGTAAATCTTCTGATCTTCTAACATAGGACAATATGCTCGGACATTTATTAGCTGAAGAAATTCAGGTTTTCGTGCTATATATTATGGGAATGCTGGATACTATGTTGATATCACTTGGCTCACTACTCGATATGGGATTATGTTGAGCCACATCTCCAACAATCTCCACCTTGACGAAACATATTGAGTCTTACCCAGGCCAAGGGTAAGCTCCACCACAACGTGCTATTCTGCACTTCCAACTCGCCAAGCCCAAGGCCGAACCATCGGCTCTGATACCACTTATCACTTGTTGGGTCCGAGTCTACACTTCCAACTCGCCAAGCTAAAGGCCGAACCCTCAGCTCTGATACCACTTACCACTTGTTGGGTCCGAGGTTGATGAGGTCCCGAACCACCTTCACGGATCTGGGGGTGATGAGGCCCCGAACCACTTCACATACACGAGATTGCTGGTCCACTTAACATGTCTCAAACAACGATATTGTTCCCAACTTAGACACCCGTCTCTCTTCGGGTGTGGGGTTTTTACGAACAGAGTTCAACTTTTCAAATGCTCCCAAAAGGCCTCGTCAATTATTGAGACATATCCAACTCCTTATATACTTGATATCACTTGGCTCACTACTCGATGCGGGACTATGTTGAGCCAACATCTCCAACAATATTTTCACACGATCATAAAAAGGAGATCCTTCGATATATCTATGCTCATCAGGTAAATTTGAAGCCTGTTTTCTTCTTAATATAAAATTCCGAAGTCATCATTTTTCACAAGGGAATAAGTAGATTTTTTTTCTTTTAACAGAATGAAGATGGAGGTTGGGGTTTCATGTTGAGAGCCCCAGCATCATGTTTTGTACCACACTAAACTATATTTGTATGCGTTTGCTTGGAGAAAGGCCTGACGGAGGTCAAGATAATGCCTGTGCAAGAGGTCGTAAATGGATAATCCACCATGGTGGCGTCACATCCATACCATCTTGGGGAAAGACCTGGCTTTCAGTAGGGTTACTACAAGTTTATATACCTACAATTAATACTACTTCATCTAATGCTAATAATCAATGTCAGATACTTGGAGTGTCTTGAGTGGTCAGGCTGTCATCCTATGCCCCCTGAATTATGGCTTCTCCCGTCCTTTGTCCCAATGCATTTAGGTTTGTGTGATTTGTTCATCTGATGTAGTGTGTATATAAAAGCCTAAATGAGCTGAAAATTCCCTTTTTTTTATGTCAGATACTGCGATGTCTTTCATTTATCATTGTGAAATTTGGTTACTTAGCTACCCTATTTTTTATGATGCTATGCAGGAAAGATGCTCTGTTACTGTCGGTTGGTTTACATGCCCATGTCATATTTATACGGGAAAAGATTTGTAGGTCCAGTAACAGATCTTATTTTATCTCTGAGGAGAGAACTTCATGTTCAACCTTACGGTGAAATAAAATGGTTCAAAACACGACATGTTTGTGCTAAGGTTGGTTGAGTTCAGTTGTCTGCCATGTTATCCTAAATTTTTATTAGGCAAATGTAGATGATTGTTTAATTATGCTAAATGAATTTTTATTCCAGGAAGATCTTTACTATCCCCATCCTCGTGTGCAAAACTTGATTTGGGATTCTCTTCATGTGGTTGCTGAGCCTCTGCTAACACGTTGGCCCATGCCCATATCCAAGTTAAGACATAAGGCTCTACAAGTAACAATGAAGCACATTCACTATGAAGACGAGAATAGTTGATACGTTACTATTGGTTGTGTAGAAAAGGTACAAGCAACAATCAAAACCCAATTCGTTCGGTACTTGATTCATTGGTTTAAAAGGTTATAGCTCATGTTATATACGTTCATATTCTGTAAAAAGAGATTCCACTAAGTTCAAAAAGTATGACTGAACTAAAATTAGATACATCATAAACAGGTCTTGTGTATGCTTGCTTGTTGGGTGGAAGATCCGGATTCGGATGCATTCAAGAAGCATCTTTCCAGGGTCAAAGATTACTTGTGGGTTGCTGAAGATGGAATGAGGATGCAGGTTATTACACATTTTACTTTGATATAATATAACATTCTTTACGAATTAATATAGGCTTGGAAAATTCTATAGTGATTGTTAAGTCCCATATAATTTGCAGAGTTTTGGGAGTCATGTGGGACACTGGCCTTGGCATTCAAGCACTTGTTGCAAGTAATCTTCATGAAGAAATATGGCCTACTCTTAAGAAAGATCATGATTTCATAAAATGTTTGCAGGTTTTGATCTTAATACCATAAATTCTTGTGACTTTTACCAAAATGTGGATACACCACTAGCTTATAAATGCCTTAATGATGTTAATTTGAAGGTGAAAGACGATCCATCTGGTGACTTTTAAAGCATGCATCGTGCAGTGAAGGTATTGATCAATAATCAAATGGAGAATGGTGATTTTCCCCAACAGGTAAGACAAGTGTATACATAATACTAATGATCTCATAGAAACTCCTTAAAATGACAAATGATGGAAGTAAGTATCTTGTTAACTAATACGATGGTTGTTTAAACAGGAAATGTCTGGAGTCTTCATGAAGAACTAACTGTATGGTACACCATGCAGCATATCGGAACATCTTCCCATTGTGGGCTCTTTGGAGAATATCGAAGCAAAGTTTTGCTGTCAACAAAGAAGAAGCTGTAATAATCACAAAATAATAAATAAATATTGTCGATTAATTTTGTAAAGCAAAAACACATGGTTACGGAAGAGACCTTTAAGTTTATATTTAACACTGATCTCACTTTATGGCCCTCCATTGCAGTTATTAGTCAGATATCAACAACATTTTATTGATTAGATTTGTTATGTTCATGTTGAGTTTTGCCAATGGACAAAAACTACCAAGTCATGGCAGATTTTTCAAAACGAATTGACATCATTTGGTAACCTTCACAAGTTTTTGCAAAATTTGCCAACGACTTCTTAAAAAAAACACATATATAAAGTTGCCAACTAAAATATGATTATGGTCCCCCATTTATTCAGCTTCTGTCAATAGAGCTGAGAGGAGTAGTGAAAGGAAGTAAACATTTCTTCTTTGTAGCTAGTCAGGCAGAATAAGTGTCAGGGGAGTGCGTACGATAGCGAGCAGGGTGGAGCCAGCACTTGAACACGCCGTGTGCGTACTCACAAGCATCTCCTCTCCTCTCTTACAGTTCCCCTTGCGGAAACTCCAGCAGAGAGTGAGAGAGAAGACTATCAATATCTACATCGATAAATCCGAGATAGAGAGAGCGAAAATGGCGTCTAGGGCAAGCGATTCAAGCAAGAAAGGGAAGGTAAACGTTTCTTGATCTCTCAATCTCTTGATTTCGAGTTGAACTTCGATTCTTGATTACTGAATCCGTGTAGTTGAGTAGTTGAATTACTGGTGTAGTTGAGTTGATGATTGAGTGATTTTGTTGGGGACATTTTTTGCGCTTAGTATTTGTTTGATGAATTTCCTCGCTGAATAGAATCAAGGAGAACAGATTGAATTTGTCGATTACAGAAATCGATGATTGAATTTACTCACTCGATCTAGCTGGTTTTTCCACATCCTCTCCGGTCTATTGAATGACAGGAACAAATGGTGGAGACACAGTCAATGAGAATGTGTTTCCACAGGAGGTGTTCATGGCTTTTGAGGAGAAGTACAACATTCATGGTGATGGATTGCTACAGTTACTCACAAACGAATATCAAGTGGCTGTAAAAAAAATGGAGATAAACTAGGTGCAAAAGGACTGAAAATGATGTTAAACCCCAAAAACTGGGCAATGCTAACTGCAAGGGTGCCGGCCAGTCAAGAGCAGGCTGCAGCGCAAAGGAATGAAGAGGTTCTGCATAAAGCAGATGAATGTACAATGCCAACCGGTGTTGCATCCTCTGGCCCTAGCAAAATTCAATAAGCAATGGTAAACCCTGTCATTGCACCAGCGAGGATGAGTTGGGCATCAAAGCTTAAGCAAAGCCAGCATACGGGCTCTACAAAGCTAAGGTATGAACCTCCAGCTACTGTTGAAGGCAGGAAAATAGTACAAGTGCAAACTGCTGACTTTGCGAATAGAATAGAAGAATGTGAAATGTTGGTTATTGGCAGCTTTGTAGGCAAGCGCTTGGCATATGGTTATGTCAAAGAGTGGCTGATAAGGACGTGGGGAATTCGAGAATTTGAGATGAGCATACACGGAGATAAGAATTTTGTATTCAAATTCAAGAAGGAAGAAAATAGAAGTAAGGTATTGGAAATGGGACCTCTGTATATTGCAAGCAGGTTATTCATCCTTAAGGCCTGGTCACCTTCTATGGACGAGGATGCCGAGGTGCTTACCTCGATACCTATTTGGGTTACACTGAAGAAAATTCCTTTATTTCTATGGAATCCAGAGGGTATTCAAAGGATTGCTAGTTTTATTGGAGTGCCTATCATGCTTGACAAAGCTACTGAAGAAAGGACAAAATTAGCATATGCGAGGGTGTGTGTGGAGGTAGATGTAAACAACCAATTACCCAAAGACATCCCTGTGGTTATCAGTGGAGATAAGAAAAAAATAGTTGAAGTTGAGTATGCATGGATTCCTGTTAAATGCAATTCTTGTGCAGTTTTTGGCCATACAAAACAGCAGTGTTCAAAGAGCAAAGAAATTAATACTCCAGGCCATATGGTATGGCAAGCTACGGGTAGGACCCAACCACTAGAAAGACAAAACTCCGATGGTTGGACGATCGCCAAGGGTAGACATACATTCAAGTCGAAGACTCAACTTAGTTTCGAGGGGAGTTCAGGGCCTATCACAGGAAAAGCAGAGAATGTAACCAGTATAGAGGCTGCCAATGTGGCAGAGCATAACATAAATGATGACCAGAGTGATGCCATAACGCAGAGTCCACAACCATTGATTCTTATCAACCCAATGCTCGAGCGTAGTGCTAATGTGGAGGCAAGTGACCACACACCGACTCAGGACAAAGAGAACACCATAACAGATGAGCAGAGTAGTAACGAGGAACATGAGCAAAATCCTTATAGTGAAGAGGTTCAAAATCTTGCACTAAAGATTTTAGTCTCTGCCCTCGAAGATCCTCTAAGGCTAAGAAAGCAAACAAAAAGTACAAAGGTTGAATCATTTCCTCCTGAACAAAGGAGACAGAGATTAAAAAAAAAAAAAAAGTTTCTTCTTTGGCCGATGCTAGTTGAAGATTTTTATAGGCCTAGTAACCATGTTCACTCTCACTAGACTTATCTTTCTTGTGAGAGTTTGCTTCTATTTTTATTGTTGTTTTTGCTTTTGTTTCATTTATATAAAGGTTTTGGGGTCCTTAAAACCCAGCTCGCTTTCCAAAAAAAAAACATTTTTTCTTGGTTGATTGTTTTGATCATTAATGTGGAGGAAGCTTAAGATTGCTGAAGGAGAGGATCCATGGCTTTGTACACTAAACAATCATGTTGGAACACTACACCAAATTGACATTTTTATAATAACCCTCTATTGCGTAGAAATATAAAAAGTAAGAGACACCTCCTATTGCGTAGAAATATAAGAATTTGGATAAAGTAGTAAGAGGCAACTCCTATTGCGGCATAATGCAACTAGTCAGTCCCTTCAGAGCAAGAAAATCCCCATCCTCTGATCAATTGAACCCTCCCGCTAACCAACCTAAATTTTTGTAACCCGCTTGATGTAGCTTAGTTACAGCCATCAGTGACCTGAAAAACAAAATTTTAAGCAAGGTTTTAAAATATTCAAAATAATAATAATAAGGATATTGCACTATGGATACGGGAATGTAATATGCGTGATAGGGTCTAACCTTAGCCCTTCTCCACAAACTAGAAGGAGCTTAGCGTCCTTATCTGAAACAGAGGTTTCAATCTGGCTAACAAAATCAGGGTTGATGGTGGTGAATTGTTGTCCAGTCCAAGCTTCAATATAACCAAAATGCACCCATTTCTTCAATAGAGTGATGAGGCTATTATCTTTGTCCTTGGCAAACAGTGGAACATGTAGAGACCTTGATACACTGGCCTTCTCCCTCTCCCAACTGGGTCTAATATCCAAGAGTTGAAAACCTTCATTGTCCGTAGCTGATATAGCATCCTTTGCTAAGACAGTCTTGACAATGCCTGATTGTACGAGTTTTTGGGCACTCATGGAGGCTGCATTGATGCGTAAATGAGGTCCATGACGAGTTACAGAAGAAGGGTGTTGGAATTCTTGGCTTTAATTTGGTAAGTTGGTCTACCCTGAGTGTCATCTATCCGTTCAACCTCTCTATGGTTATCTTACTCTTATATAGTTATTATTTTAGATATTAATTACATTTTTTTGAGGTTTTATACCACTTGTAACCAAACATTTCATTTTTCTAATGTTTGCTATTACGTATAAATTTGCATTGAAAACAAAAACGTAATAGTATGTCATAATGATAGAAATAGTAATTGTTAATAGCCACAAAAACATCAAACGCTTCAAGAGGACCGAAAATAAGTTTTTATTAAACCAAACAATTTTTTATGTTTGCAATTATTAATAAAATTGCACCTCCAAGAGGACCAAAAAAAGTTTTTATTAAACAATATTATTTTTTATATTTGCAATTATTAATAAAATTGCATTGAAAAAAATAATAATTAGGCTAGTAAAGATTATCGAACTCGAATCGTTTACTAAAAATGTTAAACTTCCAACGACTGCACCAATAGAGACATGAATATAGTTGAATGAACAATAATCATATTATATTATACATTATATAATTTTATTTTTTGTAATGCTAAATACTTACTAAAAATATTTGAAAGTTGAGGAGCAAGAACTTATAGCCGGAGCACTCTTAAATGATTCAAGTGAAGAAAGCTGGATAATGTGAGAAAGACCAACAACATAAAGTCCCTCTCAATGTTTACATAGAACTGTTGTGTCTCTAGCTCGTGACATAGAAGAGCTTCAACACAATAGGAACCAAGATGATAAAATGAAGAGTAGAGATTGTTCATGTCCCGAAACTAACTATGTTGACTAACAAATGTGGAGCCAATTGAAGAGAATGTTCATTTCATGCATGCCATGATGGGAACTGTACTATATTGCGTAAAAGATTTAGCTGAAATATGTTATGTATTAGATTATAATGAGAGTCCCTAGTTGTGTAGCCATTGCCAGGCAAAATTGTCAAGAGTTTTACTTATCCATAGACTTATTGTCATACCCGTACTTTTTCACTATCCTTATAAATATGATTGTATATAAAGTGTTTCAATTTATTAATTTTGTATTTTAATTAAAAATATTATATATACGCTGGTAACAATCTCATATCTATGCATGTCTGATGTATGACTTTATATGATGTGAAAATTTTTCTATAAGTATAAGATTTGAATAATTTCTAATCTGAAAATGTATATTTTTTTTAAATCTTATTTCTTTTGCCAATTTTTATTTTTTTTAATTCACATTGCTTTCTTACCTTTCGAATCTCGGGACGAGATTCTTTTGAGGTGTATATATTGTAATACCCGCCTAATTACACAAATATAAATAATATTTACTTATAAATTTGTAATGTATTATAATTTTATAATGTGTAAAACTTGTTTTATTTTTAGTGGTTAGATGAGTAGAAAGTGTGTGTACATTTAGCAAAAAAATAAAATTAGAAAATCCTAATTAGAGCTTTATAAAATTGTTGGAAAAACCTAGCCTTTTTTTTTTTTTTTTTTGCACACACAAATAATGGGATGAACTTACCTAAAGAATTAGGGGAAATAGGTGAAATAAGAAGAAGAAATAAAATAAAATGCATAACACCGGTGAGTCTTCTTCGTTCTCTTTTACTTTTTTAGATTAAGGTTAGGGTTTACTACAAATAAAAATCTGAAATATGAAATTTTTATCATATTTTCATATGAATTGGTTGAGTTAAAAAAGGAAAACCTACAACTAGGTTTTTATTTAAATCCCGTAATAAATACAGTTTTGCCCAGTCTTAGTATTTTTAGTGGATCGAGACATTCTAGAAGTCAGAATATCTTCGAATTAAATCCGTAGATTCATAACACACGTATGAAAAAAATATCATTGGTTTGGGGTTCATCTAACGGTTAGATCCCCCTCAAGGCAGAAACAAATGTCAATGATTGAATTTTTGAAATTCATGTATATAAAAGTTTATGTAGAAATTAGTGAGTTTTCCTCCATTCTCTTTTCATATATTTTTGCTTGGAAATTTTTTTGTAAGTGATATGGATTTTTTTTATACCTAATAAGCTTTAGATTTATATTTGGGATGAAGTGGAGTTTGAGAAATCAAGGTCAGAAACATTTTTCAATTATGAGCTAAAACTTGTTTGTATATTCTATCAGTCTTGATTCTGTGCAGTTTTTCTATACTGGTTTTGATTGGGTTCTTTAGGGTGTACTATATCATGGTATATAAATTTTCCTGTTGGAGTCTAGTTTCTAAAGGATTTTACGATATCACAATTTGAATTTTTTGCAGAAAGATATACTTGTTTTAGTGACAAGAGGTAAATCTGGACGAATGCTGACAGATGACTTGTTTTGTTTGTAAAATCTGTAATGTTACTGACATAATCAGGGGGGTATGCTATAATGGTTGGAAACCTCTTTGTGTCTACTTTTAATAGCCCTTAACGGTAGTCAATTTGGAGTTCTAATGTGTGAATTATATACATTTGAGTGATGACTTGTCAAACTATCTAGTTAGGACAGCTTGTTCATTTCAATGTTGTTTGGAGGGTTATTTACCCGACTGTTTGGCGAATAAAACTAGGCTAGTTACAACTGGTTGGGGGCTGTTTAAATTGATTAGGAAGTCGGAAGGCTTGGAGAGGGTTTGACTAGGTTCTGGTTGGGTAGTGAAACTGTAGTTGAATGCTTTAGATTGTGTGATTTGAATTGTGGTAGTGGAGTTAAGGACTTCGATTATTTTATGAATGAATTGTTTTGTTTGATTTATTTCTATGGAGTGGTGATGTGTGTAGAAGAATGTCGAAGACTTGATGTTTCTTTTCTTCAGGTACACTAAATATGTAGGGATACAATACTTTTGGTATAGGAAATATATAATGATTGTGTGTTGGTTCAGAATTGGTATTGTTGTCTTGTTAGCCCGTGACATCATGTAGAATGAATTGTGTAGTTTGGATTGAATGTGTTATTACTCATGTCCAGATTATCAACATTCTTTGTATATTGTCTGAATTATTTTTCTTTACATATATACGAATGGAGGCAATGACTACTAAGATTACGACACTAGTACTAATTGTGTAGTTTGGATTGTTATGCAAATTGACTTGCTAAGAAGTATCATCTTATTGATTGGGTTTGATCCCTGTTGTGTTATGGAAATTTATTTATGAAAAATGCTAGTTTTCCCAAAAGAATGAGTTAATATTGTGGTTGATTTATTTATGGTTGACAAAGTGTCACCATAAAAGAGTTTTGAGTTTTAGTTGATTTTTAATGCTTTTTTCCACAACTCCGAAAAAAAATGTAAAAAAAGAAAAAAGAAAATATTTTAGTATTCAGATTTGCTTGTATACGTGTGATATAATTTTGGTATGCAGACTTGCTTGCATATCGGGTACGCAGTTTCATGTGAGTTCGGTAGTACGTGTAGTATTTAGAAAATGCTTGCCATGGATCGTACTTCGGATGTGATGACATGTTCCTCGATGTGGTACCCCACTTGGAACATGTACGCTCCGAGTGGTTTCGAAGGCAAGGGAGACACACTTGGGTGAGGTGTGTTCAGTACAAGGAGGATAATGCGATTGTGGAAAAGAAGCGAGAATTTTTTTAATATGTGCATGATTGCCTTAATGGAAGAAACTAAATGCTCATTCGACCTTAGAATGAAAACTACATGTCTTTCTTAAGGTAAAATGTATTTGGTGACATTTAAATGATATTGATTATGAGTATGATATGTATTTATTTGAAAATAACTGTATCTATGAGGAGCGATAAATTATGAATTTTATTCATTTATTTCTAAATGTTCTGTGCAGGATGATAAGTCTATTAACATTTTTTTTTGTTAGACTTACCACCACGTCCGACCTTCACTTTGTAAATGTTAGTAAAATAAATATATATTTTAAGCATGATAGAAATTTGTAGTATGACATATTTGCCTCATGGAGGAACTACCAGTTAGTGATGTGTTATTTATTGTGTTGGAACATTTCATGTTAAAGCATGTAACTTATTTTATTTTTATTTATAATGAAATTGAGATTACTCACACCAGCTACCTCGCTAACCCAAATAAGTTTATGTTTCTTGGGTACGTTCTTATTGGAATGTATCCATTTAGCCTTTCACGGGTTTAGGAATTATAGAAGCATTACTGGAGTTTCGTTAATGGGGCTAGCGATGTTAGAGTTTCATGGTTAGATTTTTTTTTTTAGTTTGTTGTAATTTTTTAAATTATGTTTTAGTTATTGCTGCTAATTGTTTCCTCAGATACACTACTCTCTTCTCTTTTGGGACTCAAAATTTTTTACTCAAAATCCAACCCAATCAATTGGCTTTTATCTTACGAATAACTAATAAAAAATGAGTTGGTTTAACCAATTAAAAATGACAAAAGTTTTTGTTTTCTAAAAAATAGTAAATAAACGTGATGCTTCAATTTTTCTATTTCTTTCCAATTCTCCCATTTCTTCAATACTGATTTGTAAAAGTATGAAACAATCATTATTTCAATTGAAGTTATAATTATGAAAGAAGATTAGAAGAAAGGGATAGAAAAACAACATTTCTAGCCAGTCCTGTTTGCTAATTTTTTTTTTTAAATTTTTAATATTTTTATCGCTTTAATAAATAGTATTTGTGACTATATTTTAAAAAAAATTAACAAATTTTGTTATAATAGGATTGGCTCGCTGCAGCTACTTAACATTTTTAATTTGTTAAGCTAACTCATTCTATATGATTATTATTATTATTATCCATCGGATCAAAACCAAGCTGAGAGCTCGAAAAAACCAAACCTTTGCTACTTGAACTCCCTCACTTTCACTGCTACTTTTATGTTGGATGATGGCGATGTTGAGAAGAAGCAGAGCAGCAACATCAGCTGTGTTTGTGTTTGGTCTTCAACACCCAAAGGTCACTTCTTCTTCTTCATCTTGTTCTTCACATTATCTTTACTCTGTGTTTCGTTACAAATCAACTGTTAATGAGAAGCAAAAACCATACCCATTGATATTATCTGTGAGAGATGGGTGTAAATCTGGAACTCTTGGCCTTGAGGAGGCTCTGGGTTTGTTCGATCGTCTCCTAAAATTAAAACCCATTCCCCCAATTGTACCTTTCGCAGACACCTTAATACTGAGGAACTAGATGAGTTCGCTAATCTTATACATTTGTTGGGCAGACAAATACTCTCAGAGGGACCAGATAGTTTGGTGTGGAAGGGTAAAGGTGTGGACTTCTCGGTGAAAGAATTTTCGGATATGTTGGCTGCATCTCATTATGAGACCCACTCTAACCCCTTCATTTCCTCCCACAAAAATCTGGTATGGGTGAAAAATCTTTTTCCTCGGATTAATTTATTTAGTTGGTCAGTTTTGCACGAGAAGATATTGACTAAAGATAGGTTAAGGAAAATAGGAATCCTCACTGGGAGTCTTTGTGTGCTTTGCAATGAATTTGAAGAAACACTGGACCATTTGATGCTTCATTGCAGTTTCTTCAAATCCATTTGGAGCAGTTTTTTGGTGGAATTCGGTTTGAGTTTGATGTTTGAAGGCTCCATTTTAGATTGGCTAAGTTGGTGGTCTCAAGCTAATCCTTCCCGTCGGGGGGAGTGGCTATGGCGTAGGGTCCCTCACGTTCTCATGTGGTGTGTGTGGAAAGAAAGAAATAAAAGGGTTTTTAAAGGACTACACAGATCGGAGCACTCTATCTTTATCGAGATTAGAGAATTGCTGTGGAGGATGGGTTCGGCATGTAATTTATTTAGGGATTTGGGTTTTGACATTTTTATAGTGTCTTGGCATTCCTTGATATAGGAATGTTTCTCGTTGTAATTTATTTCTCTTTCTTTCATTAATAAACATCTTCATGTTTGACCGTAAAAAAAAAAAAAAAAAAAATTGATGGAATCCACAGGAGTCCAACCAGATATTTATACCCTTAACATAATCATCAACAGTTACTGCCGTTTGGGTGGAGTAGGCTTTGGTTTCGCTGTTCTAGGACACATTTTCAAACGTGGATTGAAACCAGATTGTTTTACATTCACCAATCTGCTCAAGGGGCTTTGTATGGATTCTAGAAGTAGAATACTACTTTTTAAATACTACTTTTTGTCCAGTGCTTAGGATTTCGGTGCAGAATTCTAGAAGTAGAATGTTGGTGTTCTTGTCCAATGGTCTCAATGTTGGTGTTCTAGAATTCTAGAAATCTTGTAACAAGGTTTGAGTTTCATTTGCATTGTCACCGCACACAAGCAATTAGACTTTTATAGGTTCCTAACCAATAAGTTACAAAATCTGTTTGGAAATTGCCGTGGAAACAAACTTTCAATGGTAGAGGATGTCTTGCTCTCTGGGAATCTTGTGAACCAACAGGTTGTCAATAGTTCTGGTAGTTGACCACATATCGCTTCATCCAATCTAATAGTTAAGAGGTATCCATTACAAATTTCCTAACTTTTGGTTTGAATTCTTATAGAAACCCCATTATCCCGTCGAAGGTGGATATGGAGCCACAATAAGGAATGAGTTGGGGGAAGTTGTGGCTGCATGCATAGGTGATACTCGAGCTCTTTCAGTGATAACCGTGAACTGGAAGGAGTGGAGGCAGATTTGAAACTGGCAGTGATGCATGGTATTTCCAAGCTCGAAATCAGCCCAAATTCTACTATAGTGCAGGCACAGTTGACAAAAAATCATGCTTCCACATGGGGACCTGCGACATATACTAAGGCGAATCAAGAGTGAGTTCACAAAGTTGGAAGACTTCAGGATTCACCACCACTTAAAGAAGTCACTCTTAAGTGTTTATGTACCATCAATAATTTTTTTATAAACAAATCAATCTTTATCTACCGTTTGATTAAATAAAGAAGGGCTCAGATGTCATGTAAAAATGTGAGTAGCATTTCATGAGTAAGCGAAACTCGACCCTTATATTTATAGGGATACTTAAGCTTCATTTTTATCTATTTAATATATTTATATTTTACTTGTCCATATATTTAAAGAGAGAGATTCTAGCTGGCCTGGATTTTGCGCCTGGGTCACTGCCTGGGAGGGTGCTGGGCACGTGCGCCTATGAGGGTGTTGGGCACGTGCTTGGCAATCACAAACTCACTCCTTCACAAACTCACTCCTCCCTCTCCCCAAATTCATCAGAGAAGAGAACTCTCCCTCTCCTCAGAAGAGAAGCTCGAAATCACCAATTCCTTCACAAACTCACTCCTCCCTCTCCCCAAATTAATCTCAACAGAGAGAAGATAGCTCTCCCTCTCCTCAGAAGAGAAGCTCGAAATCACCACAAGATCTAGTCCCAGGAAGAGAAGAGAAGCTCAAAATCACCCAAGAATAGTCTCCCTCTCCCCAAATCAGACTCGACACAGATAAGAGAAGGGAAGCTCGAAGCTCATCGCCACCCCTTCCCCATCAGAAAAACTCAACCGAAGGTAAGTCTCTTCTTGATTTCTGATTGATTTCTTGTAGGGGGTTTCTAGATCTAGGGTTTCTACTAGATCTAGGGTTTCTTCTTTCATTTCGGGTTGATTTCAGGTGGTGGGTTTCTAGATCTAGGGTTTCAAGTTTCTGTTAATGGGGTTTTCTTGTTTTGCTGAAATGTTTGATCGGTTTTGAAGTTAACCCATTTTCTTGTTTGGTGTTTATTGGTGTTTCTGTTAACCCATTTTCTTGTTTGTTTTGCTGAAATGTTTATGTCTGTGTGCTTAATCCCAAAGTGAAGTTCTTGATTTCATGGTTTTAAGCTATGCTAGGTATTTTAAGTTGGTAGACAATTTCGTGAATTTCTGTGGATATTGCCACTAGTCTAGAAGCAATGTGTTCGCATGTATCAAATGCTTGCAAGACCAGGTAAATATTTTCTTGTGGTTTGTAAGTAATCATGCCAATCTTGTCCTCACAAAACACATCAAGATTTAGGGTACAAAATAATCCCTACTTAACCCATAAACGTAACACAAAGCAATGTGTTAGACATACACTCAAATTTTTTACTTTTTTTTAGGGGGGTGATGTTGTGATTAACCTCACGGAACTCGGTGAGGTTAACGCTCTTCACCATTGGATCTAATCGATTAATCTTATGATTATATTCCAATCTTTAAAGATATGAAAATTTATACTTAAGGATTCTCTCCACGTTTCCAATTAACTAATCATTAACGAAAAAAAAACAAAAAAAACAAGTTCCAGTAGGTCTCTCTTCCCGCTTAAACGTCTCTCCCTTCACACAAGAACTCTATTTTCCATTCATAAATTATGCAAGGCAATTGAGAAGAAAATCCAAACCAATCCCCCACCTACCATTGTGATATATTTTTTTATAAGATCTAATTAAGTCGTTTACTAGTTTTCCTATTTTTTGGCTAATGATTAGCTAATTAGAACAGTGAAGAGAATTTTTAATCATAATTTTTCTTGACGTGAGGTTTAAATTTTAAAACATCACAGCCTTAACCATCCAATCAGACTACAATTGGCATGTTAATAGGACTTTCATTCTATTACAAAATTTAATAGTCGATGTGGATGATACATCAATTTAACTTATGTATGAGTCTTCTCATATATTTTCACGGTATAAGATTTCATCCAACTAAAGATACTCTAAAATTAATCTATTACATCTATAAAATCCAATGGTGGTGAATGTTAACCTCATTGAATCACGAGTCTCTCTGCCCTTCCTGGACGATACTTAAAAACTCCCTTTCACTGCCACTTTTATGTTGGATGATGGCGATGTTTAGAATAATGAAGAGAATTTTTAATCATATATTTTTTTCTACTAACGTGAGGTTTAAACAAACCATCCAATCTATTAGATATATAAGATGCAATGGTGTAGGGTCTTGACCACATTGAATCACAACTCTGTTTTGCCAAATGTGGTTGGTACTTGAAACTCCCTTTCACTGCTACTTTTATGTTGGATGATGGCGATGTTGAGAAGAGGCGGAGCAGCAACAGTAGCTGTGTTTGTGTTTGATCCACGGAACCCAAAGGTGACTTCTTCTTCTTCACATTGTATTTACTCTGTATTTCGTTCCAAATCAACTGCTAATGAGAAGCAACAAAACATGAACCATTCACTTATTTTATCATATGTGAGAAATGGGTGTAAATCTGCAACTCTTGGCCTTGATGAGGCTCTGGGTTTGTTCCATCGTCTCCTAAATCTAAACCCCATTCCCCCAATTGAGCCCTTCAATCAACTTTTAGGAGCCATTGTTAAGATGAAACACTATGACAAAGTCTTCCCTTCGTTCAAATTGATGGAATCCAAAGGAGTCCAACCAGATGTTGTTGCCTTTAGCATACTCATCAACTGTTACTGCCGTGTGGGTAGAGTCGACTTTGGTTTCTCTGTTCTAGGGGGAATTTTGAAACGTGGGTTGAAACCAACCACATTACATTCACCACTCTCCTTAAGGGGCTCTGTATGGATGATGATAAAGTAGATCAGGCCATTGATTTGTTTAACAAAATTGTGAAATATGGGTACCCCAGCAACGAATTTACTTATGGTATAATTATTGACAAGCTTTTGAAGGAAAATCGGGTGAAAGAGGCCGTGGATTTATTCCAAGAAATGATTGGAAGGGGAATTCCACCGACTGTTGTTACTTGCAGTTCATTAATTCATGGGTTGTGCAATTCTCGCATGTGGGAAGAAGCTGCTAGCTTTTTTGATGATATGGCGAGTCGTGGGATTGTACACTTTTAACATCATGGTTGATGCTCTTTGCAAGGATGGGAAAATCGAAGAAGCACGTAACATGATGAAAATAATGTCTGAAAGAGGTGTTGTCCCTGATGTGATAACATATAGCTCACTAATTCATGGCTTATGTTGTTCAGGTCAAGGGAAAGATGCATTTTCTATATTCAATGAAATGGTGGATTGTGGAATTTCACCGAATGTTCTCACATATACTATTTTAGTGGATGCTCTTTGCAAGGATGGGAAAATCGAAGAAGCACGCAACATGATGAAAATAATGTCTCAAAGAGGGGTTGTTCCTAATGTTGTCACTTTTAACATCATAGTTGATGCTCTTTGCAAAGACAGAAAAATCGAAAAAGCATGTAACATGATGAAAATAATGTCTGAAAGAGGTGTTGTCCCTGATGTGATAACATATAACTCACTAATTCATGGCCTATGTTGTTCAGGTCAAGGGAAAGATGCATTTTCTCTATTCAATGAAATGGTGGATTGTGGAATTTCACCGAATATGCATATATATACTACTTTAGTGGATGCTATTTGCAAAGAAGGGATGGTTGAAGAAGCATATCAACTATTCGAACTCATGATTCAAAGAGGAGAACAACCTAACATAGTCACATACAATGCTTTGATGAATGGATATTGTTTGTGAGGCCAAATGAAAAAAGCAATACAAATTTTTCATTCGATGGTCAACACTAGCCATGAACCTGATGTTGTTAGCTATACTACTTTGATAAATGGCTTTTGCAAGGCTCGCCAACTAGATAAAGCCTTGCTATTATTTGAAGATATGCTTAACAAAGGATTAACACCTGACACTGTCACCTACACTACCCTTATAGATGGGCAATGCAAAGCTGGGAATGTTCTGGATGCACAAGATCTTTCCAAAGTTATGCAAGCTCAAGGGAAAACTCCAGATATCAATACTTTTAGCTCATTATTGCATGGGTTATGCAACAATGACTGCTTTATTGAGGCCATGAAGTTGATTGACGAGATGGAAAACAAGGGAATAAAAGGTGGTAATGCAACTTACAGTATTCTCATTCACTATATGTGCAGAAAAGGGAAAACAAATGATGCAAGAAAACTCATGGATAGTCTTTCAAAGAAAGGATTGCAACCTAATGTTATAACATACACCGCAATGATAAATGGTTTGTGTAAAGAAGGAATGTTGGAAGAAGCTCAAGATTTGATCATAGAAATGGAAAAGAAGGGTTGCCTGCCAAATGATGTTACGTTCAATATAATGGTTCAAGGTTTTCTTCGAAACAACGATGTTCAGAATGCAATTAAATTTCTCAAAGTGATGACTGAAAGGGGGTTTGCCTGCAATGCGGAGACCTCATCTAGAATAGTGGATTTGCTTGTGGTAGATGGGCCAAATCATGAATGTACAGAGATGCTGCGTACCTTTTTCTTGGAGGAGCAAAAGGAAGTTGAAGTGCTCAGTCCTTAGAAGGTACTTTAGCTATAAATGTTGTGGCCAGCATGTTGTTACTTCACGCTGTATTAAATATCAATCATCATCCCTTGCAAACTTCTTTCCAGTATATGATTCCCCGCAACAGAAATGCATTCAATGACAATGAAGTTGATTTCTTCCTTTATACATGCACTATATATTCTTTTTCTATTTGTCGTATGGCATCCCAAAAGTTAATTCTCAAATGAGAACCAGAGTGATGTTATTAGCTTCTTGATTTTTGTATTGACTTGATTGATTCAAGATTCAAGTTTGTTAACATATTAATTTTGTCCATGTTTGTGCAAAATTATTATTCTTTTTTAGTGTAGATGAAACTTCCCTCAGATTCATACATGGTGCTGTAATTCCTTGACAACAAATAAAATTCTGATTGGTGTGTTCTTACCAAGAAAACAGAAATTTATATTTCTCAAGTTGGGTTTTCTTATGTTAATATTGGCATGCCTTTCTTGTTCTCTGTCTCTCTAATAGGGTCTCATGTTAATGGCATAGCTTTTAAATAATTTACGACAGTCAATTTCTCCTTTCAATAACTTCATTTGCTCCTTTCCTTCTGGCCAGCAATTCATATAGGAGTTTATAGACTGCAAGGTCAACATTCAATGACAATTTCACGTTGAGTTCGACAGGTTTCTCTATTAAGCATTACTGATGGTCTCTTGTAACTGGCATGGCGTTTAAATAATTTCTGACAGTCCTTTCTCCCACTAAATAAGTGTTTGGTTTTTTTTTTGCTCTTTTCTTCTGGCTGGCCTTGCATATGGGAGTTTATAGATTACACAGTCAACATTCAGTGACAATGTCAGTTTGTGAGCTAGCTTCAACAAGTTAGTCACATTAAAATTAATGGGTTTGGCATGCCTTGGAGACTTCTCAAATACTTTTTAAAAATCTTGGATACTTCCCTCGGACGCTGACCTCTTAGACTAAAATACTTCCTGGACACTTCTTAAAAATTCTAAAATACTTCTTGGATGCATCTTGGATATTTCTTAAAATTATTTATGTTGTATGTTTATAATGAAACGAACTCATCAAATATTAGAGATGATAATGGCTTCTCTCACATAATTCTGCTTAGTTAATATAGAGTTGCTGCTGAAGTATTGAAGTATTTTACCTTGCCGTTTCCCGAGTACAATTTGATCTGGTGATTAAACCTCCAAGTCAGAAGTTTGTCCTGAGATTTTTTTAAGCCTATGCATTGCTAGCCAAGCAATGAAGTTATGCTGATGCCATATTAGATCAACTGAGGCCTATCCAGTTATGGGCGACTAACATGTTTCATTGCCTCGTATATTTGCTTTAAGCGAGTAGATTCCTCATTTCCAATAAATCTTCTGGTCCTCACAATTTTGTTCAACCTCCAGTTGATCAAGATAAGAGCATACCTCTCCAGTATACTGTTTCAAGTGGTTCTATATTAGAGTATTGGACCATCTTCCATTTTTTAGCTGACTTTTTGCATCTTTCTGAATGGTCGAGTCATCCTGAAGCTCTGAAAGCGAATTTGTCTTAAAACTTTATGGACATAGACTAGTTAATGTTGGTTCCAGGTTGTGTTTGTGATTATACTGATTTCTCAGATTTTAGCGTTGTTGATTTTATTTTTAATGATTTGTTTCTTCCTTTCATCCCTTGTCATCTGAAATTTGAATCTCTATATATTGGCTAAACTTGATACTCGATCCTGTCGGTTATTTTTTTTTTTTATTATTGTTTAATGCAGGCTGAGCAATTCTTAGTGATCAGATCACAAAGGGTGGTTTATGACTACCTGATAATTTCAGCGAATTGCAGCCACAAGTAAGGCTACAAATCATTCTACCAATGATTTATTTTGATCAGATTTTTTAGGTTAGCTATCACATTGCAATCATATTTTTACGCCAATATTCTTTTTTCTCGGGCTTTATCCATCTGACGTTTGGTTGTATTCTGTTGTTGAAGGGACTGTCCTAGTGTTATCAATGGAGTGGTATGTAGTTATTTGCTTCTTCAAGGTTTGATGATTTTCATGAGCTGCAAAAGTTACAAAAGCTGTTTCAAAATGACTACAAATTTTTACAGCAGCAATTCACTTGCTCCTAGGGACTCTTGTGAACCAACATGTCGTTGATAGTTCCAAGTAGTTGACCACATATAGGTTTATTAAGATGAATTGTCGTCCATTACAAATTTCTTATACTTTCTGTTCGAATTCTTATACAAACCCCATACCTTCTTTGAGTGCACATAATTGAGAAAGTCTGAGAATAGGTGATCAGATGATATAAAGCTTGGATTCACATTAGAAAGATGATCTTCATCTGAGACCTCCAGATATGGATATTTTGCATCTGAGATGAAATACTATTGGTTAGCTTAGGAAAACCTCAATACTTTTTCTATTACTGCAATTTTTCGGTTGTTTACTAAATGTTGTTTTCTTCAGGTTGGTAATCTTTTACCAGTGAGTCGGAAGAGTCTACTTGAATGACATTGGTAGATCTCAGTATCAACCATCAAATGACATTGTTGATGATTCCACAGATGATCCTACAAGTTTCACAACTTTATTCTAGATGTGCAGTCAATTTCGAGAAGCTAGAGCAACTGGACCTTTTAAAGCAGCTTGATTTCCTTTGAACCCACAACACATCATTCTCTTTTGCAGGTTTTGCCTTGTTTTAATTGTTATGCACAACCATGTCGAATGATTATTGTAAATAAGTGAAGAATGATCAGCGACTAGTTTGATTTATTTGGTTCCTTTCAATTGGATTTAGACGTGTATATTATGATGGTTAGATTTGGTCGTTTACCTGGTTTTTTTTTTTTTTTTTTTTTTTTTTATTTTTATCTTTGTCTTAAGCGGACCCTAGACTGAATTAGGTGACATTTGTTTTTTGTTCTGATCATAATTTTGGTTTTAAATAAGAAGTGGTCCACTTTGATGGATTGTTTGTTTTTACTTCCAAACAGAATAAGAAATTCCCAAAAGTACTTAATAGGTTATGAGCTTAGAAGAATTTAATAAGAATCAAGGTGGTGCTTAGCACTTAGGTAGCGTTTATTTTTGTAAAGTGTTTAGAAACTACCTTTTAACTAGAGTTGGAAATTCTGAATAAGCTTATGAGCGAGTTGTTTGTTTTCATTTTGATTGAGCTGCTAATTAAAAGATATATGTTTTTAGGTGTTGACATAAAGTTGTTTGACATTTTTACCTAACATCATAATTCCCACCGCTTATGACAAACTACCAACATTAACACTCAATGCTACTTATAAACCTCCCAGGCTCCCACCATTAACATTCTTTTTCACTTGTTTTCTCTCCTACCATTGAGATCCCCTTCACCACCGCCACCACTAGAAACCACTCAATACCACTCAATGTTACTTATAAACCTCCCAGGCTCCCACAATTGAACAAAGATAAAGAGGATGAAGATGAGGAGGGGAGGGGAGAGTGTGGTGGCGATGGCAACATTTCTTGCGTGATAGAAAGGAGATGGAGAATAGGGGATGGTAGGTGAAGAATAGAGATACATCAGTTATTACAAATTTATTGTGAGGTTATTATTAAATGATTTTTCATTAAGCACTTAGTGCTAAGTGATCAACATCCCTATGGTCTTTACTCCAATAAGAAGTACAACTTTTAGTTGAAAGTAAAAACAAACCCCCTTGATAGGATGCCCCACTTCTTATTACGACTTCTGACTCTAATCAGAACAAAAAACAAATACCCTCTTAGTACAGACATTGAGTGCTGAAAAACAAACGCCTCCCTAAAGTCTAACATGCGAAACCAAATGAGCCCCATATCAAACAAACCCTAACAACTAATTGGGATGTCCAGTCATCTGCATTGACTGGAATGTCAATTGGTGAAAGAGGTATTTTGATATTTAGTCACATTTCATACTTCTACTTATCTATAGGTCGCTCTCCATGGATAATGGTCGCTCTCCATATATTTAAATATGTTAGACATACACTCAAAATTGGATCTAATCGATTAATCTTATGACTATATTCCAATCTTTAAAGATATGAAAATTTATACTTAAGGATTCTCTCCACGTTTCCAATTAACTAATCATTAATGGAAAATAACTAGTTCCAGTAGATCTCTCTTCCCTCTTAAACGTCTCTCCCTTCACACAAGAACTCTTCTTTCCATTCATAAATTCTACAAGGCAATTGAGAAGAAAATCCAAACCAATCCCCTACCTACCATTGTGATATATTTTTTTATAAGATCTAATTAAGTCGTTTACATTGGCAGGTATACGGTTCTTTTGAGTATTATGTATTGTGAATTTTGATTGACTATTTGTATTATATTAAAACAACGGGAAGAAGAGTTTGTGTGTGAAGGGAGAGGTGTTCAAGTGAGGAGTGAAACCTAATGGAACTAGTTTTCCTAATTTTTGGCTAATGATTAGCTAATTAGAACAATGAAGAGAATTTTTAATCATAATTTTTCTTGATACGAGATTTAAACTTTAAACCACCACAGCCTTAACCATCCAATCATACTACAATTGGCATGTTAGAGGGTCTTGACCGCATTGAATCACAACTCTGTTTTGCCAAATGTGGTTGGTACTTGAAACTCCCTTTCACTGCTACTTTTATGTTCGATGATGGCGATGTTGAGAAGAGGCGGAGCAGCAACAGTAGCTGTGTTTGTGTTTGATCCAAAGGTGACTTCTTCTTCTTCACATTGTATTTACTCTGTATTTCGTTCCAAATCAACTGCTAATGAGAAGCAACAAAACATGGACCATTCACTTATTTTATCATATGTGAGAAATGGGTGTAAATCTGCAACTCTTGGCCTTGATGAGGCTCTGGGTTTGTTCCATCGTCTCCTAAATCTAAACCCCATTCCCCCAATTGAGCCCTTCAATCAACTTTTAGGAGCCATTGTTAAGATGAAACACTATGACAAAGTCTTCCCTTCTTTCAAATTGATGGAATCCAAAGGAGTCCAACCAGATGTTGTTGCCTTTAGCATACTCATCAACTGTTACTGCCGTGTGGGTAGAGTCGACTTTGGTTTCTCTGTTCTAGGGGGAATTTTGAAACGTGGGTTGAAACCAACCACATTACATTCACCACTCTCCTTAAGGGGCTCTGTATGGATGATGATAAAGTAGATCAGGCCATTGATTTGTTTAACAAAATTGTGAAATATGGGTACCCCAGCAACGAATTTACTTATGGTATAATTATTGACAAGCTTTTGAAGGAAAATCGGGTGAAAGAGGCAGTGGATTTATTCCAAGAAATGATTGGAAGGGGAATTCCACTGACTGTTGTTACTTGCAGTTCATTAATTCATGGGTTGTGCAATTCTCGCATGTGGGAAGAAGCTGCTAGCTTTTTTGATGATATGGTGAGTCGTGGGATCGTACCGAATGTTGTCACTTTTAGCATCATGGTTGATGCTCTTTGCAAGGATGGGAAAATCGAAGAAGCACGCAACATGATGAAAATAATGTCTCAAAGAGGGGTTGTTCCTAATGTAATAACATATACCTCATTGATTCATGGGTTGTGCAATTCTGGCATGTGGGAAGAAGCTGCCAGTTTTTTTGATGATATGGTGAATCATGGGATCGTACCCAACGTTGTCACTTTTAACATCATGGTTGATGCTCTTTGCAAAGACGGAAAAATAAAAGAAGCGCGTCAAGTGGTTGAAAGGATGTCCGAAAGAGGTATTGTTCCTGATGTGATGACATATAGCACACTGATTCATGGCCTATCTTGTTCAGGTCAAGGGAAAGATGCGTTTACTCTATTCAATGAAATGGTGGATTGTGGAATTTCACCGAATATGCACATATATACTACTTTAGTGGATGCTATTTGCAAAGAAGGGATGGTTGAAGAAGCGCATCAACTATTTGACCGCATAATTCAAAGAGGAGAACAACCTGACATATTCACATACACTGCTTTGATGGATGGATATTGTTTGAGAGGCCAAATGAAAAATGCAATACAAATTTTTCATTCGATGGTCAACACTGGCCATGAACCTGATGTTGTTAGCTATAATTCTTTGATAAATGGCTATTGCAAGGCTCGTCAACTAGATAAAGCCTTGCTATTATTTGAAGATATGCTTAACAAAGGATTAACACCTGACACTGTCACCTACAACACCCTTATAGATGGGCAATGCAAAGCTGGGAATGTTCTGGATGCACAAGATCTTTTCAAAGTTATGCAAGCTCAAGGGAAAACTCCAAATATCATTACTTATAGCTCATTATTGCATGGGTTATGCAACAATGACTGCTTTATTGAGGCCATGAAGTTGATTGACGAGATGGAAAACAAGGGAATAAAAGGTGGTAATGCGACTTACAGTATTCTCATTCACTATATGTGCAGAGAAGGGAAAACCAATGATGCAAGAAAACTCATGGATAGTCTTTCAAAGAAAGGATTGCAACCTAATGTTATAACATACACCGCAATGATAAATGGTTTGTGTAAAGAAGGAATGTTGGAAGAAGCTCAAGATTTGTTCATAGAAATGGAAAAGAAGGGTTGCCTGCCAAATGATGTTACGTTCAATATAATGGTTCAAGGTTTTCTTCGAAACAATGATGTTCAGAATGCAATTAAATTTCTCAAAGTGATGACTGAAAGGGGGTTTGCCTGCAATGCGGAGACCTCATCTAGAATAGTGGATTTGCTTGTGGTAGATGGGCCAAATCACGAATGTACAGAGCTGCTGCGTACCTTTTTCTTGGAGGAGCAAAAGGAAGTTGAAGTGCTCAGTCCTTGGAAGGTCCTTTAGCTATAAATGTTGTGGCCAGTATGTTGTTACTTCACGCTGTATTAAATATCAATCATCATCCCTTGCAAACTTCTTTCCAGTATATGATTCCCCGCAACAGAAATGCATTCAATGGCAATGAAGTTGATTTCTTCCTTTATAAACAACAGTATATTCTTTTTCTATTTGTCGTTTGGCATCCCAAAAGTTAATTCTCAAATGAGAACCAGAGTGATGTTATTAGCTTCTTGATTTTTGTATTGACTTGATTGATTCAAGATTCAAGTATGTTAACATATTTATTTAGTTCATGTTTGTGCAAAAATATTATTCTTTTTTAGTGTAGATGAAACTTCCCTCAGATTCATACATGGTGCTGTAATTCCTTGACAACAAATAAAATTCTGATTGGTGTGTTCTTACCAAGAAAACAGAAATTTATATTTATCAAGTTGGGTTTTCTTATGTTTATATTGGCATGTGTTTCTTGTACTTTATCTCTCTAATAGGGTCTCATGTAAATAGCATAGATTTTAAATAATTCCCGACAGTCAGATTCTCCTTTCAATAACTTATTTTGCTCCTTTCCTTCTGGCCAGCATCGCATATAGGAGTTTATAGATTGCAAGGTCAATATTCAGTGACAATGTCAAGTTCAGCAAGTTTCTCTATTAAGCATTACTGATGGTCTCTTCTAACTGGCATAGCGTTTAGATATTTCTGACAGGCCGTTTCACATAAAGTACATCTCAATGTTTACATAGAACTGTTGTGTCCCTCGATGGCATAGAAGAGCTTCAGCGCAATAGGAACCAAGATGATAAAGATGAAGAGTAGAGACATTTTTTTTTCTAATAGTACAATTATTTATTGTATACTTGATGTTTTTTAAGTTTACATTCCATGTGTTTTCAGGTTGGCAATCTTCCATCAAGATTTTGTGAACTTGAGTACGAAGATTCCGCTTGCAGTGGATTCGGTGATTGATCTTAATTTCAACCTGCAAGCGACATTGTTGATGATTGGATTGCTGACCCTATAGCTACACAACCTTAGATGTCTACTCAATCGAGAGAAACAAGAGAAACTGTTTTCAAATGAAGCTGAAATTGGTCCAGTAGCTTTTAAAAAGAGAGCATTTTAACTCGAGAAAGCCAGATAAGTTTTTTACATTTTAACATTATCATTTGTTTTCATCTATAAAATGTTTATGATTAGTCATATTTTTTCAGCTTTGCTAAATATCAATTACCAATTTTCCATGAAAATGCTTAATGACATCTATAATAATTTGGTTTATTCCCTGAATGTCTCTTACGTCTTAACTACACTTTATTTTGTACGTCTACAATTGTGTTAAACTTTTGTAGTGAGTTTTTGGCCTGGGTTTGACTAAGAGGTTATATGGAGCATTTTCTCTGACAAAGACTATTTTTTGCCAGTGCTTAGGATTTCGGTGCAGGATTCTAGAAGAAGAAATCTTGTCTCAATGGGGGAAGAAATCTTGCCAATGGTAGCCTGGTTGGATGGTTAAGGTTGTTGTGGTTTAACCCCACGTCTTGGGTTCTTTAACCACCGACGCCACGCTTGCCTTTAAAAAAAAAAAAAAGTTTGAGTTTCCCTTGCATTGTCATCGCACACAGACAATTAGACTTATAGGTTCCTAAGCAATAAGTTACAAAATCTGGCCAATTGCATGACAACTCAACGGTTAGAGCTTGGCGGATGGTACCACTAGGTCATGGGTTCAAACCCAGCTTGCAGCATCTTTATGGGTTCTGGGATCCTATAAAAACCCTGCTTGCCTAAAAAATTACAAAATTTGTTTGGAAAGTGCCGTGGAAACAAATTTTCAATGGCAGAGGATGTCTTGGTCTCTGGGAATCTTGTCAACCAACAGGTTGTCAATAGTTCAAGTAGTTGACCACATATCGCTTCATTCAATCTAATAGTTAAAGAGGTATCCATTACAAATTTCCTAACTTTTGGTTTGAATTCTTATAGAAATCCCAATATCCTGTGAAGGGTGGATATGGAGCCACAATAAGGAATGAGTTTGGGAAGTTGTGACTGCATGCATAGGTGATACTCGAGCTCTTTCAGTGATAACCGTGAACTGGAAGGAGTGGAGGCAGGTTTGAAACTGGCAGTGATGCATGGTATTTCCAAGCTCGAAATCAGCCCAGATTCTACTATAGTGCAGGCACAGTTGACAAAAAATCAAGCTTCCCCATGGGGACCTGCGACATATACTAAGGCGAATCAAGAGTGAGCTCACAAAGTTAGAAGACTTCAGGATTCACCACCACTTCAGAGAAACAAAGAAGGTTGCAGACTTCTTGGCTGGTTTATATCCAATTAATCTACTTTCATTGAAATTATTCCTAACTCCTTTGCAGAGGATTTGAAAAAAAAATTGTACATGAATTCGAAGAGATTGTTTTATCCAAGTCCTTTTAATTAATGGTTTGGGATACCTAATCAGCCCTTGCTCATCTTCTTCTGAGTACAAATAATTGAAAAAATTGGAGAGAAGGCGATAGCTCAGATTACTAAACTTATCCATGTGTCAGTTTATAACATAGCAAAAGAAAAGGTCAAGGTGGGCATGGCCACCTCCGGCACCCACTGGTTCCACCCATGTACTTCATGTTGTTTCATCTTACATTTCATCTATTTTCAGGTGAGCAATCTTTCATTGGTTTTCATTTTCTATCCTCAAATGGCATTGTTGATGATTCCATTGGTGATCCCCCAACCTTCTTCTAGATGTGTAGTCGGCATTGAGAGGCAAAAACTTATAGTCGGAGAACAACTAGGAGTTTCTAGTCGAGAAAGCTGGATAATGTGAGAAAGATGACAACGCACGTCGGTCTTAATGTTTACAGAGAACTGTTGTGTCCCTTGATGGCATATAAAAGCTTTTGCATAATAGGAACCAAGCTGGTAAAGATGAAGAGTAGAGATTGTTGATGTCCCAAAACTAACTATCCTGACTAACAAATGGAGCCAGTTGAAGAGAATGTTCATTTCATTCATGTCATGATGGGAACTGTACTATATCGCATAAAAGATTCAGCTGAAATATGTCATGATGGGAACTGTACTAGAGTATGCACCGTGCCGTTGACACTCAATATAATTTTATTTTTGCTAAATATTTTGTACTGAACACCTCTTTCACTAACCCCATTTTGGCTCTTAATCAGTATTGAAGTGTAAGCTTATTTTAAGATAAATATATATATTATAAATTTTAGAGTTAGAATCAGTCAAATTTGAATCAGCTAAGGAAAAAATTTAAACGCTTAGAATGAGTTCTCTCCCAATCTTTGAATTCACCAAAATTTGAAGTTTAGAGTTTTTTTTTTTTTAAATATGCATTAAGATGCCCGACTCATTTTTTTTGGTATGATCGGCCCGTCTCATTGCTTTGAAAAATATTAAAAACGTGAAATACTTTATATGTTTTTTAATTATAGAATATATATTTTTAAAATTTTAGCACTCGTGTTGATAATTGATTTTGTTGAAAAAATCTAAAAAAATGCATTTCAACGATATTAACTTTATCAAAATTTGATAACGATGTAGATAGTTATGATAATTTGAATTTTACTAAAAGCAAAACACAATATTTTCTCTCTCCTCTACAAGTACATTCCACCAACTTTTTTCAAAAGTTTTTCATTATTTTTGCCTTTCTACATGTTTTATATTTACAAATATGCCGTCATGAAAAATGAATCTCAACCCTCAAATTCAATACATGTGTCAGTTTATAACATAGCAAAAGAAAAGGTCAAGGTGGGCATGGCCACCTCCGGCACCCACTGGTTCCACCCATGTACTTCATGTTGTTTCATCTTACATTTCATCTATTTTCAGGTGAGCAATCTTTCATTGGTTTGCAATTTCTATCCTCAAGTGGCATTGTTGATGATTCCATTGGTGATCCCCCAACCTTCTTCTAGATGTGTAGTCGACATTGAAAGGAAAGAACTTATAGTCGAAGAACAGGTAGGAGCTTCTAGTCGAGAAAGCTAGATAATGTGAGAAAGATGACAACCGCACATCAGTCTTAATGTTTACAGACTGTTGTGTCCCTTGATGGCATAGAAGAGCTTCAGCATAATAGGAATCAAGATGGTAAATATGAAGAGTATAGACTCTTCATGTCCCAAAACTAACTATCCTGACTAACAAATGGAGCCAGTTGAAAAGAATGTTCATTTCATTCATGTCATGATGGGAACTGTACTATATTGCATAAACGATTCAGCTGAAATATGTCATGATAGGAACTGAACTAGAGTATGCCTCGTGCCGTTGGCACTTCATATAATTTTATTTTTACTAAATATTTTGTACTAAACACTTCTGTCACTATCCCCATTTTGGCTCTTAATCAGTATTGAAGTGTAAACTTATTTTAAGGTAAATATATATATTATAAATTTTAGAGTTAGACTCAGTCAAATTTGAATCGGCTGGGGAAAAAATTTAAACGCCGAGAATGAGTTCTCCCCATTCTTTGAATTCACCAAAATATGAAGTTTAGAGTTTTTGTTTAAATGTGCATTAAGATGCTCGACTCATTTTTCTGGTATGATCGGCCCATCTCATTGCTTTGGAAAATATTAAAAACGTGAAATACTTTATATGTTTTTTAAAATTTTAGCGCTCGTGTGTATCACTGATTTTGTTGGAAAAATCTTAAAAAATGTATTTCAATAATATTAACTTTATCAAAATTCGATAACGATGTAGATAGTTATGATAATTTTCATTTTACTAAAAGCAAACTTAATATTTTCTCTCTCCGCCACATGTACATTTCACCAAAAAATTTCAAAAGTATTTCATTATTTTTGCCTTCTACATGTTTTATATTTACAAATATGTCATCATGGGAAATGAATCTGAAACCTCAAATTCAATACATTTCCCAACTTTCAATCCTAACCATCTTTTATCTCTTATCCTTTTAATTTGACTTTGTCCTAGTCAACAATGAATAGTAAAATATCACTCTGAATTGTAATATAGATGATAATGAGAGTCCCTAATTGTATAGCCATTGCCAGCCAAAACTGTCTGAGTTTTACTTATCCATAGATTTATGCTCACCCTTCTATCACACCCTGACTTACCAAATATGCATGGTTTGTAGTTGGATTTGCAGCACAAATTTATTGTAGGATAATATACAATCTTCTCTAGTCTAAAGGTTCCATTTCTCTGAGTCAGTGCATTGTGATTGCAACAACATTCTCCCCATGGTTGTCGACTGAAGAGTTACCAAAAGTAGTTTTTTAAATAAACAAATAAACCACGCTTAAGTGTTTATGTACCATCAATAATTTTTTATAAACAAATCAATCTTTATCTACCGTTGGATTAAATAAAGAAGGGCTCAGATGTCATGTAAAAATGTGAGTAGCATTTCATTGGTAAGCGGATCACGACCCTTATATTTATAGGGATACTTAAGCTTATTTTTATGTATTTAATATATTTATATTTTACTTGTCCATATATTTATATATGTTTGACATACATTCAAAATTTTTACCTTTTTAAAAAAAATTGAGCGTTGTCCTTTTGTAGGTCAAGATATGATTCAATGAGCTTAACCTTACGGAACTCGGTGATGTTAACACTTTCCACCATTGGATCTAATAGATTAATCTTAGAGCTATATTCCAATCTTTAAAGATATGAAAAATTATACTTAAGGATTATCTTCACGTTTCCAGTTAACTAATCATTAACAAAAAAAACTAGTTTGAGTAGGTCTGTCTTCCCGCTTAAACGTCTCTCCCTTCACACAAAAACTCTTCTTTCCATTCATAAACTCTACAAGGCAATTGAGAAGAAAATCCAAATCAATCCCTCACCTACTATTGTGATATATATTTTTTATAGGATCTATGTCACGCCCCAATTTTTCGAGAAAACGAAAAAAAATCCTTATATCCACGTAGGATTAGGATTATCCGTTTCCCCGAAACTCGGGATGTGAAAATTTAACAACAGAAACATTAAATAAATAAAAATTAATACAAATAAAAAATCTAACCAAGTTAACTCATTGGAGATTCTGTCCCACAAGTAAACATCTCATACCGCCGCCTCAATGACTTTCTAACCCGTGAAAGACTAAATAGCTACGTTTTAATAAGAACGTACCCAAGAAACATAAACTTACTTGGGTCAGCGAGGTAGCTGGTGTGAGTAATCTCAATCCTTATAAAATAAAATAATTTACATGCTTTAACATGAAAATTTCATAAACAAGAAAATAACACTCAAAGTCTTGTAGTTCCTCAACGAGGCAAACTTTACATACTAATCAGTTTTATCATGCTTAAACTATAAATTTATTTTACCAACACTTACAAAGTAAATGTTGAATATGGTAAGTCCGACCTGCATAAATTGTTAGTAGACTAGAGTATGGCCTGTGTCGTTGGCACTCCATATAATTTTATTTTTGTTAAATATTTTGTACTGAACACCTCTTTCACTATCCCAATTTTGGCTCTTAATCAGTATTGAAGTGTAAGCTTATTTTAAGGTAAATATATATTATAAATTTTAGAGTTAGACTCAGTCAAATTTGAATCAGTTGGGGAAAAAATTTAAACACCGATAATGAGTTCTCCCCCAATCTTTGAATTCACCAAAATATGAAGTTTAAAGTTTTTGTTTAAATTTGCATAAAATGCACAACTCATTTTTTCTGGTATGAGCGGCCCGTCTCATTGCTTTGAAAAATATTAAAAACGTGAAATACTTTATATGTTTTTTAATTATATAATATATATTTAAAATTTTAGCGCTCGTGTTGATCATTGATTTTGTTGGAAAGATCTTCAAAAATGCATTTCAACGATATTAACTTTACCAAAATCCGATAATGATGTAGATAGTTATGATAATTTTCATTTTGCTAAAATGAAATTACAATATTTTCTCTCTCCGCCACATGTACATTCCACCAACTTTTTTCAAAAGTTTTTCATTATTTTTGCCCTTTTACATGTTTTATATTTACAAATATACCATCATGGGAAATGAATCTCAACCCTCAAATTCAATACATTTCCCAACTTTTAATCATAACCATCTTTTATCTCTAATTCATTCGATTTGACTTTGTCCTAGTCAGCAATGAATAGTAAAACACCACTATGAATTGTAAGATAGATTTACCATCCTGCAAAAAATGGTTAGAAACAAACAGATAAATTTTATGAGTTATTAATTCTCATAAATGCAATTTATTTTCAAACAACGATACAAATCGTAGTTATAATAGAGTATTATTAAAATATCAACAAAACACATTTTCTACCTTTAGGAAGACATATAGTTCTCATTCAATGATCGAATGAGCATTTAGTTTCTTCCCTTAAGGTAGTCATGCACATACACAAAAATCTTGTTTCTTTTTTCACAATCGCACTATCATCCTTGTGCCGAACACACCTCACCCAAGTGTGACTCCATTGCCTTCGAAACCACTCGGAGCGTTCATGTTCCAAGTGGAGTGCCACATCGAGGAACATGTCATCTCACCCGAAGTTTGATCCATGACAAACATTTCCTAAATACTACACGTACTACCGAATTCACATAAAACGACGTATCCAATATGCAAGCAAGTCTGCATACCAAAATTATATCACACCATAATTTCTTCTTTTTTTTCACATTTTTTTCGGAGTTGTGGAAAAATAGCATAAAAATCAATTAAAACTCAAAACTCTTTTATGGTGACACTTTGTCAACCATAAATAAATCAACCACAATATTAACCAATTCTTTTGAGAAAACTAACATTTTTCATAAATAAATTTTCCATAACACAACAGGGATCAAACCCAATCAATACGAGGATACTTCTTAGCAAGTCAATTTGCATAACAATCCAAACTATACAATTAGTACTAGTGCCATAATCTTTAGTAGTCATTGCCTCCATCCGTGTATATGTAAAGAAAAATAATTCGGACAATATACAAAGAGTGTTGACAATCTAGACATGAGTAATAACACGTTCAACCCAATCTGCACAGTTCATTCTACATGATGTCACTGGCTAACAAGACAACAATACCAATTTTGAACCAACACACAATCATTATATATTTTCTATACCAAAAGTATTGTATCCCCATATATTTAGTGTACTTGAATAAAACAAACATCAAGTCTTCGACATTTTTCTATACATATCACCACTCCATGGAAATAAATCAAATAAAACAATGCATTCATAGAACAATCGAAGTCCTTAACTCCACTATCCATTCCACATCCAAGGAAGTGTTGAGGAAGATGATCGCTGCAACAATTCAAATCACACACTCAGAAGCGTTCAACTACAGTTTTACTACCCAACCAGAACCTAATCAAACTCTTTCCAAGCCTTTCGACTTTCTAATCAATTTAAACAGCCCCCAACTCAATTGTAACTAGTCTAGTTTTAGTCACCAAACAGTTAGGTAAATAACCCTCCAAACAATACCGAAATGAACAAGCTGTCCTAACAAGACAGCTTGACAAATCATCACTCAAATGTACATAATTCTCATATTATAATTCCAAATTGACTACCGTTAAAAGCTATAGAAAGTAGACACAAAGAGATTTCCAACCATATAAAGCATACCCCCTGATTATGTCTGTAACATTACAGATTTTACAAACGAAACAAGTCATTTGTCAGCATTCGTCCAGATTTACCTCTTACCACTAAAACAAGTATATCTTTCCGCACAAAATTCAGATTGTGATACCATAAAATCCTTTAGAAACTAAACTCCAATAGGAAAATTTTGATATATAGTATGATACAGTACACCCTAAAGAACTCAATCAAAACCAGCATAGAAAAACTGCACAGAATCAAGACTGATAGAATACACAAATAAGTTTAAGCTCATAATTGAAAAATGTTTCCGACCTTGTTTACATTTTTTTTATCAAACAAGAAGACATTTTATTCTCATTGACAAGAAAATAAAACTATCAATATTTCTACAAATACAAAGTTACTCCCCCCCCCCCCCCCCCCCCCCCCCCCAAAACATATAGTTGTAAATTGGCTCCAGCACATCAACAAACCAAAATTTTATAAACATAAGGATTCAGATAGAGAAGACTCACTAATTTCTACCAAAACTTTTATATACATGGATTTCTAAAATTCAATCAGTAACATTTGTTTCTGCCTCGGGGGAGATCTAACCGTTGGATGAACTCCAAACCAACGGTATGTTTTGCATACGTGTGTTATGAATCTATGGATTAAATTTGAAAATATTCTGATCTCTAAAAGGTCTCGATCTAATAAAAATACTAACATTGCGCAAAACTGTATTTATTATGGGATTTAAATAAAAACCTAATTGTAGGTTTTCTCTTTTAACTCAACCAATTCCTACAAAAATTTCATATTTCATATTTGTATTTGTATTAAACCCAAACTTAATCAATTGATTAATCTAAAAAAAAATAAAAGAGAACGAAGAAGACTCACCGGTATTATGCATTCTTTTTTTTTCTTCTTATTCTTCTTATTTCACCTATTTCCCCTAATTCTTTAGGTAACTCTTATTATTTTGTGCGTGTAAAAAAGAAAGAAAGAATGAGGCTAAGTTTTTTTTCAACTCTTTAATTTTTTTTTTCTAATTGTACACACTTTCTACTCATTTAACCCCTAAAAATAAAACAAGTTTTCTACTACAAAACCTAATATAGTGGAGAGTGTTAACCACACAAGTCCTGTGATGTTAACCTCGTTGAATCACGAATCCGTCTGCCCTTTGTGGTTGGTACTTCAAACTCCCTTTCACTGCTACTTTTATGTTGGATGATGGCGATGTTGAGAAGAGGCAGAGCAGCAACAGTGGCTGTGTTTGTGTTTGTGTTTGTGTTTGATCCACGGCACCCAAAGGTGACTTCTTCTTCTTCTTCACATTGTATTTACTCTGTATTTCGTTCCAAATCAACTGCTAATGAGAAGCAACAAAACATGAACCATTCACTTATTTTATCATATGTGAGAAATGGGTGTAAATCTGCAACTCTTGGCCTAGATGAGGCTCTGGGTTTGTTCCATCGTCTCCTAAATCTAAACCGCATTCCCCCAATTGTGCCCTTCAATCAACTTTTAGGAGCCATTGTTAAGATGAAACACTATCACAAGGTCTTCCCTTCGTTCAAATTGATGGAATCCAAAGGAGTCCAACCAGATGTTGTTGCCTTTAGCATACTCATCAACTGTTACTGCCGTGTGGGTAGAGTCGACTTTGGTTTCTCTGTTCTAGGGGGAATTTTGAAACGTGGGTTGAAACCAACCCACATTACATTCACCACTCTCCTTAAGGGGCTCTGTATGGATGATGATAAAGTAGATCAGGCCATTGATTTGTTTAACAAAATTGTGAAATATGGGTACCCCAGCAACGAATTTACTTATGGTATAATTATTGACAAGCTTTTGAAGGAAAATCGGGTGAAAGAGGCAGTGGATTTATTCCAAGAAATGATTGGAAGGGGAATTCCACTGAATGTTGTTACTTGCAGTTCATTAATTCATGGGTTGTGCAATTCTCGCATGTGGGAAGAAGCTGCTAGCTTTTTTGATGATATGGTGAGTCGTGGGATCGTACCGAATGTTGTCACTTTTAGCATCATGGTTGATGCTCTTTGCAAGGATGGGAAAATCAAAGAAGCACGCAACATGATGAAAATAATGTCTCAAAGAGGGGTTGTTCCTAATGTAGTAACATATAACTCACTAATTCATGGGTTGTGCAATTCTGGCATGTGGGAAGTAGCTGCTAGCTTTTTTGATGATATGGCGAGTCGTGGGATTGTACCGGATGTTGTCACTTTTAGCATCATGGTTGATGCTCTTTGCAAAGATGGGAAAATCGAAGAAGCGTGCAACATGATGAAAATAATGTTTCAAAGAGGGGTTGTTCCTGATGTAATAACATATACCTCATTGATTCATGGGTTGTGCAATTCTGGCATGTGGGAAGAAGCTGCTAGCTTTTTTGATGATATGGCGAGTCGTGGGATTGTACCGAATGTTGTCACTTTTAACATCATGGTTGATGCTCTTTGCAAGGATGGGAAAATCGAAGAAGCATGCAACATGATGAAAATAATGTCTGAAAGAGGTGTTGTCCCTGATGTATTAACATATACCTCATTGATTCATGGGTTGTGCAATTCTGGCATGCAGGAAGAAGCTGCCAGTTTTTTTGATGATATGGTGAATCATGGGATCGCACCGAACGTTGTCACTTTTAGCATCATGGTTGATGCTCTTTGCAAAGACGGAAAAATAAAAGAAGCGCGTCAAGTGGTTGAAAGGATGTCTGAAAGAGGTATTGTTCCTGATGTTATGACATATAACTCACTGATTCATGGCCTATCTTGTTCAGGTCAAGGGAAAGATGCGTTTACTCTATTCAATGAAATGGTGGATTGTGGAATTTCACCGGATATGCACATATATACTACTTTAGTGGATGCTATTTGCAAAGAAGGGATGGTTGAAGAAGCGCATCAACTATTTGACCTCATAATTCAAAGAGGAGAACAACCTCACAGATTCACATACACTGCTTTGATGGATGGATATTGTTTGAGAGGCCAAATGAAAAATGCAATACAAATTTTTCATTCGATGGTCAACACTGGCCATGAACCTAATGTTGTTAGCTATAATTCTTTGATAAATGGCTATTGCAAGGCTCGTCAACTAGATAAAGCCCTGCTATTATTTGAAGATATGCTTAACAAAGGATTAACACCTGACACTGTCACCTACAACACCCTTATAGATGGGCAATGCAAAGCTGGGAATGTTCTGGATGCACAAAATCTTTTCAAAGTTATGCAAGCTCAAGGGAAAACTCCCGATATCGTTACTTTTAACTCATTATTGCATGGGTTATGCAACAATGACTGCTTTATTGAGGCCATGAAGTTGATTGACGAGATGGAAAACAAGGGAATAAAAGGTGATAATGCGACTTACAATATTCTCATTCACTATATGTGCAGAGAAGGGAAAACAAATGATGCAAGAAAACTCATGGATAGTCTTTCAAAGAAAGGATTGCAACCTAATGTTATAACATACACCGCAATGATAAATGGTTTGTGTAAAGAAGGAATGTTGGAAGAAGCTCAAGATTTGTTCACAGAAATGGCAAAGAAGGGTTATCGACCAGATGGTCTTACGTTCAATATAATGGTTCAAGGTTTTCTTCGAAACAATGATGTTCAGAATGCAATTAAATTTCTCAAAGTGATGACTGAAACGGGGTTTGCCTGCAATGCGGAGACCTCATCTAGAATAGTGGATTTGCTTGTGGTAGATGGGCCAAATCATGAAGGTACAGAGATGCTGCGTACCTTTTTCTTGGAGGAGCAAAAGGAAGTTGAAGTGCTCAGTCCTTAGAAGGTACTTTAGCTATAAATGTTGTGGCCAGCATGTTGTTACTTCACGCTGTATTAAATATCAATCTTCATCCCTTGCAAACTTCTTTCCAGTATATGATTCCCCGAAACAGAAGTGCTTTCAATGGCAATGAAGTTGATTTCTTCCTTTATACATGCACTATATAGTCTTTTTCTATTTGTCGCATGGCATCCCAAAAGGTAATTCTCAAATGAGAACCAAAGTGATGTTATTAGCTTCTTGATTTTTGTATTGACTTGATTGATTCAAGATTCAAGTATGTTAACATATTAATTTAGTTCATGTTTGTGCAAAATTATTATTCTTTTTTAGTGTAGTTGAAACTTCCCTCAGATTCATACATGGTGCTGTAATTCCTTGACAACAAATAAAATTCTGATTGGTGTGTTCTTACCAAGAAAACAGAACTTTATATTTCTCAAGTTGGGTTTTCTTATGTTTAAATTGGCATGCCTTTCTCGTTCTTTGTCTCTCTAATAGGGTCTCATGTAAATAGCATAGATTTTAAATAATTCCCGACAGTCAGTTTCTCCTTTCAATAACTTATTTTGCTCATTTCCTTCTGGCCAGCATCGCATATAGGAGTTTATAGATTGCAAGGTCAATATTCAGTGACAATGTCAAGTTCAGCAAGTTTCTCTATTAAGCATTACTGATGGTCTCTTCTAACTGGCATAGCGTTTAGATATTTCTGACAGGCCGTTTCACCTGTTAATAACCTTTAGGTTTTCTTTTGCTCCTTTTCTTCTGGCCGGCCTTGCATATGGCAATTTGTTATTTTTTTTTTTTTTTTAATTTAGTATACAAATAGATATCAGCCAACGAAATATTAACACAGCTAGTAGACTTGTGGAAGAGGTTCCACATTTTGAATCATTGTTTCAAAATGTGGAACCTATTCCACAAGTTCAATTTTTTCTTTTCTTCAAGTACAATTTTTTCTTTTCTTCAAACTCTATCACTCAAGTTTGAGGAAGAGGTTCCACATTTTGAATCATTGTTTCAACAAGCAATTTTGGTCTTGGCTTTACCTTGTTGCACCCTTTATTTTTCAGTTATTTCAGTTAACCATGTTGATTTATTACTTTACTCTAATTAGGAATCACAACATTATCGGATTATGTGGAAGCTTAAGATTGCTGATGGAGGTGAAGATGATCCTTATGGAGAATGGCTTTACAGCACCAATAATTTTGTGGGAAGACAGACTTGGGAGTATGACCCTGATGCTGGAACACCCGAAGAGTGAGCTGAGGTTGAAAAGGCTCGGGACGAATTTTACAAACGTCAGTTTAATGTCAAGGCTGGTGGTGATGTGTTATTGCGACTGCAGGTAATTAATTAACTTTACACACAACTCACAAGAACAATAGTGCTACGGGGAGTTTAACACTATCATCAAATTAGACACCGAGCTCAAATACAACTTGGCAAACCCCAATTTTCATCAACCTTCACATTATTTCCCCTGTTTTCTACTCTGCGACTTTCTCAGTCACCTTTTGCCTACTAATATATTCCTTGCTATTTGATTGATCCAAAAACAAAAAAAAAAAAACCGAAAACTCTGAAACAGAAATCTCAGTTACAAATATATAATTGTTCATCAATAGTCTGTATATTTTAAATTTTCAATTTATCTGGAAATTCAGACGTTGAAGATGAACAAAGATAAATTTGATTTAAGCATTCCACCAGTGAAGTTAGGAGACAATGAGGATGTAACGGTTGATGCACTCAATTGAAAAGAATTTTTAAATAACAAAGTAGCAACAATTGAAAAGGCAAAACAACAAGACTTTGAAAATACTGATCAACCAGCTACTTGTTGGGGTTTTAGTTTGAACGAGATCCAGCACCTTTGCATCGTGCAGTGAAGGTATTGATCAATAATCAAATGGAGAATGGTGATTTTCTCCAACAGGTAAGACAAGTGTACACATAATACTAATGATCTCACAGAAACTCCTTAAAATGACAAATGATGGAAGTAAGTATTTAAACAGGAAATGTCTGGACTCTTCATGAAGAAGCTGTAATAATCACAAAATAATAAATAAATATTGTCGATTAATTTTGTAAAGCAAAAACACATGGTTACGGCAGAGACCTTTAAGTTTATATTTAACACTGATCTCACTTTATGGCCCTCCATTGCAGTTATTAGTGAGATATCAACAACATTTTATTGATTCGATTTGTTATGTTCATGTTGAGTTTTGCCAATGGACAAAAACTACCAAGTCATGGCAGATTTTTCAAAACGAATTGACATCACTAAACAATCATGTTGGAACACTACACCAAATTGACATTTTTATAATAACCCTCTATTGCGTAGAAATATAAGAAGAAGTAAGAGACACCTCCTATTGCGTAGAAATATAAGAATTTGGAGGAAGTAGTAAGAGGCAACTCCTATTGCGGCATAATGCAACTTGTCAGTCCCTTCACAGCAGAAAAATCCTCATCCTCTGATCAATTGAACCCTCCCGCTAACCAACCTAAATATTTGTAACCCGCTTGGTGTAGCTTAGTTACAGCCATCAGTGACCTGAAAAACAAAATTTTAAGCAAGGTTTTAAAATATTCAAAATAATAATAATAAGGATATTGCACTATGGATACGGGAATGTAATATGCGTGATAGGGTCTAACCTTGGCTCTTTTCCACAAACTAGAAGGAGCTTAGCGTCCTTATCTGAAACGGAGGTTTCAATCTTGCTAACAAAATCAGGGTTGATGGTGGTGAATTGTTGTCCAGTCCAAGCTTCAATATAACCAAAATGCACCCATTTCTTCAATAGAGTGATGAGGCTATTATCTTTGTCCTTGACAAACAGTGGAACATGTACAGACCTTGACACACTGGCCTTCTCCCTTTCCCAACTGGGTCTAACATCCAAGAGTTGGAAACCTTCATTGTTCGTAGCTGATATAGCATCCTTTGCTAAGACAGTCTTGACAATGTCTGATTGTACGAGTTCCCGGGCACTCAGGGAGGCTGCATTGATGCCTAAATGAGGTCCATGACGAGTTACAGAAGAAGGGTGTTGGAATCCTTGACTTTAATTTGGTAAGTTGGTCTACCCTGAGTGTCATCTATCCGTTCTACCTCTCTATGGTTATTTTACTCTTATATAGTTATTATTTTAGATATTTATTACATTTTTTTTGAGGTTTTATACCACTTGTAAACAAACATTTCATTTTTCTAATGTTTGCTATTACGTATAAATTTGCATTGAAAACAAAAACGTAATAGTATGTCATAATGATAGAAATAGTAATTGTTAATAGCCACAAAATGATCATACCCTTTAAGAGGACTGAAAATAAGTTTTTATTAAACTAAACAATTTTTTTTGTTTGCAATTATTAATAAAATTGCATCTCCAAGATGACCGAAAATAAGTTTTTATTAAACAAAACAATTTTTTATATTTGCAATTATTAATAAAATTGCATTGAAAAAATAATAATTAGGCTAGTAAAGATTATCGAACTTGAATCGTTTACTAAAAATGTTAAACTTCCAACGACTGCACCAATAGAGACATGAAAATAGTTGAATGAACAATAATCATATTGTATTATACATTATATAATTGAATTTTTTGTAATGCTAAATACTTATTAAAAATATTTGAAAGTTGAGGAGCAGGAACTTATAGCCGGAGCACTCTTAAATGATTCAAGTGAAGAAAGCTGGATAATGTGATAAAGACCGACAACATAAAGTCCCTCTCAATGTTTACATAGAACTGTTGTGTCCCTAGCTCGTGGCATAGAAGAGCTTCAGCACGATAGGAACCAAGATGATAAAATGAAGAGTAGAGATTGTTCATGTCCCGAAACTAACTATGCTGACTAACAAATGTGGAGCCAGTTGAAGAGAATGTTCATTTCATGCATGCCATGATGGGAACTGTACTATATTGCGTAAAAGATTTAGCTGAAATATGTTATGTATTAGATTATAATGAGAGTCCCTAGTTGTGTAGCCATTGCCAGGCAAAATTGTCAAGAGTTTTACTTATCCATAGACTTATTGTCATACCCGTACTTTTTCACTGTCCTTATAAATATGATTGTATATAAAGTGTTTCAATTTATTATTTTTGTATTTTAATTAAAATATATATATACGCAGGTAACAACCTCGTATCTATGCATGTCTGATGTATGAATTTATATGATGTGAATTTTTTTCTATAGGTATAGGATTTGAATAACTTCTAATCTGAAAATGTATATTTTTTTTAAATCTTAGTTCTTTTGCCAATTTGTATTTTTTTAATTCACATTGCTTTCTTACTATTCGAATCTCGGGACGAGATTCTTTTGAGGTGTATATATTGTAATACCCGCATAATTACACAAATATAAATAATATTTATTTATAAATTTGTAATGTATTATAATTTTATAATGTGTAAAACTTGTTTTATTTTTAGTGGTTAGATGAGTAGAAAGTGTGTGTGCATTTAGCAAAAAAATAAAATTAGGAAATCCTAATTAGAGCTTTATAAAAGAGTTGGAAAAACCTAGCCTCATTTTTTTTTTTTTTTTTGCACACACAAAATAATGGGATAAACTTACCTAAAGAAATAGGAGAAATAAGAAGAAGAAGAAGAAGAAGAAGAAAAATAAAATAAAATGCATAACACTGGTGAGTCTTCTTCGTTCTCTTTTACTTATTTTAGATTAATCAATTGATTAAGGTTAGGGTTTAATTCAAATATAAATCTGAAATATGAAATTTTTATCGTATTTTCATATGAATTGGTTGAGTTAAAAAAGGAAAACCTACAACTAGGTTTTTATTTAAATCCCGTAATAAATACAGCTTTGCGCAGTCTTAGTATTTTTAGTGGATCGAGACATTCTAGAAGTCAGCATATCTTCAAATTAAATCCGTAGATTCATAACACAAGTATAAAAATCATATCATTGGTTTGGAGTTCATCCAACAGTTAGATCCCCCTCGAGGCAGAAACAAATGTCAGTGATTGAATTTTACAAATTCATGCATATAAAAGTTTTGGTAGAAATTAGTGAGTTTTCCTCCATTCTCTTTCCATATATTTTTGCTTGGAATTTTTTTTTTAAGTGATATGGATTTTTTTTATACCTAATAAGCTTTAGGGTGTGTTTGGTTGCATGGAATCCTATGCCATGAGAATTCATGAGGGGACCCTTACATTTTAGGTTAAATTGATATATCACTCCACATCCACCATTTGGTTTTGTGATCAATGGTGGGAATGAAAGTCCCATGAACATGAGAATCACATGCCTTGGGGGGCCAAGGAGTGGGATTCCCATGTTCATGGGACTTCCATTCCCACCATTGATCACAAAATCAAATGGTGGTCAAATGGTAAATGTGGAGTGATATATCAATTTAGCCTAAAATGTAGTGGTCCCCTCATGGATTCTCATGGCATAGGATTCCATGCAACCAAACACACCCTTAGATTTATATTTGGGATGAAGTGGAGTTTGAGAAATCAAGGTCGGAAACATTTTTCAATTATGAGCTAAAACTTGTTTGTATATTCTATCAGTCTTGATTCTGTGCAGTTTTTCTATACTGGTTTTGATTGGGTTCTTTAGGGTGTACTATATCATGCTATATAAATTTTCCTGTTGGAGTCTAGTTTCTAAAGGATTTTACGATATCACAATCTGAATTTTTTGCAGAAAGATATACTTGTTTTAGTGACAAGAGGTAAATCTGGACGAATGCTGACACATGACTTGTTTTGTTTGTAAAATCTGTAATGTTACAGACATAATCAGAGGGGTGTGCTATAATGGTTGGAAACCTCTTTGTGTCTACTTTTTATAGCCCTTAACGATAGTCAATTTGGAGTTCTAATGTGACAATTATGTATATTTTGAGTGATGACTTGTCAAACTATCTAGTTAGGACAGCTTGTTCATTTCAGTATTGTTTGGAGGGTTATTTACCCGACTGTTTGGCGAATAAAATTAGGCTAGTTACAACTGATTTGGGGGTTGTTTGAATTGATTAGGAAGTCGGAAGGCTTGGAGAGGGTTTGACTAGGTTCTGGTTGGGTAGTGAAACTGTAGTTGAATGCTTCAGAGTGTCTGATTTGAATTGTGGTAGTGGAGTTAAGGACTTCGATTGTTCTATGAATGAATTATTTTGTTTGATTTATTTCTATGGAGTGGTGATGTGTGTAGAAGAATGTCGAAGACTTAATGTTTGTTTTCTTCAAGTACACTAAATATGTAGGGATACAATACTTTTGGTATAGAAAATATATAATAATTGTGTGTTGGTTCAGAATTGGTATTGTTGTCTTGTTGGCCCGTGACATCATGTAGAATGAATTGTGCAGTTTGGATTGAATGTGTTATTACTCATGTCCAGATTGTCAACACTCTTTGTATATTGTCTGAATTATTTTTCTTTACATATATACAAATGGAGGCAATGACTACTAAGATTATGACACTAGTACTAATTGTGTAGTTTGGATTGTTATGCAAATTGACTTGCTAAGAAGTATCCTCTTATTGATTGGGTTTGATCTCTGTTGTGTTATGAAAAATTTATTTATGAAAAATGCTAGTTTTCCCAAAAGAATGGGTTAATATTGTGGTTGATTTATTTATGGTTGACAAAGTGTCACCATAAAAGAGTTTTGAGTTTTAGTTGATTTTTTTATGCTCTTTTCCACAACTCCGAAAAAAAATGTAAAAAAGAAAGAAAGAAATTATTTTACTATACAGATTTGCTTATATACGTGTGATATAATTTTGGTATGCAGACTTGCTTGCATATCGGGTACCCTGTTCCATGTGAGTTCGGTAGTACGTGTAGTATTTAGAAAATGTTTGCCATGGATCGAACTTTGGATGTGATGACATGTTCTTCGATGTGGTACCCCCACTTGGAACATGTACGCTCCGAGTGCTTTCGAAGGCAAGGAAGACACACTTTGGTGACGTGTGTTCATCATAAGGAGGATAATGCGATTGTGGAAAAGAAGCGGGATTTTTTTAATATGTGCATGATTGCCTTAATGGAAGAAACTAAATGCTCATTCGACCTTAGAATGAGAACTACATGTCTTTCTTAAGGTAAAATGTATTTGGTTGACATTTAAATGATGGTGATTATGAGTATGATATGTATTTATTTGAAAATAACTGTAACTATGAGGACCGATAAGTTATGAATTTTATTCATTTATTACTAAACGTTCAGTGCAGGATGATAAGTCTATTAACATTTTTTTTTGTCCGACTTACCACGTTCGACTTTCACTTTGTAAATGTTAGTAAAATAAATATATATTTTAAGCATGATAGAAATTTGTAGTATGACATATTTGCCTCATGGAGGAACTACCAGTTAGTGATGTATTATTTATTGTGTTGGAACATTTCATGTTAAAGCATGTAACTTATTTTATTTTTATTTATAAGGAAATTGGGATTACTCAAACCAACTACCTCGCTAACCCAAGTAAGTTTATGCTTCTTGGGTACGTTTTTATTGGAATATATCCATTTAGCCTTTCACGAGTTTAGGAATTTATAGAAGCGTTACTGGAGTTTCGTTAGTGGGGCTAGCGATGTTAGAGTTTCATGGTTAGATTTTTTGTTTTAGTTTGTTGTAATTTTCTAAATTATGTTTTAGTTGTTGCTGCTAATTGTTTCCTCAGATACACTACTCTCTTCTCTTCTGGGACTCAAATTTTTTTACTCAAAATCCAACCCAATCAACTGGCTTTTATCTGACGAATAACTAATAAAAAATGAGTTGGTTTAATGATGAGCTATTTTAGTAGCACACAACTTAATACCCTGCTTTGTGATTGTAGTATAGAATAAGTATGGATTTTTTTAACCGTGAATTAGAGGGCTTGTCAATTAACACTAATAATAATTAAACGACAACTAACAACCTAATTAATTAAGTATATTTATAGGGATACTTAAGCTTCATTTTTATGTATTTAATATATTTATATTTTACTTGTCCATATATTTAAATATGTTAGACATACACTCAAATTTTTTTTCTTTTTTTTTTGGGGGGGGGGGGGGGGTGGTTGTGATTAACCTCACGGAACTCGGTGAGGTTAACGCTCTTCACCATTGGATCTAATCGATTAATCTTATGACTATATTCCAATCTTTAAATATATGAAAATTTATACTTAAAGATTCTCTCCACGTTTCCAATTAACTAATCATTAACGAAAAAAAAACAAAAAAAACTAGTTCCAGTAGTCTCTCTTCCCGCTTAAACGTCTCTCCCTTCACACAAGAACTCTTTTTTCCATTCATAAATTCTGCAAGGCAATTGAGAAGAAAATCCAAACCAATCCCCCACCTACCATTGTGATATATATTTTTTTATAAGATCTAATTAAGTCGTTTACATTGGAAGGTATACGGTTCTTTTGAGCATTATGTATTGTGAATTTTGATTGACTTTTTGGCTAATGATTAACTAATTAGAACAGTGAAGAGAATTTTTAATCACAATTTTTCTTGACGTGAGGTTTAAACTTTAAACTACCACAGCCTTAACCATCCAATCAGACTACAATTGTCTTGTTAATGAGACTTTCATTCTATTACAAAATTTAATAGTGGATGTGGATGATACATCAATTTAACCTATGTATGAGTCTTCTCATATATTTTGACGGCATAAGATTCCATCCAACTAAACACACCCTAAAATTAATCTATTACATCTATAAGATCCAATGGTGGAGAATGTTAACCTCATTCAAAACTAGGGGTGGGCACGGGACGGGATGGGACGAGATATACCTATCCCTATCCCATCCCGTTCATACGGGATCGGGACGGGACGGGATGGGAAAAACCCCATCCTGATCTCGTCCCATCCCAAACGGGTTCGGGACGGAACGGGACGGGACGAGATCAGTGTGCTAATCTGGACATTCAGCATTAAGCTGATTAACTCTATGCATTGTCATGGCCTTATGGCAGCATTTTTGTATTCGTATGCAGAAATAGGGTTCATTAGCGCTGTCAACATTCTGTTTATCTGTACAATACAACAACAATATATTTTGGAATTTGTAATTTTTGTTATGTAAAGGAAAATGAAACATGTGCACGTACCATAGAATTCAGCAGCCACAGCTGCATGGAGAATGGTAGAAAAATCCCTTCTTGTGAGCACATTATCCTTACTATTTTTTCTTGAAAAGGAAGCATAGCATATCCATCTTCCCATAAGCCCCAGCCCAATACAAGGGCGTTTCTCCTAGAGTATTGGGTATAGAAACTAAGCTCTCCTCCTTCTCCACCAATGCTGCAACAATCTCCATTGAACCAATCCTAACAGCTTCGTGAAGTGCAGTGTTTCCATCAGTGTTTTGTGCGAGGAGGAGATGATGATAATTTTCTGTACTAGATGAAAAGTAGTGGAGAAGTTTAAGAACGATGCAAGTGTGGTGATTGAGAATAAGTAGGTGAAGAATTGTGTCGCCAGATGCGTTAACTGCAGAAGATTGAATGTCTTGTAACCTGATTTTTGTTCTGCTGGGGCAAATATTGTTGCCATGAGAATTAACATATCTGCATTTTTCTCGTTTATTTTATGGGGTCTCTTTTTTTATCTTGCAGAATTTTGGTGTAATGTCATCATGTCTCGCTGTGTTTATTATGCTTTCCTCAAGGACCTGAATATTATACTATGACTTGGAAATAAGTTGTATATAACCATTTATTAAAAATATTAATAATTAATATTAAAAAATTAGTTCGGGACGGGACGGGATTGAAAATCTTCATCCCATCCCATCCCATTCTAGATCGGGACGGGACGGGATCGGGATGAAATTATTCAATCCCATTAAAACCCGGAAAAATCGGGACGGGATCGGGATCGCGGGATGGGATGCCCACCCCTATTCAAAACTCTGCTTTGTGGACGGTACTTAAAAACTCCCTTTCACTGCTACTTTTATGTTGGATGATGGCGATGTTGAGAAGAGGCGGAGCAGGTGTTTGATCCACGGAACCCAAAGGTGACTTCTTCTTCTTCTTCTTCTTCTTCACATTGTATTTACTCTGTATTTCGTTCCAAATCAACTGCTAATGAGAAGCAACAAAACATGGACCATTCACTTATTTTATCATATGTGAGAAATGGGTGTAAATCTGCAACTCTTGGCCTTGATGAGGCTCTGGGTTTGTTCCATCTTCTCCTAAATCTAAACCCCATTCCCCCAATTGAGCCCTTCAGTCAACTTTTAGGAGCCATTGTTAAGATGAAACACTATGACAAAGTCTTCCCTTTGTTCAATTTGATGGAATCCACGGGAGTCCAACTAGATATTGTAGCCTTTAACATACTCATCAACAGTTACTGCCGTGTGGGTAGAGTCGACTTTGGTTTCTCTGTTCTAGGGGGAATTTTGAAAGTAGATCAGGCCATTGATTTGTTTAACAAAATTGTGAATTATGGGTACCCCAGCGACGAATTTACTTATGGTATAATTATTGACAAGCTTTTGAAGGAAAATCGGATGAAAGAGGCAGTGGATTTATTCCAAGAAATGATTGGAAGGGGAATTCCACTGAATGTTGTTACTTGCAGTTCATTAATTCATGGGTTGTGCAATTATCGCATGTGGGAAGAAGCTGCTAGCTTTTTTGATGATATGGCAAGTCGTGGGATTGTACCGAATGTTGTCACTTTTAACATCATGGTTGATTCTCTTTGCAAGGATGGGAAAATCGAAGAAGCATGTAACATGATGAAAATAATGTCTGAAAGAGGTGTTGTCCCTGATGTGATAACATATAACTCACTAATTCATGGCCTATGTTGTTCAGGTCAAGGGAAAGATGCATTTTCTCTATTCAATGAAATGGTGGATTGTGGAATTTCACCGAATATGAATATATATACTACTTTAGTGGATGCTATTTGCAAAGAAGGGATGGTTGAAGAAGCGCATCAACTATTTGACCTCATAATTCAAAGAGGAGAACAACCTGACAGATTCACATACACTGCTTTGATGGATGGATATTGTTTGAGAGGCCAAATGAAAAATGCAATACAAATTTTTCATTCGATGGTCAACACTGGCCATGAACCTAATGTTGTTAGCTATAATTCTTTGATAAATGGTTATTGCAAAGCTCGTCAACTAGATAAAGCCTTGCTATTATTTGAAGATATGCTTAACAAAGGATTAACACCTGACACTGTCACCTACAACACCCTTATAGATGGGCAATGCAAAGCTGGGAATGTTCTGGATGCACAAGATCTTTTCAAAGTTATGCAAGCTCAAGGGAAAACTCCAGATATCATTACTTATAACTCATTATTGCATGGGTTATGCAACAATGACTGCTTTATTGAGGCCATGAAGTTGATTGACGAGATGGAAAACAAGGGAATAAAAGGTGGTAATGCGACTTACAGTATTCTCATTCACTATATGTGCAGAGAAGGGAAAACAAATGATGCAAGAAAACTCATGGATAGTCTTTCAAAGAAAGGATTGCAACCTAATGTTATAACATACACCGGAATGATAAATGGTTTGTGTAAAGAAGGAATGTTGGAAGAAGCTCAAGATTTGTTCACAGAAATGGAAAAGAAGGGTTGCCTGCCAAATGATGTTACGTTCAATATAATGGTTCAAGGTTTTCTTCGGAACAATGATGTTCAGAATGCAATTAAATTTCTCAAATTGATGACTGAAAGGGGGTTTGCCTGCAATGCGGAGACCTCATCTAGAATAGTGGATTTGCTTGTGGTAGATGGGCCAAATCATGAATGTACAGAGATGCTGCGTACCTTTTTCTTGGAGGAGCAAAAGGAAGTTGAGGTGCTCAGTCCTTAGAAGGTACTTTAGCTATAAATGTTGTGGCCAGCATGTTGTTACTTCACGCTGTATTAAATATCAATCATCATCCCTTGCAAACTTCTTTCCTGTATATGATTCCCCGCAACAGAAGTGTGTTCAATGGCAATGAAGTTGATTTCTTCCTTTATACATGCACTATATATTCTTTTTCTATTTGTCGTATGGCATCCCAAAAGTTAATTCTCAAATGAGAACCAGAGTGATGTTATTAGCTTCTTGATTTTTGTATTGACTTGATTGATTCAAGATTCACGTTTGTTAACATATTAATTTAGTCCATGTTTGTGCAAAATTATAATTCTTTTTTAGTGTAGATGAAACTTCCCTCAGATTCATACATGGTGCTGTAATTCCTTGACAACAAATAAAATTCTGATTGGTGTGTTCTTACCAAGAAAACAGAAATTTATATTTCTCAAGTTGGGTTGTCTTATGTTTATATTGGCATGCCTTTCTCGTTCTTTGTCTCTCTAATAGGGTCTCATGTAAATGGCATAGCTTTTAAATAATTCACGACAGTCAATTTCTCCTGTCAATAACTTCATTTGCTCCTTTCCTTCTGGCCGGCAATTCATATAGGAGTTTATAGACTGCAAGGTCAACATTCAATGACAATTTCACGTTGAGTTCAACAGGTTTCTCTATTAAGCATTACTGATGGTCTCTTGTAACTGGCATAGCGTTTAAATAATTTCTGACAGTCCTTTCTCCCACTAAATAAGTGTTAGGTTTTTTTTTTTGGCTATTTTCTTCTGGCTGGCCTTGCAAATGGGAGTTTATAGATTACACAGTCAACATTCAGTGACAATGTCAGTTTGTGAGCTAGCTTCAACAAGTTAGTCACATTAAAATCAATGGGTTTGGCATGCCTTGGACACTTCTCAAATACTTTTTAAAAATCTTGGATACTTCTCGGATGCTGACCTCTTAGACTAAAATACTTCCTGGACACTTCTTAAAAATTCTAAAATACTTCTTGGATGCATCTTGGATATTTCTTAAAATTATTTATGTTGTATGTTTATAATGAAACGAACTCATCAAATATTAGAGATGATAATGGCTTCTCTCACATAATTCTGCTTAGTTAATATAGAGTTACTGCTGAAGTATTGAAGTATTTTACCTTGCCGTTTCCCGAGTACAATTTGATCTGGTGATTAAACCTCCAAGTCAGAAGTTTGTCCTGAGATTTTTTAAGCCTATGCATTGCTAGCCAAGCAATGAAGTTATGCTGATGCCATATTAGATCAACTGAGGCCTATCCAGTTATGGGCGACTAACATGTTTCATTGCCTCGTATATTTTCTTTAAGCGAGTAGATTCCTCATTTCCAATAAATCTTCTGGTCCTCACAATTTTGTTTAACCTCCAGTTGATCAAGATAAGAGCATACCTCTCCAGTATACTGTTTCAAGTGGTTCTATATTAGAGTATTGGACCATCTTCCATTTTTGAGCTGACTTTTTGCATCTTTCTGAATGGTCGAGTCATCCTGAAGCTCTGAAAGCGAATTTGTCTTAAAATTTTATGGACATAGACTAGTTAATGTTGGTTCCAGGTTGTGTTCGTGATTATACTGATTTCTCAGATTTTATTTTTAATGATTTGTTTCTTCCTTCCTTTCATCCCTTGTCATCTGAAATTTGAATCTCTATATATTGGCTAAACTTGATACTCGATCCTGTTGGTTATTTTTTTATTTTCTTTTATTTATTTTTATTGTTTAATGCAGGCTGAGCAATTCTTAGTGATCAGATCACAAAGGGTGGTTTATGACTACCTGATAATTTCAGCGAATTGCAGCCACAAGTAAGGCTACAAATCATTCTACCAATGTTTTATTTTGATCAGATTTTTTAGGTTAGCTATCACATTGCAATCATATTTTTACGCCAATATTTTTTTTTCTCGGGCTTTATCCATCTGACGTTTGGTTGTATTCTGTTGTTGAAGGGACTGTCCTAGTGTTATCAATGGAGTGGTATGTAGTTATTTGCTTCTTCAAGGTTTGATGATTTTCATGAGCTGCAAAAGTTACAAAAGCTGTTTCGAAATGACTATAAATTTTTACAGCAGCAATTCACTTGCTCCTAGGGACTCTTGTGAACCAACATGTCGTTGATAGTTCCAAGTAGTTGACCACATATAGGTTTATTAAGATGAATTGTCGTCCATTACAAATTTCTTATACTTTCTGTTCGAATTCTTATACAAACCCCATACCTTCTTTGAGTGCACATAATTGAGAAAGTCTGAGAATAGGTGATCAGATGATATAAAGCTTGGATTCACATTAGAAAGATGATCTTCATCTGAGACCTCCAGATATCGATATTTTGCATCTGAGATGAAATACTATTGGTTAGCTTAGGAAAACCTCAATACTTTTTCTATTACTGCAATTTTTCGGTTGTTTACTAAATGTTGTTTTCTTCAGGTTGGTAATCTTTTACCAGTGAGTCGGAAGAGTCTACTTGAATGACATTGGTAGATCTCAGTATCAACCATCAAATGACATTGTTGATGATTCCACAGATGATCCTACAAGTTTCACAACTTTATTCTAGATGTGCAGTCAATTTCGAGAAGCTAGAGCAACTGGACCTTTTAAAGCAGCTTGATTTCCTTTGAACCCACAACACATCATTCTCTTTTGCAGGTTTTGCCTTGTTTTAATTGTTATGCACAACCAAGTAGAATGATTATTGTAAATAAGTGAAGAATGATCAACGACTAGTTTGATTTATTTGGTTCCTTTCAATTGGATTTAGACGTGTATATTATGATGGTTAGATTTGGTCGTTTACCTGGTTTTTTTTTTTGATCTTTGTCTTAAGCGGACCCTAGACTGAATTAGGTGGCGTTTGTTTTTTGTTCTGATCATAATTTTGGTTTTAAATAAGAAGTGGTCCACTTTAATGGAGTGTTTGTTTTTACTTCCAAACAGAATAAGAAATTCCCAAAAGTACTTAATAGGTTATGAGCTTAGAAGAATTTAATAAGAATCAAAGTGGTGCTTAGCACTTAGGTAGTGTTTATTTTTGTAAAGTGTTCAGAAGCTACCTTTTAACTAGAGTTGGAAGTTCTGAATAAGCTTCTGAGCGAGTTGTTTGTTTTCCTTTTGAATGAGCTGCTAATTAAAAGATATTTGTTTTTAGGTGTTGACATAAAGTTGTTTGACATTTTTACCTAACATCATAATTCCCACCGCTTATGACAAACTACCAACATTAACATTCTTTTTCACTTGTTTTCTCTCCTACCATTGAGATCCCCTTTCACCACCGCCACCACTAGAAACCACTCAATACCACTCAATGTTACTTATAAACCTCCCAGGCTCCCACAATTGAACAAAGATAAAGAGGATGAAGATGAGGAGGGGAGGGGAGTGTGGTGGCGATGGCAACATTTCTCGCGTGATAGAAAGGAGATGGGGAATAGGGGATGGCAGGTGGAGAAGAGAGATACATAGTCATTACAAATTTATTGTGAGGTTATTATTAGAATGATTTTTCATTAAGCACTTAGTGCTAAGTGATCAACATCCCTATGGTCTTTACTCCAATAAGAAGTACAACTTTTAGTTGAAAGTAAAAACAAACCCCCTCAATAGGATGCCCCACTTCTTATTACGACTTCCGACTCTAATTAGAACAAAAAACAAATACCCTCTTAGTGCAGACATTGAGTGCTGAAAAACGAACGCCTCCCTAAAGTCTAACATGCGAAACCAAATGAGCCCCATATCAAACAAACCCTAACAACTAATTGGGATGCCCAGTCATCTGCATTGACTGGAATGTCAATTGATGAAAGAGGTATTTTGATTTTTAGTCACATTTCATACTTCTACTTATCTATAGGTCGCTCTACATGGATAATGGTGCCCAAAAAAACATTTCATGAGAACTCCCAGATTCCCAAGGCCCATATAAGTTTTCTCGTGAAAATTATGGTTGTTTTGGTCGTCTAGGTTGGATGTCATGATGGCGATGTTGAGAAGAGCAGCAGCTGAGTTTGTGTTTGGTCTTCAACACCCAAAGGTCACTTCTTTTTCTTCTTTACTTTATCTTTACTCTGCATTTCGGTTTAAAACAACTGTTAATAAGAATAATAAGCAACAAAAGATGGATCATTCACTTGTTCTTACATCTGTGAGAAATGGGTGCAAATTTGGAACTCTTGGCCTTGAAGAGGCTCTGGGTTTGTTGCATCATCTCCTAAAATTAAAACCCATTCCACCAATTGTACCTTTCAATCAACTTTTAGGAGCCATTGTTAAGATGAAACACTATAAAAAAAAGAAGTCTTCCCTTTGTTCAAATTGATGGAATCCAAAGGAGTCCAACCAGATGTTGTTGCCTTTAGTATACTCATCAATTGTTACTGCCGTTCGGGTAGAGTAGGCTTTGGTTTCGCTGTTCTAGGACACATTTTCAAACTTGGATTGAAACCAGATTGCTTTACATTCACCAATCTGCTGAACCTGTATGGATGATAAAGTAGACCAGGTTTTTTTTTAACAAAATAGTTAAACTGGTTGACAGAATGTCTGAAAGAGGTATTGTACCTGATGTCATTACATATACCTCATTGATTCATGACCTATGTTGTTCAGGTCAAGGGAAATAGGAAATTTCGTATTTTAATGAAATGGTGGATTGTGGAATCTCACCGGACGTGCACATAGATACTATTTTAGTGGATGCTATTTGCAAAGAAGGGATGGTTGAAGAAGCGCATCAACTACTTGACCTCGTAATTCAAAGAGGAGAACAACCTAACATATTCACATACAATGCATTGATGGATGGTTATTGTATGCGAGGCCAAATGCAAATAGCAGTAAAAATATTTCGTTCAGTGGTCAGCAGAGGCCATGAACCTAGGGCTCGTTTGGTTACTCGATGGAATGGGAATGGGAATGGGAATGAGAATGGTAATAGGAATGGTAATGGTAATGGGAGTGAAAATTGAAATGGGAATGGTAATGGGAATATGTATGTTTGGTATACTTTTAAAATGGTAAGGTGGTAATGTAAAATTTATTTCCAAAAATACCCTCACTTAGTTAAAATGGGGGAGGGTGAGGAGGATAAAAATGGTCATTAAGCAACTTTGACCATTACAATCATACAATGGGAATGGTAATGGCCATTCATAGGGGGGGAGGTAGGAATGGCCATTACAACCAAATCTGTAATGGGAATGACCATTACGATGGTTTTATGTGATACCAAACGCTGGAATGCCTTTGACCCATTACATTGTAATGGTCAAACCATTACATTACGACGGTCAATGGGCTAACCAAACACGCCCCTAATGTTATTAACTATAACACTTTGAAAGCCATGCTATTATTTGAACCCTAATGTTTGTATAATGATATCTTTTCACTTTGCCTTGGTTTAAACCCTAGACTCAAATTAGTCTTTAAAAGTGATGCTAAACTCTAATACATTAAACCAAATGAATCCAAATATCAAAGCAAACCTTATTACTAATAGGGTTGCCTAGTCATTTACATTATCGACACCAAAAATTCTAGCCAGCCTTGTTTGCTGGCCTTGTTTGGGTTTTTTTACACTTCTACCCTTATATAGATAGTGTTTGTAGTTGTTGTTTTAAAGAGGATGGACAAAAAGCGTAAAAACACCAAAACAAGGCTAAGAAAAAGCCACCAAAAAAGGCTGGCTAGAATTACTCGACACATTTCATTGGGGTGTCAATTGGTAAAGAGATTTCGCATTTTGAATCAATATGGAAGTGTGAATTTTGGCAACTGTTACCAGCCCAACCCCATGGTGAGTATTATCAGAGTAACACTCAAGCTTTCGAACTCTAGTAAAACCTAGATCACATAGAGTAACGACTCGTCTCTCGAGTTGTTTTGTTGTTTCTACCCCCACGCGATCGCATTGTATTTATTCAGGTGCAGGAGGTTGTTGAATAAAAGTTGTTCAAATCGATCGATGGGATGTTTGGTTGTTTAAGGTTTGAGAGGGGAGAGATGAGAGAGCTCTGAGTTTGTGAAAGAAAGTGATGTGTGGTTGTTGAAAGATATTTGTGTATTTTTCATCTTTTGGTTCGAAGTATTCAGTTATTATTAATAAACCCCTAACAAAATAGTTTATCATTATGAAACCCTTAAAATCCAAAGTGTGTTTTCTCCTTTTTAAGTTAAAAGGATCCCATATAATATATAATATCATTAATAAATCTTACGATTTATGATTAAATCTAAATCTTACACGTTACGATTTACAATGTAATTCTCTAACACTGGTAACAAACATATCTTCATATTTCAATTTTATTTGTAAATTTTGAAATGTTTCACATTCTTTGGCGCTTTCTCACTTTGTGAACACCTGTTCAGAGTTCAGAGAATATGTTTTGAGTTCTGATGGTTGCTTTGGTTGCTTTGTGCGTAGACCGCAGAGCTAATTGATTTTGTTGCTTCAGCTTGTTTTTCTCCTCGAAGGTGCACAATCAAATCCCTTTCTATCCAAATGAACCACATTATAGAGTAAATCACAATGCAAAGGTAAATGGTCAATGGATCCTCATATTTGTTGCAAAGAATACAGTGATTTGGAATGTCTAAACTCCTGAAGATTGTCGACAGTCAATATTCTCCCATGGACGACTGTCTAAAGGAATGTAAAGGCATCAAACAACCCAGTCCAATTTGCAACCATGAAGAATTTTACTGTCTTGTGATCTTGTCTTTCTTCTACATTTTTTGTGTATGACTAAATACTGACTCTGCTTTAGATTGTCTGGCAGGGGAAATTGGAAAACCTGTATACACCATACTAGAGGAGCTCTTTGATTTGATGATTTAAATGGAGAAAACGAAATCTCTGCTGTTATTCACTCATCTATCATGTTTTTCAGGTACAATGGCTGATTCAAAATGCAAATCTACTGCCTCGAGAGTGTTATGACTCTATCTCATTTCTCTTGCATGTCATCTATTCCGGTGTCAAGAAGATATCAAGTGGGGGAGAAAATTTGCCAATTTGGCATGACAAGGAATTGATGATTGTTCCTACTTTGCACCTTCCTGAACTAGGTAAAGGTGGGTCATATGCATGTGTTGCACGCACATGTTGTGGTGCATGTATTTTTTTTAACCCCATATGGTACTCTGTGAGCGGCTTTCTTACTCATCCAAAAAGAACATGTATTTTTTTGACAAATCAATTTTATTTGTGGAACAGGCTGGAAGGATCAACTGTCACATTTTGATGGACAGGAAGGGAGTGAAAACCAGAGTTCATAAGATTGGCTTTCCCAGTGTTTCTACAACACTTCCCTTTTTTTTTTTTAAATCCCTTAAATCCGCCACTGCTCAGCCACCGCCCTCTGACACAACGTCCTAGTGATACCATCCGCCACAGTACTTCCCATTCAATTTCATGAAATTTAGTGTAAGCTTCATCTCCGATATCATCAGTGCAGAAGTTATCAATTGATACATTCTTGATGAATACACTTGCATGTAAAATGGTGATCATGAAGCTTGATTTTGAAGATCTTAGCAATAGCCCTACAATGTCTGTCTGGTGCCTCTTTTGGGCTGAAAATAGTGGTGGATTTTTTTTTCTTCTTTTTTTTCTTTTTCAATAGTTAATACTGGACTTGTCAAAGTGTATTCTGTCCTCGAACGAGTGCAGAAACGTATCAAAAAATAGACCTAAGCTCCAACGCTTGTGTAATATAATTTCATGGACAATGAGTACATCGTCGGCATAGATGCAATAATATAGAGATGCTTAAGGTTTAAGTTCCAATAATAAACATTATAAAGAAATACAATCACCTTGTCATACCACTTAAGTAGGATAGAAATCTTCCAGTATGGACATGAGATCACTGGCTAATACAACAACTGTACCAGATGCGCACTTGGCACAGGTTAACTTAGTCACAAACCTTGCACGTAAAACTCAAACTTGTTGAACTACAAATAAGAACCCTTTATTAACAAACTACAAAAGCATGATCAACAGTCATCCACACATACTATGGGCCCTGAATGGTTATATTCTCTTCGTTGAACCATGGCAGGCTGTGATATCAGCTCTCCTTGATGCCAGAAAACTATGGAATTCATGGAACAGTTACAGTCTGAAACTAAATCGATAAGTTTAATGAGCCTGCATGAAGATAACTTCAACGTGGTGTCATTTACATTAGCAGTAAATTGTCAAAATCTGTCTGTAAAGGGCAGTTAATTTATCTCTGCATACTCTTGTACAGCACCACTGTGACATACTTGGCGCAAAACCGGTTGGTTGAACCGAATCCCATAACAGATGGATTATTCTTTCCTTTCTGCACAAAGATATGGTTAAGTACCACGTGTTGGGGTCTTGTTAAAGACTGGTTGTCCATGGAAGTTGATGACGTGTTGAGTAGCGTCATTTGTAGGTGGGGTGGGACCAATGGTGGTTCCTTCGCGTAATCCTCTGAACCAAGGTTTGCATTGTTATAGCTTGACTCAGGTGACTGAGGCGTTTCGAAACCAGAAACGCTTTCCAGGTCCTCAGGAACATAATCCTGCAGCACACAACAATCAAGGTTAGTTTGTAAACTGTATGGTAGCTGGTTGGATCCTTCTCAAGTCATGTTGAATAAAGTGGTAAGCATATTTGTAATGAAGGTCGAGAAATCTAATAGTGACTCTTCGGGAATGCAAGTATTCAGTACCAGCATGAAATAATGGACGAAAATGACAAAGCTAATAAGGATTATTAATGAAGTATCATCATCATCATCATCATCATCAAAGCCCATTCCCGAGATTTTCGGGATCGGCTACATGAATTTTGGTTCTCCAAGCAATGCGATCTTCCCACATTTCCTCACCTAATCCAAGCTCAATGATATTTTCATTCACCGTCTTCATCCAAGTTTTCAACGGTCGTCCCCTCCGTCTACACCCTCCATTAACTTGCCAATCTAAACATTTTCTAATTGGCGCCGTGCTTGGTCTCCTCCGCACATGACCAAACCAAGTTAAACGTCTTTCTCTAATTCTTTCCTCTATGGGCGCTACACCTAAGTATCTCCTAATTCTTTCATTTCTAGGAGATACTTAGGTGTAGCGCCCATAGAGGAAAAAATTAGAGAAAGACGTTTAACTTGGTTTGGTCATGTGCGGAGGAGACCAAGCCCGGATAAAGGAGGAGGGTTGGTGTTAGGCTGGTGATAGCCAACCGTAAAAAACCCATCACATCCCTTTTCATGGATATTGGTTCAATGAAGTATGTGAATATAAAATACAAAATACAAAATACAAAAATACTTTGGAATTTTGGTCATTGCCAATTGAATCTAATATCGCAGGGATAAAAATCATCAACACCTATAATATATGCTATGACATACACTAGGTGACACCAATCACTATCTGGAGAACTCAAAGGACTGGGGGCCACAAGGGAGCAGAATACGCTTGTCAGTGTACCTCAATCTTGAAGGAGTCTTTTTATGAATACTATCGTAAATATCTCTTTCGACTTATATTTTTCCTTTCAACGAATTCTAATTATTTGTGGTAATACTGTGCAATTGTCCTGTTCTCCTACTCGAGAACAGTGCCATTGGTGTGAGTTTATGCATGTACCTCAGTCTAGAGGGATCTTGGTTGTCATTTTGTGTTTCATTGTCGTTGGACGTCTTTGGTGCCATTGGTGCGAGTCTATGGATGTACCTCAATCAAGCTTAGATTGGTCATAGGAACGGGACTTAAGTTCGTGTTAACTTCAAACTTTGTCTAAACAAGGTCAACTGCATACTGGTTGACTGATACAAACGGGAAAAAATTGGACTTTAAACAATGTGCAAACAAGATCAACTACATACTTGTTGACTGATATAAACAAGAGAAATCTGAGAAGATCGGGATCATCCATACAAACAAGAGAAAAATTGGACTCTAAACTATTGATGCATATATAAAACAATAATACAATGAAAATGAATTTTACCACCATTCAACTGCATAATTGACAGTAATGTACAAATCTCTCTGTTTTAGCAACCTTCAGTACAACAAAAATCATGATAACGCAAATCGAAATTGGTCATTTTTCTTCTCTACCTTAAGAGTTGCTTAAGGCTTTGGCCGAGTTAATATAGGTAATGTTCTACAGAAACCACCAAAAGATATATTTTTTACTTGTTGAAAAAGTAAATGAATATTTATATGGAATGTTCGTGAGAAAAGGTTTGCTGAACAGACCCTTTAATCACGCAGATGAGAAATACTTTAGAATATTTTTGTTTTAACTGTCACATTTGAGACAATCAAGCATGTGCTTAACGTAAACTTTTAATAATAGGAGAGTATCAAAGGTTTCCTGAATGAGCCTCATAGCTCTCATACACAAGTACTAAATGAGAATAATATGGGAGATTGCGACCACTAAATGAACCATCTTCGAGTTACGGAAAACAAGTAATGTGATGGGATTGGACTGGACTGGACTCAGCAAGGTTCGGAATATAGCTTGCTTGTCTCCGTTATACCCAGTCAGGTATTGATTGCCATGTAATATTGCATATGCAATCCTAGAAAGCTAAAAAAGGCTAAAATGAAACCAATAATATCTCGGAGGGGAAGAATTGTAAGGCAGTTGAAGTATGACACAATGGGTCTATTTAAGGCCTAAGCTTTAGGGGTAACTACGTAAAATATTCCCCATTTGCCTCACATCAGTTGCTTGGCCTTGAGCATTGTAGTTTTTGTACAGCTCCATGGCTTCCACTGATTAAGGTTTATCAGGTAAGCTCATGCATTATGTTTCTTTTATATTTTTAATTTGGATGACGAAATGACAATGACACAGCCAACATATTCTAGCCAGGAGAGGAATGAACATTGGGAGTAATGTTTAAAGGGAAGAGATGCATCATCACTGATGAAAAACTATCCAAAGACCCTTCAAAAAAGCCAGCGTAGGACCAACTGGGTAAAGTATCCTTAAGCACGGGGAGCCAAGAACAACCCAGGAACTGAGACATGTGTCATAAACGCATAGGGTTATGTCGAGGGAACCTTAATGAGTTTGGGGTCACGTGCAATATGGCTTTAACATAAAAGTATCCGAAACCAACTCTACATCCAGTACATTGTTTCCTACAAATAGATGCTCGCTAAAGAAGGAAAGGGTTGTAGTCTTATAGTATGCTTATGTCTTTGCTCCTCTTTTTCTCACACCCTCTCTAAATTGCGCCATTCTCTGTCTAAATGTTTCATATTTATTTTTTCAAAGACAAAACCCTTTAGTTTTTGTTTGTATTATTGACTTAATGTTGCATCTCAAGGTTACTGTTGGAGCACCCCTATCCCTAAGAATGGAAAAGTATACAAAATATGAATGCATACACACTATACACAAAGAGAGGAGCAATTCTATGTAACATGCACTCAAGCAGGACAAATTTGCTGACAACACCTCCAAAAACAATGATGAGTTGAGATTTGTTTCCTCTAACATGCAGCCCTTCTCCATATGAAGAATGTGATCTTGGGAGGAATAATTGCTGTCCAAACAAGCTTATTGGACAAACATGAGGAGCATCCATGACCATGTTAGGTTCCAATAACAGAGAAGACACCATTGCTTCCCGTTTCCAAGGACAACCATCATCTTCATTCTTGATATAGATCTTGTTAAGTTTCATAGTCAACCTCATAGGGTCTGTTTGGTTGCACGGAAAATAGACATGAAAACTGAAACAATTTTCGTGAATTCGATTATGAGGCCTCCCTCTCGGACTTGGATTCCCGTGAGTAGTGGGAAAATAGTCTCATGAAGAATCGATTTCCTATTAGTAAATAGACAACCAAACAGAAATTTGCATAACAAGCGAAATGATTTCCATTTCCCAAGGAAAATGGCTAACCAAACATACCCATAGCTTTGTCCGAATCCATCAAGGCCTGCCTAAAGTGAAGATTCCACCCAAGTATATTTCCCACTACATTACCAAACACGAATATGTATTTGAATCTTCTAGATGACAAAGTGTACATACTACGGAATGTTAAGGAGTTTGGATGTATAAGGTTTCTTTTTGGGATTTTCATATAATTGACAGGAATGGGCCACTGTTACTTCGATTTTTAATCAATTCCTGTGAAAATTAAAAGCGTATTTGGTTCTCCATGTGGTCTCATCGAGATATGCCAAAGTTGGAAATATGCATTTCAAAATGGAGCAGTAGTATTGTACCCTTACGTCAAATGTTTGAAACAAACCGAAGAGCGTTCAATGGAACGAGCCTAAAAGAAGAGAAGATTTGTACGGAGGTTATAGGGAACGCAAAAGCAAAGGTTAGAGATGAAAGATTTCTAGTTGATTAGGATAAGAGAGGTATGTACTATCTAATCTCACGTTCTCGTGATCTGCCATTAACAAATAAAGTTTTACCTTTACAAAAAACACACAATAAGTTGAAAATATCGTAGAACCCAGACAATATGAAAAAAGAAGGGTGGAAGATACATTACCTGCAAGTCCAAAATGTTGTAAGCATTTCCCATGTCATCTTGAGCCCAAGGTAAATCAGGTGCATACCTCCACTCTCCGTCAACAATAAACCTATACTGGTAAACACCTGATGGGAGCACCTTCATTATGATGTAGTCTTTGCCTGATCTCTGTAGAGGCTTCCTGGGAAAAAGAAATGAAAAATACATTAGAATTTCTAGACAAAGTGTACAAACCCTCAACAACTCCCACCCCAAAAAAAAAAAATTCCAATAATTCCTGCATACTTCATCTTCCAGTTATCCCATGATCCTTCGACAGCTACTTCCTTGCCACCATAGCTCCATGTGATCATCGTTGGTATCCCTTCTTCACAGTACATGTCAGTATCATTAGCATTTTGCATCCATGCTTGGCTTGGGATGTGTATCTCATCAGGTCTTTGCAGGGGAGCCATCGGGACCTGAAAATCAAGAACATGGGTTTCTGTTGACTTGAAATTAAGCCAGAATAATTGGCCAAGAGATCGTAAATAACAAGCAATCAAGCATCCATAATAAGCGTCTATATATGTCGTTAATTTGAATCACAATTCAGAAGCCTTGAGAACTTAACTAATTTTTAGTGCTCAATTCAGCTAATTTGAGTTTCCATGGGAGTGACCACAAGCATGGTACTCATTGATCATCTTAAACTTGTATAATAGGTAGAATGAGTTTGGGAGAACATTTGGAATATGACCAACCTTACCTCGGTAGGCAAATGGGTTTGTGAGAGACTCCCATGTGTTATCTGGTGTTAGTGGAAGGAAAGAAACCATAGAAATTTTTACGACAAACAAAGATCCTGGCAGAACATCTTTTTGAGTATAAAGTGCCTCATTTGTTCCTGCAGTGATGCAGCTAATGTGTTGAGGGGTTTTAATATGGATAGTTCACGTCTTGCTGGGAAAACATTGTAATTATAGACTTGTCTCAGGTTGTCTAACGTAGTGTATACTATAGTGAACCCCTCCATCACTATGCTATACTTCCTAGTTATTTCAAAATCTTATCTTCAATAGTTCATGTTGCGCCTGACAAAAGAAAGGATAGGAAGACATTCAACTCTACCTTATGATGGCATAATTTGAGTCCATTCTTTACTTCGTTTAAACCCTGTAACTTTTAAAGCATTTACCTTGAACCATAGGATACCTCGTATACCTAGTTCATTCTCGCGCACCACCTAACCATCCCCCCAAAAAAAATCTACTTTATCATGATCTTAGTTGTTCCTACACCCTGAAATTACTCAATTCTAATCACTCCCAACATCTTCATCTCACCCAATTCTAGCAAAGTTCCTCTTTATCACCTAGCACTATATATCTACGACATAAATATCAAATAATTACCAAGTATGTAAAACATAACCGAACATGATTTGTTTCTTCCAATACTCACCCAAAAGAAAATATATCATGTTCAACAAAATTTGATCACAGCGACTCCATTTCAACATTTTCTAAAAAACAGTCAACTGAAATACAGGTGCATATACTCTTCTCAACATATTTGCTTCAATAAAAACATCTAACAAAGCCGAAAAATTAAATAACCCATTAATCTAAACATCAAAACTAGAAGAACAAATAACTTATACTACTGACCTGAGGAGTGAACATCAAAGGTGACTGTGCAGCAGCAGGGCTCTGTAGAGGAAATTGACCCATTAAGTCTGCAGGCCCCCCATCCTCATAATAGCTAATGGGATCAATCGAATCGACAGATTCCTCCATGGATTGCCCATTAAAGTGACTTTCCTCAACCTCAACTTCAGATGTTGTGTTGTTCATCCCATCTTCCTTCCCACTAACATTACCCATTATAGCAAGCAAAAAAAGGGAACCCCACTAAATTATGGGACCTCAAAGACAACCCCAACAACTCAAAATCCCAACTTGCAACTCACTTGAGAAACTCCATCATTTATTTCTCTCTAAATTTTCTTGTCTGACAAAAACCCTATTTTGGTTTAGATAAACAGGTTTTCAAAATCAAAGATGATGGTGTTGGTTTTATGTTGTTAGCATAGAGGATAAAGGCACCCCAGAGTTTGAGCTGAGGCGCCACAGGCACGAGCACCACAACGCATGGACTGAGCCAAATTTGGATTATAGTACCCATGCAAGAGTGTGAAGAGACAATGACTGCAATTACCTTCAATTGTTTATGCTTCACTCATTCAGTTTGGTAAATCGACTATCGAGTCTCATAGTAAGAGACTTTGGTTGCAAAATCTGATTCCCTAATTTTACTCTTACCAAACTCGGGTGAGAAGAGTTTGGGGTCTCAAATCCATTAATTGCCTTTGGCAAGGTTTGAAACCTAAACTGGTTTGAAATCTAAACTTGTGATACCATATGTTATAAGTCTTATTAACTAAGCTAACACCCATTAGCAAATTGAATGTCATTTTAAGGGACTTCGTTACAGGACTTGATTTGCCAACCAACCCTGCCTAGAATGGGAAAAAGAAAGACAATGGCTTATACACTGGCTCGGTTAGAATAGCTGAAAGTATGTTGAAGTTTTGGTTTAACAAGCCAAAGGTCTGACATAACCTGTAATTTCCTGAACCGATATCAAATGATTCAAATCTGTAAAAATGGTGAATTATTAAGGTTAGATGTGGTCTAGTTAGCCGATGGTCATATTATGGGACCACTTGGCAAACGAGCCTGCCTGTCTGGTTGTTGCTATCGTTTTCCAAACTGAGACCGATCAAATTTTTGACATTTCTGAACCAGTATAATGAAAAGATCGATGGGGAGACCACAATCTAAGTACCTGCAACTACTAACTGATACAGTTTAACCAGCCTTGAATTTCAATAATTACTAGTTTAAGAAAAAAGTAATATTACATAAACTAGCCAACTTAAAATTTACATGTCAACTCCATCCCAACAGAAGGCAGTAAGGAAGACAACCTTATGATGCTATTGCAAACTTCACCAGTGCCATTTATAAGTCTGTATCTTTGGAGCAATGAATTTGGATGCCAAACCATCAGAATATGAGAGTTTTGGATGGACATGATTGCAGGACCAGGAACTGTTGTTATGATCTTCTATATAACATTTTTCTTGTCAAACTCCCCTTCCTCCTGGGCGTCAAGTAGCATGCTTTTCTACCCAAGCTTTTTTGCAGTTTGGTAAAGTTACCATCATGACATGAATGAAATGAACATTCTCTTCTACTAGCTCCACATTTGTGTGTCGATGATGGGGTAGTTAATTTGGGACATGAACAACCTCTATTCAGCTGAAGTTACCATCATGACATGAATGAAATGAACATTCTCTTTTCTATTCAGCTGAAGCTCCTCGATGACATCAAGGCACATGATAGTCAATAGTTCTCTGTAAATTTTGAGATGGACTTTCTTTGGTCATGTTTCTTATGTTATCTAGCTTTCTTGACCTGAACCTACTAGGAGTGCTCCGGCTATAAGTAATATAGCACCAAGTTCAGCTTCATTTGCAAGGTACAGTTGCTCTTGCTTCTCAACACTGACTAGACATCTAGAAGAAGGTTGTGCAACTGTAGGATCACCAATAGAACTATCAGCAATGTCCTCTGAGGGTTGAAATTAGGATCCAATGAAAGATCACAACCTGAAATTAGATGAAAATTAAAGACGAAACAACATCAAGTAACCAACTGAAAAATTGTAATAGATTAGAAGGACAACTGACCTGATAGTACAAACAAGAAACTAACCTGATAGTATTCCATATCAAACACATTATAAATATCTGGAGGTATCAGTCGAAGATTGTTTTACGTAGTGATTTCTCAAATAAATCAAAACATTAGCATTACATCATCTGCTCTCACCTTCTTCGAGGATAAAGGGATTGCTATAAGAATTAAAACCAAAAGTTAGGAAAGTTGTGATAGACAACACTTCATCTTAATTATCAAGGAGATGAACGGATGTGTAGTCAACTACTTGAACTTTTGACAACCTGGTACACAAGATTGCCAGAGTGCAAGACATCCTCTGCGATTGAAAATTTGTTTCCACTGCACTTTCCAAACAGATTCTGTAGCTTTTTGCGGCTCAGGAAAATCACCAAACCTGCAGAAACAAATACCAAACTCGACACTTCAGCGATATCACTTGGATTGTCCTTTAACATGTCAGGTTAATTCAAGCCCATTAGAAAAATAAATAAATAAATACGAATCCAGTGTAAGCACCAAACCTAAAATCTGATTAAATCAAAGATTTGGATTCAGTAGAGAGAATCATAGTCATATTTATGCCTGCAAATATAAAATAATTGAAGGACAATAAGTCACTGAAATCCTCGAGCAGATAAAAAATATCCTTTGTGTTTTGATATTTAATGCCCTGCTCAGTCTGAAAGAAAGAAATAAATAAATGACAAGACCGAATATCAAGTGAGGCCTTATATTTAGAATCAAATTCAGTTATTATTGTGATAATGGTTGAAAATGGACAAGAAACAGCTAAAAAGCAACCTAAACAGGACTTGGAATCTAAGAAATCAATACAATGACAAACAAATTGAAGCCAACAATAATGGGTCGCTGTCCATACTCACTATATAAACACACTAGTCTGCAGCACATATTAGTGGGGGAAAAGAAAATGCCTCAGTATAGTTTCACTACTCAGCTAGCCATGCATAGGGCTCCTTAACAGACTTTGGGGTTTAACCACAAGCAATGTTTTAAAAAGTGTTTTTTAGTACTAAGGTCGCTTTTGGCAATGCAAAGCGCACACTGACACAACGAGGCATAATCGAGGCATGCGCTTCGATATTTAAAAAAAAAAATGATGAAAACATTATATAAAAATTAAGAAAACATGAAACGATCATCAATGCAAGAGATAACGTGAACCCAATCATAAAAATAAATGAGAAGTTAGAATTACCTCATTATCAACACCAGTGTTGTAGAACTTAACAATGAAGTTATTTTTGTGGCACTATGTAGCCTTTATGTGACATTGTGGCATTACTAATTTACTAAATAATTCAAACTTAGTAAGTGATGAGATAAGCATATAATTTAATTTTGCGGTACAATGATATATTAGTTAACTAGCTAAGTAAGATTTAAAAATAGAAACCTCCCATTATACTCTTGTAAATGAATGAATCAAACTTATGTGTCAATAAATACATTCTATCATCTCCCAAGTTATTATAATTTGTGATCTTATATTATCTCTTATATATCTTCTACTATATATTTTGTTATTCTTATAGTAGTTGTGAACTTTCACTTATATTTTCCACTATATTATATTGTAATATTCCACTATTATATTCTATAAACTCTTGTATATCTATTATTATAAGAGAACTTTATCTTTGCACATTATCATTGAGATCTAAAGTAAACCAATTAAATAACTCGTATGCCTCGCAATGAGTCAATGTGTATGCATCACCCAAACAACTCGTACGCATTATATACAAATATCAATGCGTACGCCTATGCAGTTAAATCGAAAAGCGATCATAGCGCGGTCCAGGACCGAATTACAATCAAGCGGAATTTATCGTGATTAAGTGGATTTAATCAGTCAATTTTTTCAAAGTATATATTTTTAAAATTTAATTATAGCCATAGATTACAAAAATATTTAATTAATCAAAATGGTGTAAATTTGTAATTATATAACTTTAATAATTATTTGCCAAGCTACTTAAAAAGAAACTATAAGAAAATTGTAGATTGTTTTAACAACCAAGCTATCAAGACAAACATTTAAAAGCAAAATAAATGTCAGACTTAACAGGAAGAACCAATCTACCTATCCCACTAACCCATGAAGGTAAACCATATTTCTAGAATGGCCACTTTGTACAAACAAAAATACTCCATGTCCAGAGGATTATGTCAATATATTTTGGACCAAATAATAAAGAAAGTCATGACTGAAGTGCGTAAAAATTGTGTGAATTTGTCACGCATGATCACAAACTTCCAAAAAAATTGTGAGGTTCAGTTTTTAATGCTCTCAATTAGAAGGCCAAAAATGTCAAATACACAAAAAGATGGGAGTTCGGCAACAAGCTAAATCCAATTTGTTTTGACAAAAATCAACTATTTCACCAAAAATCAACTATTTCACCAAAATTCATATCACTACAAACAACCCTAATCGACAAGAGTATATATCTTTCTGATTTGGTATATATCTTTCTGATTTGGTTTGAAAGAAGAGAGGAAAAGAGTGATAGAGATCGCCGTCGCCTTCCAGAGCCAGAGATCTAGTCATCGCCATCGCCGTCCAGAGATATTCACCTTCTCTCTTCTTCTAAAGTTTAATTTTTTTTTATACATAGCGATAAATTGGCGAGTCGGGTGGGTCGATTAATCGATGAATCGCCAATTAATTGGTGTCCGCTAAACCCCAACCGATTTCACTCAATTTGGTTTGGTCAAACCCCGAATTGCGATTAATCGGTGATTTTTTGTCGTATTAATAACTTAGGCGTACGCATTGAGGAGTTTTTGGTCCACTTCACATCGATCGCTCTTTAAAACAATGATCACAATCAAATTGCATTCTAGGCTATGTGAGTCAGGAAAAGAAGCAATTGTTCCGTTATGTACTTATTCCTGGCTGGAGTACGTGCATCAAATTTATGCTCTAGGTTATAATAGGCCATGCACTCAGGGATTACCAAGGTAAATCTGAAATACTTCAAACACTTCATAGGCTAAGAGGAACCGGCATAGTATTCATCAGAACAAGGAAGTAACAATGTCCAGCCAACTTGAAAAGGAGGAAAAGAAAACCTAACAATTATTAAAAAGAGAAGAAGCTCTCATTAACCATCTAGAATTATAGGGACCCAGCAAACAAGAAATAATGTCCACCCAACTTGAGAAATACAAAGAAACAAACCAACTTCATTGTACACCAATGGAAGAACATATTCAATAAGGCGCGAAACAACAAGATATTTGCCACAAATTAATAGCTAGAAAACAGTAAGTAAGCACTAAGTCACAATAGTGGCCACAACTTTAGAACTAGAGAAAATAAGTACCTTCTAAGTGCTAAACACACCACCTTCCTTCTGCTCCTCCAAGAAAAAATCAAGAAGCATCTTTGAAAATTCTCTGCTTGGCCCATCTGCTGCAAGCAAATCCACTATAATAGATGAGGTTTCTGCATCGAAAGCAAAAGCCTTTTCACCCATCACCTTGAGAAATTTAATTGCGTTCTGAATATCATTGTTTCGAAGAAATCCTCGAACCATTATATTGGATGCAACATCATCTGGTGGACAACCCTTCTTTTCCATTTCAATGAACAAATCTCGAGCTTCTTCCAACATTCCTTCTTGACAAAGACCATTTATCATTGTGGTGCATGTTTTAGTGTCAGGCTGCAATCCTTTCGTAGAAAAACTATCCATGACTTGTCTTGCCTCATTTATTTTCCCTTTTCTGCACCAATAGTGAATGATAATATTGTAAGTTGCATTATCCGCTTTTATTCCCTTGCTTTCTAACTCATCAATCAACTTCATGGCCTCAATGAAGCAGTCGCTGTTGCATAACCCATACAATAATGAGTTAAACGTAATGATATTTGGCATTTCGCCTTCAGCTTGCATAAATTTGAAAAGATCTTGTGCATCCCGAACATTCCCAACTTTGCATTGCCCATCTATAAGGGTGTTGTAGGTGACGGCATTTGGTGTCAGTCCTTTGTGAAGCATCTCATGAAATAGTAGCACGGCATTATCTAGTTGGCCAACCTTGCAATAGCCATTTATCAAAATACTATAACTAAAAACATTAGGTTCAAGACCACTGCTGACCATTGAATGAAAAACATTTACTGCTTCTTTCATTTGGCCTCGCAAACAATATCCATCCATCAAAGCATTGTATGTGACTATGTTAGGATGTTCTCCTCTTTGAATCATGAGGTTAAGTAGTTGATGCGCTTCTTCAACCATCCCTTCTTTGCAAATAAAATCTACCAATACATTATATGTGTGCATTGTCGGTGAGATTCCACAATCCACCATTTCACTGACTAGTGAAAATGCCTCTTTCCCTTGACCTGAACTACACAGGCCATGAATCAACAAGGTGTATATTATCACATCAGGAACGACACCCTTTTGAGACATTATTTTGACCACATTAAGTGCTTCCTTAATTTTCCCATCTTTGCATAGAGCATTTACAATAATGTTAAGAGTGATAATATCCGGTACAATGCCCCACTTCACCATATCATCAAAAAAGCTGGCAGCTTCTTTCCACATGCCAGAATTGCACAACCCATGAATTAAAGAATTGCAAGTAACTACATTCACTGGAATTCCCTTCCCAATCATTTCTCGGAAGAGATTCATACCCTCTTCCGCCTGATTATTCTTGCAAAGCTTGTCAATGAGTATTCCATAAGTAAATTCGCTGTTAGGGTACCCATACTTGACAATTTTGTTAAACAAATAAATGGCCTGGTTTACTTTATCATCCATACAAAACCCCTTGAGCAAAGTGTTGAATGTACAGGATTCTGGTTTCAACCCACGTTTTAAAATCCCCCCTAGAACAGAGAAACCAAAATCAACTCTACCCAAACGGCAGTAAGAGTTGATGAGTATGCTAAGGGTAGCAATATCTGGTTGGACTCCTGTTGATTCAATCAATTTGAACAAAGGGAAGACACTGTGGTAGTGTTTCATCTTAACAATGGCTCCTAATAAGTGATTGAATGGCACAATTTGGGGAATGGGTCTTAGTTTTAGGAGACGATTGAACAAAAGCATTGCCTCTTCAAGGTCAAGTGTTCCAGTCCCAGATTTACACCTTTTCTTGACAGATGATACAACATGTGAATGATAAAGTGACTTGTAAAGTGTGGAAGGATCAGAAGAAGAAGTCACCTTTGGGTTTTGAAGACGAGTTCTATCGACAGCCGCAGCTACTCTTCTTATCAGCTTCATCTTCATCTTCATCTTCTTCACAACAAGTAGTGAGTGTTGAAAACCAAATGAATGAACTGCTCTAGCCTTCTACAATCACCTCAAACGCCACCATCACCCATGTTTAATCAATTCAGACCCACCGTCTTTGTCATCTTCGATTGAATCAATCAAACCTATTGAATACCTTAGATCGGACCCATTTGAACCTATTTAACCAAACCCAAATTAGAATCCATCCCCAACTTTACTTGAATCAAATCCAAAAATAAATATAACCATAGAACTAGATGTACCCCTATTGTGTAAATAAAAAAAATGCCTTACTATCATGTAATTTTTTTTTTTTTTTTTTTAAAGGCAAGTGTGTCGTTGGTGAGTATAAAACCCAAGACGTGAATATTAAACCACCGCAGCCTTAACCATGTAAAATGTTAGTAATGCCCCAATTTTGTACCGTTCATGAAAACAACTTGCAATATGTAACTTGTAATTATTGAATTTGGGTTCCCTAATTGATTCAATTAACACCTACAATTTAAGTTGAATAAAATACAATTTGTTTCAATACCAATGTAGGTTTGCTAATTGAAGGTGCATGGTTCTGGGTCTGAAAATCATAAAAACCTGTGGGTTCCTAATTTTCAAGGAATTCCTGCCTGAATGTGCATGCTGTGGGGTCTGATTAAATTGACTTTTTTTATTCCCTTTAGTTATTACATTTAAATTGCTGTTCATCCCTCAGATTCGTACAGTTGTATGTTTGTTTTTGCATAGAATCCAATGCTTTGATTACAATTGCAAATGAAATCTTTTGCTTCACACCGTCACGTTACTCGACTCCATGTTGTTAGCATGCACCGTTGTCCAGATATAGTAGTGTTTGAAATCAATGACAGGCTATGGAACTGAGTTATAGAAACAGAGTAGAAGAGATGAATATAAATCTTTAACTCCTGAAGTTCATCAGAAGGAGCATATAGAAGATTTACAGCAATTAACAGATCAATGACAATGATTTTCTGTAACTGGAAATTGAAGAGTTCAATAAATAAGAAGTATGATGATGGGTATCAGGTTTGTAATTAAGACACCTAAGACGAACTTTGCACATACATAGATTTGACTTAACAAAGAACTCTGACTTTTCTCCATTGAACACTTGTATTGATGTCTTCTTCGATATCAAGATGCTGCGTGGCGAAAATCCACATACACATCTTCTATCTAACATTCTTATCGATCTCCACTTCTCCCTGGCCATTAAGTAGCCTTCTTTTCTACCAAAGCTTTTATGCAACTTCATAGTGTTACCATCATGACATGAATTCAATGATTGTTCTCTTCTACTAGTCTTCATGTTGTTTGTCAGAGATGGTAATTTGGGGACATAAACAGCATTTCATTTGTTCTCCTTCTATGTCTTCTTCTTTCCTACTGGGTTTAAGCTCTTCTATGCATTCAAGGCCCACAATAGTTCTCTGTATAAGTTGAAATGGAATCTGTTGTCTAGCTTTATTGACCTGAAGCTCCTCGGAGTACTCTAGCTAGAGGTTCTACATTGACTAGACGTCTGGAAGAAGGTTGTGTACTGTAGACTCCCAGTGGAATCATCAAGACATCAACAATGTCATTTGAGAGTTGAACTGGGATCCACCAATTCCATTGTAAGCACATTCTTCATTTCTTCCCACTCAAGTTCACAAAATGGAATATTGCTAACCTGAAATTACATGGAATGTCAGGTTGAAATCAAAATTTGGTAAACCTAAAAATTGTAGTAGATTTGAAAAGTTGGTAGAATAAACAATAAGCTAATTCGATGGTATTTCATCTCAGATCCACAATCAAATATCTCGATTGAAGATTAATTTCTGTAGTGATCTTTCAGATAAATCTGAGCTTTACATCGTCTGATATTGCCTTCTCTCCGACTTTCTCAATTATCTGTACTCAGAGGATATGGGGTTTGTGTAAGAATTACTACCAAATTTTAGGAAATTCGTAATGGGCAGACACTTCACCTTAATTATGTGACAGGGCGGTACATGATCAACTACTTGAACTATTGACAATCTGTTGATTCAGAGTCCAGGGGAGCAATTCAATGCTGCCGTAGAAAACTTGTTCCCATTTCGAAACAGTTTTCATAGCTTCTGCAGCCCAGGAAAATCACCAAACCTTGCAGAAGCAAATACCACTAGAACAGCCCAGGAAAATAATAAAACAAACATGTAACCAACATTTCTAATGCACGCCTAGGAGACCGCTTTTGACTACAAGTTGCAACCTATTAGCCATAGGCTAAACCTAAGGAAATCAAGGCTATTCTATAGGTGCCTAAGCATCGCCTTTAAGTCTGTGATTACATAGATCAGAAGAAGACCACAGATTTCGTAGTTGATGGTGCTAAACTCTACCATGTTAGAAGTTTCTCTTGACCCACTAATAATACATCTATCGACTCGACAAAAGTTTTTTGCTTAGGAACCTATAAAAGTCTAATGGCTTGTGTGTGGTGAGTGGTGACAATGCAAAGGAAACTTGAACCTTGTGACAAGATTTCTTCCCCCATTGAGACCATTGGACAAGAACACCGACATTCTACTTCTAGAATCCTGCACCGAAATCCTAAGCACTGGATAACAAAAGTCAAGTAGTCTTTGTCAGAGAAAAATGCTCCATATAACATCTTAGTCAAACCCAGGCCAAAAACTCCAAGTATTGGACAACAAAAGTTTAGCACAATGCACAATCATAGCCGGAGAAAATAAAGTGTAGTAAAGAGTTGAGAGACACTCAGGGAACAAACCAAATGAACCTTGATGGAGAAAACTTGTTGAAGCTGGCCCAAACCTCAACTATTTATGTTTTGAAACGGTTCGATTATTATAGATGTTATAAGCATTTTTATGGAAAATTGGTAATTGACATTTAGCAAAGCTAAAAAAATATGACTAATCATATACAGTTTATAGATGAAAACAAATGATAATGTTCAGATGCGTCCCCGTACTGGGCTTTCTTAGTCAATTTATGCGACACCAGGTATCTGTGTCAGATACCAACACAAGAGTTGGTGTCGTTGTCACATAGAACTTCGTTAACAGGTGTCATATACATGATAGAAATTTTCAAAAAATAAATACTAATATCGAATAAGACGTGAAGCAATCACATAGTGGCCAGAATATTTAGAACTAGAGAACAGTAAGTACCTTCTAAGTACTATGAAAACTACTTTCCTTCTCCAAGAAAAAATCACGAAGCATCTTTGAACATTCTCTGTTTGGCCCATCTGCTGCAAGCAAATCCACAATTATAGATGAGGTTTCCGCATCGGAAACATGAGCCCTTTCACTCATCACCTTGAGAAATTTGATTGCATTATGAGCATCATTGCTTCGAAGAAAACCTCGAACCATTATATTGAATGTAACATCGTTTGGTTGACAACCCTTCTTTTCCATTTCTATGAACAATTCTTGAGCTTCTTCCAACATTCCTTCTTGACAAAAACCATTTATCATTGCGGTGTATGTTATAACATTAGGTGGCAATCCTTTCTTTGAAAGACTATCCATGAGTTTTCTTGCATCATTTGTTTTCCCTTCTCTGCACATATAGTGAATGAGAATACTGAAAGTAACATTACCACCTTTTATTCCCTTGTTTTCCATCTCGTCAATCAACTTCATGGCCTCAATAAAGCAGTCATTGTTGCATAACCCATGCAATAATGAGTTAAAAGTAACGATATTGGGAGTTTTCCCTTGAGCTTGCATAACTTTGAAAAGATCTTGTGCACCCAGAACATTCCCAGTTTTGCATTGCCCATCTATGAGGGTATTGTAGGTGACAATGTCAGGTGTTAATCCTTTGTTAAGCATATCTTTAAATAATAACAAGGCTTTATCTAGTTGGCGAGCCTTGCAAAAGCCATTTATCAAAGAAGTATAGCTAACAACATCAGGTTCGTGGCTAGTGTTGACCATCGAATGAAAATTTTGTATTGCTTTTTTCATTTGGCCTCGCAAACAATATCCATTCATCAAAGCATTGTATGTGAATATGTTAGGTTGTTCTCCTCTTTGAATCATGAGTTCAAATAGTTGATATGCTTCTTCAACCATCCCTTCTTTGCAAATAGCATCCACTAAAATAGTATATGTGAGAACATTCGGTGAAATTCCACAATCCACCATTTCATTGAATAGAGAAAATGCATCTTTCCCTTCACATGAACAACATAGGCCATGAATCAATGAGGTATATGTTATCACATCAGGGACAACCCCTCTTTGAGACATTATTTTCATCATGTTGCGTGCTTCTTCGATTTTCCCATCCTTGCAAAGAGCATCAACCATGATGTTAAAAGTGACAACATTCGGTACAATCGCACGACTCGCCATATCATCAAAAAAGCTAGCAGCTTCTTCCCACATGCGATAATTGCACAACCCATGAATTAATGAATTGCAGGTAACAACATTCAGTGGAATTCCCCTTCCAATCATTTCTTGGAATAAATCCACTGCCTCTTTCACCCGATTTTCCTTCAAAAGCTTGTCAATAATTATACCATAAGTAAATTCGTTGCTGGGGTACCCATATTTCACAATTTTGTTAAACAAATCAACGGCCTGATCTACTTTATCATCATCCATACAGAGCCCCTTAAGGAGAGTGGTGAATGTAATGTGGGTTGGTTTCAACCCACGTTTCAAAATTCCCCCTAGAACAGAGAAACCAAAGTCGACTCTACCCACACGGCAATAACAGTTGATGAGTATGCTAAAGGCAACAACATCTGGTTGGACTCCTTTGGATTCCATCAATTTGAACGAAGGGAAGACTTTGTCATAGTGTTTCATCTTAACAATGGCTCCTAAAAGTTGATTGAAGGGCTCAATTGGGGGAATGGGGTTTAGATTTAGGAGACGATGGAACAAACCCAGAGCCTCATCAAGGCCAAGAGTTGCAGATTTACACCCATTTCTCACATATGATAAAATAAGTGAATGGTCCATGTTTTGTTGCTTCTCATTAGCAGTTGATTTGAAACGAAATACAGAGTAAATACAATGTGAAGAAGAAGAAGAAGACACCTTTGGGTGCCGTGGATCAAACACAGCCACTGTTGCTGCTCTGCCTCTTCTCAACATCGCCATCATCGAGAAGTAGCAGTGAAAGGGAGTTTGAAGTACCAACCACAAAGGGCAGACGGATTCGTGATTCAACGAGGTTAACACTCTACACCATATTAGGTTTTGTAATAGAACTAAATGCTACGAACATATAAATTCAACGAGGGTAACATCAGAGGACTTGGTGTGGTTACTGTTGCTGCTCCGCCTCTTCTCAGCATCGCTATCATCCAACATAAAAGTAGCAGTGAAAGGGAGTTTCAAGTACCAACCACATTTCGCAAAACAGAGTTGTGATTCAATGTGGTCAAGACCCTCTACCATTTCATCTTATATATCTAATCATAAATTCTAGGTGTCGAGGAAACCAGCGAGGAAAAAATTTATTTAAAGCTCACGTTAGTAGAAAAAAATTTATGATAAATTATCATACTCCCCACTTGAACACCTTTCTCTTCACACACGCCAACTCTTTATTTCCATTGTTTTAATAGAATACAAATAGTTCATCAAAATTCACAATGTCTGAAATAATATATCTGTCAATGTAAACAACTTAATTAGATTGTAACACTCGTACCTTTTCACTGTTCTTATAAATATGATTGTATATAAAGTGTTTCAATTTATTATTTTGTATTCTAATTAAAATATTATATATAAGCAGATAATAACCTTGTATCTATGCATGTTTGATGTATGTCTTTGTATGATGTGAAAATTTTTCTTTAAGTATAGGATTTGAATAACTTCTAATCTAAAAATGTATATTTTTTTAAAAATATTTTCTTTTGCCAATTTGTATTTTTCTAAAATTCATATTGTTTTCTTACCTTTGGAATTTCGGGACGAGATTCTTTTGAGATATGTATATTGTAATACCCGCCTAATTACACATATATAAATAATATTTACTTATAAATTTGTAATGTATTATAATTTTATAATGTGTAAAACTTGTTTTATTTTTAGTGATTAAATGAGTAGAAAGTGTGTGTACATTTAACAAAAAAATAAAAGAGTTGGAAAAAAACCTAGCCTCATTCTTTCTTTCTTTTTTACACGCACAAAATAATGAGAGTTACCTAAAGAATTAGGGGAAAGAGGTGAAACAAGAAGAATAAGAAGAAAAAAAAAATGCATAACACCGGTGAGTCTTCTTCGTTCTCTTTTATTTTTTAAAATTAATCAATTGATTAAGGTTATGGTTTAATACAAATATAAATCTGAAATATGAAATTTTTGTAGGAATTGGTCGAGTTAAAAGAGAAAACCTACAACTAGGTTTTTATTTAAATCCCATAATAAATACAGTTTGCGCAATGTTAGTATTTTTAGTAGATCGAGACCTTCTAGAGATCAGAATATCTTCAAATTAAATCCTTAGATTCATAACACACGTATGAAAAAAAAAAAACAAATTGCCATATGCAAGACCGGCCAGAAGAAAAGGAGCAAAAGAAAACCTAAAGGTTATTAACAGGTGAAACGGCCTGTCAGAAATATCTAAACGCTATGCCAGTTAGAAGAGACCATCAGTAATGCTTAATAGAAGAACTTGCTGAACTTGACATTGTCACTGAATATTGACCTTGCAATCTATAAACTCCTATATGCGATGCTGGCCAGAAGGAAAGGAGCAAAATAAGTTATTGAAAGGAGAAACTGACTGTCGGGATTTATTTAAAATCTATGCTATTTACATGAGACCCTATTAGAGAGACAAAGAACGAGAAAGGCATGCCAATATAAACATAAGAAAACCCAACTAGAGAAATATAAAGTTCTGTTTTCTTGGTAAGAACACACCAATCAGAATTTTATTTGTTGTCAAGGAATTAATGCACCATGTATGAATCTGAGGGAAGTTTCATCTACACTAAAAAAGAATAATAATTTTGCACAAACATGAACTAAATTAATATGTTAACATACTTGAATCTTGAATCAATCAAGTCAATACAAAAATCAAGAAGCTAATAACATCACTTTGGTTCTCATTTGAGAATTAACTTTTGGGATGCCATACGACAAATAGAAAAAGACTATATAGTGCATGTATAAAGGAAGAAATCAACTTCATTGCCATTGAAAGCACTTCTGTTTCGGGGAATCATATACTGGAAAGAAGTTTGCAAGGGATGAAGATTGATATTTAATATAGCGTGAAGTAACAACATGCTGGCCACAACATTTATAGCTAAAGTACCTTCTAAGGACTGAGCACTTCAACTTCCTTTTGCTCCTCCAAGAAAAAGGTACGCAGCATCTCTGTACATTCATGATTTGGCCCATCTACCACAAGCAAATCCACTATTCTAGATGAGGTCTCCGCATTGCAGGCAAACCCCCTTTCAGTCATCACTTTGAGAAATTTAATTGCATTCTGAACATCATTGTTTCGAAGAAAACCTTGAACCATTATATTGAACGTAACATCATTTGGCAGGCAACCCTTCTTTTCCATTTCTATGAACAAATCTTGAGCTTCTTCCAACATTCCTTCTTTACACAAACCATTTATCATTGCGGTGTATGTTATAACATTAGGTTGCAATCCTTTCTTTGAAAGACTATCCATGAGTTTTCTTGCATCATTTGTTTTCCCTTCTCTGCACATATAGTGAATGAGAATACTGTAAGTCGCATTATCACCTTTTATTTTCTTGTTTTCCATCTCGTCAATCAACTTCATGGCCTCAATAAAGCAGTCATTGTTGCATAACCCATGCAATAATGAGTTAAAAGTAACGATATCTGGAGTTTTCCCTTGAGCTTGCATAACTTTGAAAAGATCTTGTGCATCCAGAACATTCCCAGCTTTGCATTGCCCATCTATAAGGGTGTTGTAGGTGACAGTGTCAGGTGTTAATCCTTTGTTAAGCATATCTTCAAATAATAGCAAGGCTTTATCTAGTTGATGAGCCTTGCAATAGCCATTTATCAAAGAACTATAGCTAACAACATTAGGTTCATGGCCAGTGTTGACCATCGAATGAAAAATTTGTATTGCATTTTTCATTTGGCCTCTCAAACAATATCCATCCATCAAAGCAGTGTATGTGAATCTGTCAGGTTGTTCTCCTCTTTGAATTATGAGGTCAAATAGTTGATGCGCTTCTTCAACCATCCCTTCTTTGCAAATAGCATCCACTAAAATAGTATATGTGAGAACATTCGGTGAAATTCCACAATCCACCATTTCATTGAATAGAGAAAATGCATCTTTCCCTTGACCTGAACAACATAGGCCATGAATTAGTGAGTTATATGTTATCACATCAGGGACAACACCTCTTTCAGACATCCTTTCAACCACTTGACGCGCTTCTTTTATTTTTCCGTATTTGCAAAGAGCATCAACCATGATGTTAACAGTGACAACGTTCGGTACGATCCCATGATTCACCATATCATCAAAAAAACTGGCAGCTTCCTCCTGCATGCCAGAATTGCACAACCCATGAATCAACGAGGTATATGTTATTACATTAGGAACAACCCCTCTTTGAGACATTATTTTCATCATGTTGCGTGCTTCTTCGATTTTCCCATCCTTGCAAAGAGCATCAACCATGATGTTAAAAGTGACAACATTCGGTACAATCCCACGACTCGCCATATCATCAAAAAAGCTAGCAGCTTCTTCCCACATGCCAGAATTGCACAACCCATGAATCAATGAGGTATATGTTATCACATTAGGGACAACACCTCTTTCAGACATTATTTTCATCATGTTGCGTGCTTCTTCGATTTTCCCATCCTTGCAAAGAGCATCAACCATGATGCTAAAAGTGACAACATTAGGTACAATCCCACGACTCGCCATATCATCAAAAAAGCTAGCGGCTTCTTCCCACATGCGATAATTGCACAACCCATGAATTAATGAATTGCAGGTAACAACATCCAGTGGAATTCCCCTTCCAATCATTTCTTGGAATAAATCCACTGCCTCTTTCACCCGATTTTCCTTCAAAAGCTTGTCAATAATTATACCATAAGTAAATTCGTTGCTGGGGTACCCATATTTCACAATTTTGTTAAACAAATCAATGGCCTGATCTACTTTATCATCATCCATACAGAGCCCCTTAAGGAGAGTGGTGAATGTAATGTGGGTTGGTTTCAACCCACGTTTCAAAATTCCCCCTAGAACAGAGAAACCAAAGTCGACTCTACCCACACGGCAGTAACAGTTGATGAGTATGCTAAAGGCAACAACATCTGGTTGGACTCCTTTGGATTCCATCAATTTGAACGAAGGGAAGACTTTGTCATAGTGTTTCATCTTAACAATGGCTCCTAAAAGTTGATTGAAGGGCTCAATTGGGGGAATGGGGTTTAGATTTAGGAGACGATGGAACAAACCCAGAGCCTCATCAAGGCCAAGAGTTGCAGATTTACACCCATTTCTCACATATGATAAAATAAGTGAATGGTCCATGTTTTGTTGCTTCTCATTAGCAGTTGATTTGGAACGAAATACAGAGTAAATGCAATGTGAAGAAGAAGTCACCTTTGGGTTCCGTGGATCAAACACAAACACAGCTACTGTTGCTGCTCCGCCTCTTCTCAACATCGCCATCATCCAACATAAAAGTAGCAGTGAAAGGGAGTTTCAAGTACCAACCACATTTGGCATAAGAGAGTTGTGATTCAAAGTACCGTCCACAAAGGGTACTTGTCAATGAGGTTAACATTCTCCACCGTTGGATCTTATAGATGTAATAGATTAATTTTGGAGTGTGTTTAGTTGGATGGAATCTTATGTCGTGAAAATATACGAGAAGACTCGTACATAGGTTAAATTGATGTATGATCTACATCCACTATTAGATCTTATAAAAAAAATATATCACAATGGTAGGTGGGTGATTGGTTTGGATTTTCTTCTCAATTGCCTTGCAGAATTTATGAATGGAAATAAGAGTTCTTGTGTGAAGGGAGAGACGTTTAAGCGAGAAGAGAGACCTACTGGAACTAGTTTTTTTTTCGTTAATGATTAGTTAATTGAAAACGTGGAGAGAATCCTTAAGTATAAATTTTCATATCTTTAAAGATTGGAATATAGTCATAAGATTAATCGATTAGATCCAATGGTGAAGAGCGTTAACCTCACCGAGTTCCGTACTTATAGAAAAATTTACACATCATATAAAGTCATACATTAGACATGCAAAGATATGAGGTTGTTACCTGCGTATATATAATATTTTAATTAAAATACAAAAATAATAAATTGAAACACTTTATATACAATCATATTTATAATGACAGTGAAAAAGTACGGATATGACAATAAGTCTATGGATAAGTAAAACTCTTGACAATTTTGCCTGGCAATGGCTACACAACTAGGGACTCTCATTATAATCTAATACATAACATATTTCAGCTAAATCTTTTACGCAATATAGTACAGTTCCCATCATGGCATGCATGAAATGGACATTCTCTTCAACTGCCTCCACATTTGTTAGTCAGCATAATTAGTTTCGGGACATGAACAGTCTCTACTCTTCATTTTATCATCTTGGTTCCTATTGTGCTGAAGCTCTTCTATGCCACGAGCTAGGGACACAACAGTTTTATGTAAACATTGAGAGGGACTTTATGTTGTCGGTCTTTCTCACATTATCCAGCTTTCTTCACTTGAATCATTTAAGAGTGCTCCAGCTATAAGTTCTTGCTCCTCAACTTTCAAATATTTTTAATAAGTATTGAACATTACAAAAAATTCAATTATATAATGTATAATACAATATGATTATTGTTCATTCAACTATTTTCATGTCTCTATTGGTGCAGTCGTTGGAAGTTTAATATTTTTAGTAAACAATTCGAGTTCGATAATCTTTACTAGCCTAGTTATTATTTTTTTCAATGCAATTTTATTAATAATTGCAAATATAAAAAATTGTTTTGTTTAATAAAAACTTATTTTCGATCATCTTGGAGGTGCAATTTTATTAATAATTGCAAACATAAAAAAAATTGTTTGGTTTAATAAAAACTTATTTTCGGTCTTCTTGAAGCGTATGATGTTTTTGTGGCTATTAACAATTACTATTTCAATCATTATGACATACTATTACGTTTTTATTTTCAATGCAAATTTATACGTAATAGCAAACATTAGAAAAATGAAATGTTTGTTTACAAGTGGTATAAAACCTCAAAAAAAATGTAATTAATATCTACAATAATAACTATATAAGAGTAAGATAACCATAGAGAGGTAGAACGGATATATGACACTCAGGGTAGACCAACTTACCAAATTAAAGCCAAGAATTCCAACACCCTTCTTCTGTAACTCGTCATGGACCTCATTTACGCATCAATGCAGCCTCCCTGAGTATGCAGCCTCCCTGAGTGCCCGGGAACTCGTATAATTAGGCATTGTCAAGACTGTCGTAGCAAAGGATGCTATATCAGCTACGAACAATGAAGGTTTCCAACTCTTGGATGTTAGACCCAGTTGGGAGAGGGAGAAGGCCAGTGTGTCAGGGTCTCTACATGTTCCACTGTTTGTCAAGGACAAAGATAATAGCCTCATCACTCTATTGAAGAAATGGGTGCATTTTGGTTATATTGAAGCTTGGACTGGACAACAATTCACCACCATCAACCCTGATTTTGTTAGCCAGATTGAAACCTCTGTTTCAGATAAGGACGCTAATCTCCTTCTAGTTTGTGGAGAAGGGCCAAGGTTAGACCCTATCACGCATATTACATTCCCGTATCCATAGTGCAATATCCTTATTATTATTATTTTGAATATTTTAAAACCTCGCTTAAAATTTTGTTTTTCAGGTCACTGATGGCTGTAACTAAGCTACATCAAGCGGGTTACAAATATTTAGGTTGGTTAGCGGGAGGGTTCAATTGATCAGAGGATGAGGATATTCCTGCTGTGAAGGGACTGACAAGTTGCATTATGCCGCAATAGGAGTTGCCTCTTACTACTTCCTCCAAATTCTTATATTTCTACGCAATAGGAGGTGTTTCTTACTTTTTATATTTCTACGCCATAGAGGGTTATTATAAAAATGTCAATTTGGTGTAGTGTTCCAACATGATTGTTTAGTGATGTCAATTCGTTTTGAAAAATCTGCCATGACTTGGTAGTTTTTGTCCATTGGCAAAACTCAACATGAACATAACAAATCTAATCAATAAAATGTTGTTGATATCTGACTAATAACTGCAATGGAGGGCCATAAAGTGAGATCAGTGTTAAATTTAAACTTAAAGGTCTCTTCCGTAACCATGTGTTTTTGCTTTACAAAATTAATCGACAATATTTATTTATTATTTTGTGATTATTACAGCTTCTTCTTTGTTGACAGCAAAACTTTGCTTCGATATTCTCCAAAGAGCCCACAATGGGAAGATGTTCCGATATGCTGCATGGTGTGTACCATACAGTTAGTTCTTCATGAAGACTCCAGACATTTCCTGTTTAAACAACCATCGTATTAGTTAACAAGATACTTACTTCCATCATTTGTCATTTTAAGGAGTTTCTGTGAGATCATTAGTATTATGTGTACACTTAGTCTTACCTGTTGGGGAAAATCACCATTCTCCATTTTATTATTGATCAATACCTTCACTGCACGATGCATGCTTTTAAAGTCACCAGATGGATCGTCTTTCACCTTCAAATTAACATCATTAAGGCATTTATAAGCTAGTGGTGTATCCACATTTTGGTAAAAGTCACAAGAATTTATGGTATAAAGATCAAAACCTGCGAACATTTTATGAAATCATGATCTTTCTTAAAAGTAGGCCATATTTCTTCATGAAGATTACTTGCAACAAGTGCTTGAATGCCAAGGCCAGTGTCCCACATCTGACTCCCAAAACTCTGCAAATTATATGGGACTTAACAATCACTATAGAATTTTCCAAGCCTATATTAATTCGTAAAGAATGTTATATTATATCAAAGTAAAATGTGTAATAACCTGCATCCTCATTCCATCTTCAGCAACCCACAAGTAATCTTTGACCCTGGAAAGATGCTTCTTGAATGCATCCGAATCCAGATCTTCCACCTAACAAGCAAGTATACACAAGACCTGTTTATGATGTATCTAATTTTAGTTCAGTCATACCTTTTGAACTTAGTGGAATCTCTTTTTACAGAATATGAACGTATATAACATGAGCTATAACCTTTTAAACCAATGAATCAAGTACCAAACGAATTGGGTTTTGATTGTTGCTTGAACCTTTTCTACACAACCAATAGTAACATATCAACTATTCTCGTCTTCATAGTGAATGTGCTTCATTGTTACTTGTAGAGCCTTATGTCTTTACTTGGATATGGGCCAACGTGTTAGCAAAGGCTCAGCAACCACATGAAGAGAATCCCAAATCAAGTTTTGCACACGGGGATGGGGATAGTAAAGATCTTCCTGGAATATGAATTCATTTAGCATAATTAAACAATCATCTACATTTGCCTATTAAAAATTTAGGATAACATGGCAGACAACTGAACTCAACCAACCTTAGCACAAACATGTCGTGTTTTGAACCATTTTATTTCACCGTAAGGTTGAACATGAAGTTCTCTCCTCAGAGATAAAATAAGATCTGTTACTGGACCTACAAATCTTTTCCCGTATAAATATGACATGGGCATGTAAACCAACCGACAGTAACAGAGCATCTTTCCTGCATAGCATCATAAAAAATAGGGTAGCTAAGTAACCAAATTTCACAATGATAAATGAAAGACATCGCAGTATCTGACATAAAAAAAAGGGAATTTTCAGCTCATTTAGGCTTTTATATACACACTACATCAGATGAACAAATCACACAAACCTAAATGCATTGGGACAAAGGACGGGAGAAGCCATAATTCAGGGGGCATAGGATGACAGCCTGACCACTCAAGACACTCCAAGTATCTGACATTGACTATTAGCATTAGATGAAGTAGTATTAATTGTAGGTATATAAACTTGTAGTAACCCTATTGAAAGCCAGGTCTTTCCCCAAGATGGTATGGATGTGACGCCCCCACGGTGGATTATCCATTTACGACCTTTGCACAGGCATTATCTTGACCTCCATCAGGCCTTTCTCCAAGCAAACGCATACAAATATAGTTTAGTGTGGTACAAAACATGATGATGGGGCTCTCAACATGAAACCCCAACCTCCATCTTCATTCTGTTAAAAGGAAAAAATCTACTTATTCCCTTGTGAAAAATGATGACTTCGGAATTTTATATTAAGAAGAAAACATGCTTCAAATTTACCTGATGAGCATAGATATATCGAAGGATCTCCTTTTTATGATTGTGTGAAAAAATTGTTGGAGATGTTGGCTCAACATAGTCCCACATCGAGTAGTGAGCCAAGTGATATCAAGTATATAAGGAGTTGGATATGTCTCAATAATTGATGAGGCCTTTTGGGAGCATTTGAAAAGTTGAGCTCCGTTCATAAAAACTCCATACCCGAGCGGTGGTGGGTGTCTAAATTGGAGACAATATCGTTGCTCGAGACATATCGTGTAGTGGTGGTGCCGAAGGGCTTCGCTCCTTCATCCCCTAGCACAACAAGTGGTATCAGAGTCGATGGTTCGGCTTTGGGCTTGGCGAGTTGAAAGTGCAGAATAGCACATTGTGGTGGAGCTTACCCTGAGCGTGAGTAAGACTCAATATGTTTCGCCAAGGTAGAGATTGTTGGAGATGTTGACTCAACATAGTCTCGCATCGAGTAGTGAGCCAAGTGATATCAAGTATATAAGGAGTTGGATATGTCTCAATAATTGACGAGGCCTTTTGGGAGCATTTGAAAAGTTGAGCTCTGTTCGTAAAAACCCCACACCCGAAGACGGGTGTCTAAGTTGGGGACAATATCGTTGTTTGAGACATGTTAAGTGGACCAGCAATCTCGAGTATGTGAAGTGGTTCAGGGCCTCATCACCCCCAGATCCGTGAAGGTGGTTCGGGACCTCATCAACCTCGGACCCAACAAGTGGTAAGTGATATCAGAGGCGATGGTTTGGCCTTGAGCTTGGCGAGTTGGAAGTGCAGACTCGAACCCAACAAGTGATAAGTAGTATCAGAGCCGATGGTTCGGCTTTAGGCTTGGCGAGTTGGAAGTGCAGAATAGCACGTTGTGGTGGAGCTTACCCTGGGCCCGGGTAAGACTCAATATGTTTCGTCAAGGTGGAGATTGTTCAAGATGTTGGCTCAACATAGTCCCATATCGAGTAGTGAGCCAAGTGATATCAACATAGTATCCAACATTCCTATAATATATAGCACGAAAACCAGAATTTCTTCAGCTAATAAATGTCCGAGCATATTGTCATATGTTAGAAGATCAGAAGATTTACGAAAAAATAATTTAACACTTACTAAGGGAGACATGAAAAACAATGGGCCACCAATATCAGCAGCCCAGTGCCCGTCATTCAACTGCATCGCCGAAAAAAATCGTACAATCCTCCTCAATGTGGTTGTGAGTGCATCAACCGTTACATCCTCATTGTCTCCTAACTTCACTGGTGGAATGCTTAAATCAAATTTATCTTTGTTTACCTTCAACATCTGAATTTGCAGATAAATTGAAAATTTAAAATATACAGACTATTGATGAACAATTATATATTTGTAACTGAGATTTATGTTTCAGAGTTTTCGATTTTTTTTTTTTTTTTTGGATCAATCAAATAGCAAGGAATATATTAGTAGGCAAAAGGTGAGTTTCTATGAGTAGAAAACAGGGGAAATAATGTGAAGGTTGATGAAAATTGGGGTTTGCCAAGTTGTATTGGAGCTCGGTGTCTAATTTGATGATAGTGTTAAACTCCCCGTAGCACTATTGTTCTTGTGAGTTGTGTGTAAATTTAATTAATTACCTGCAGTCGCAATAACACATCACCACCAGCCTTGATATTAAACTGACGTTTGTAAAATTTGTCCCGAGCCTTTTCAACCTCAGTTCACTCTTCGGGTGTTCCAGCATCAGGGTCATACTCCCAACTCTGTCTTCCCACAAAATTATTGGTGCTGTAAAGTCATTCTCCAAAAGGATCATTTTCACCTCCATCAGCAATCTTAAGCTTCCACATAATCCGATAATGCTGTGATTCCTAATTAGAGTAAAGTAATAAATCAACATTTGGTTAACTGAAATAACTGAAAAATAAAGGGTGCAACAAGGTAAAGCCAAGACCAAAATTGCTTGTTGAAACAATGATTCAAAATGTGGAACCTCTTCCTCAAACTTGAGTGATAGAGTTTGAAGAACAGAAAAAATTGTACTTAAGTGATAGAGTTTGAAGAAAAAGAAAAAAAATTGAACTTGTGGAATGGGTTCCACAAGTCTACTAGCTGTGTTAATATTCCGTTGGCTGATATCTATTTGTATACTAAATTATTAAAAAAAATAAATAACAAATTGCCATATGAAACCTAAAGGTTATTAACAGGTGAAACGGCCTGTCAGAAATATCTAAACGCTATGCCAGTTAGAAGAGACCATCAGTAATACTTAATAGAGAAACTTGCTGAACTTGACATTGTCACTGAATATTGACCTTGCAATCTATAAACTCCGATATGCGATGCTGGCCAGAAGGAAAGGAGCAAAATAAGTTATTGAAAGGAGATACTGACTGTCGGAAATTATTTAAAATCTATGCTATTTACATGAGACCCTATTAGAGAGACAAAGAACGAGAAAGGCATGCCAATATAAACATAAGAAAACCCAACTTGAGAAATATAAATTTCTGTTTTCTTGGTAACAACACACCAATCAGAATTTTATTTGTTGTCAAGGAATTACAGCACCATGTATGAATCTGAGGGAAGTTTCATCTACACTAAAAAAGAATAATAATTTTGCACAAACATGAACTAAATTAATATGTTAACGTACTTGAATCTTGAATCAATCAAGTCAATACAAAAATCAAGAAGCTAATAACATCACTCTGGTTCTCATTTGAGAATTAACTTTTGAGATGCCATACGACAAATAGAATAAGACTATATAGTGCATGTATAAAGGAAGAAATCAACTTCATTGCCATTGAAAGCACTTCTGTTTTGGGGAATCATATACTCGAAAGAAGTTTGCAAGGGATGAAGATTGATATTTAATACAGCGTGAAGTAACAACATGCTGGCCACAACATTTATAGCTAAAGTACCTTCTAAGGACTGAGCACTTCAACTTCCTTTTGCTCCTCCAAGAAAAAGGTACGCAGCATCTCTGTACATTCATGATTTGGCCCATCTACCACAAGCAAATCCACTATTCTAGATGAGGTCTCCGCATTGCAGGCAAACCCCCTTTCAGTCATCACTTTGAGAAATTTAATTGCATTCTGAACATCATTGTTTCGAAGAAAACCTTGAACCATTATATTGAACGTAACATCATTTGGCAGGCAACCCTTCTTTTCCATTTCTATGAACAAATCTTGAGCTTCTTCCAACATTCCTTCTTTACACAAACCATTTATCATTGCGGTGTATGTTATAACATTAGGTTGCAATCCTTTCTTTGAAAGACTATCCATGAGTTTTCTTGCATCATTTGTTTTCCCTTCTCTGCACATATAGTGAATGAGAATACTGTAAGTCGCATTATCACCTTTTATTCCCTTGTTTTCCATCTCATCAATCAACTTCATCGCCTCAATAAAGCAGTCATTGTTGCATAACCCATGCAGTAATGAGCTATAAGTAATGATATCTGGAGTTTTCCCTTGAGCTTGCATAACTTTGAAAAGATCTTGTGCATCCAGAACATTCCCAGCTTTGCATTGCCCATCTATAAGAGTGCTGTAGGTGACAGTGTCAGGTGTTAATCCTTTGTTAAGCATATCTTTAAATAATAGCAAGGCTTTATCTAGTTGACGAGCCTTGCAATAGCCATTTATCAAAGAATTATAGCTAACAACATTAGGTTCATGGCCAGTGTTGACCATCGAATGAAAAATTTGTATTGCATTTTTCATTTGGCCTCTCAAACAATATCCATCCATCAAAGCAGTGTATGTGAATATGTTAGGTTGTTCTCCTCTTTGAATTATGAGGTCAAATAGTTGATGCGCTTCTTCAACCATCCCTTCTTTGCAAATAGCATCCACTAAAGTAGTATATATGTGCATATTCGGTGAAATTCCACAATCCACCATTTCATTGAATAGAGTAAAAGCATCTTTCCCTTGACCTGAACAAGATAGGCCATGAATCAGTGAGTTATATGTCATCACATCAGGAACAATACCTCTTTCAGACATCCTTTCAACCACTTGACGCGCTTCTTTTATTTTTCCGTCTTTGCAAAGAGCATCAACCATGATTCTAAAACTGACAACGTTCGGTGCGATCCCATGATTCACCATATCATCAAAAAAACTGGCAGCTTCTTCCCACATGCCAGAATTGCACAACCCATGAACCAATGAGTTATATGTTATTACATTAGGAACAACCCCTCTTTGAGACATTATTTTCATCATGTTGCGTGCTTCTTCGATTTTCCCATCCTTGCAAAGAGCATCAACCATGATGCTAAAAGTGACAACATTCGGTACAATCCCACGACTCCCCATATCATCAAAAAAGCTAGCAGCTTCTTCCCACATGCGAGAATTGCACAACCCATGAATTAATGAACTGCAAGTAACAACATTCAGTGGAATTCCCCTTCCAATCATTTCTTGGAATAAATCCACTGCCTCTTTCATCCGATTTTCCTTCAAAAGCTTGTCAATAATTATACCATAAGTAAATTCGTCGCTGGGGTACCCATATTTCACAATTTTGTTAAACAAATCAATGGCCGGGTCTACTTTATCATCATCCATACAGAGCCCCTTGAGGAGAGTGTTGAATGTAAAGCAATCTGGTTTCAACCCACGTTTTAAAATTCCTCCTAGAACAGAGAAACCAAAGTCGACTCTACCCACACGGCAGTAACAGTTGATGAGTATGTTAAAGGCTACAACATCTGGTTGGACTCCTTTGGATTCCATCAATTTGAACGAAGGGAAGACTTTGTCATAATGTTTCATCTTAACAATGGCTCCTAAAAGTTGATTGAAGGGCACAATTGAGGGAATGGGGTTTAGTTTTAAGAGACGATGGAACAAACCCAGAGCCTCATCAAGGCCAAGAGTTGCAAATTTACACCCATTTCTCACATATGATAAAATAAGTGAATGGTCCATGTTTTGTTGCTTCTCAGTAGCAGTTGATTTGGAACGAAATACAGAGTTAAGACAATGCGAGAAGGAAGAAGAAGAAATCACCTTTGGGTGCCGTGGATCAAACACAAACACAGCCATCATCTATGATCCAACATAAAAAGTAGCAGTGAAAGGGAGTTGGGTTATTTACCTTTTTCCCCATTAGTTATCATCTATTCCTCCAATAAGTGGGGTCACTGGCTGAGGGAACGATTCTAGCTGGTCTGGGTCCAGCGCCTGGGTGGCCCACTGAGAGGGTGTCTCGCACTGTGAGAGGGTGTCTCGCACGTAACCATGTGTTTTTGCTTTACAAAATTAATCGAAAATATTTATTTATTATTTTGTGAATATTTATAAAGTGAGCCCACAATGGGAAGATGTTCCGATATGCTGCATGGTGTACCATACATGAAGACTCCAGACATTTCCTGTTTAAACAACCATCGTATTAGTTAACAAGATACTTACTTCCATCATTTGTCATTTTAAGGAGTTTCTATGAGATCATTAGTATTATGTATACACTTGTCTTACCTGTTGGGGAAAATCACCATTCTCCATTTGATTATTGATCAATACCTTCACTGCACGATGCAAACTAAAACCCCAACAAGTGCTTGAATGCCAAGGCCAGTGTCCCACATCTGACTCCCAAAACTCTGCAAATTATATGGGACTTAACAATCACTATAGAATTTTCCAAGCCTATATTAATTCGTAAAGAATGTTATAATATATCAAAGTAAAATGTGTAATAACCTGCATCCTCATTCCATCTTCAGCAACCCACAAGTAATCTTTGACCCTGGAAAGATGCTTCTTGAATGCATCCGAATCCAGATCTTCCACCCAACAAGCAAGTATACACAAGACCTGTTTATGATGTATCTAATTTTAGTTCAGTCATACCTTTTGAACTTAGTGGAATCTCTTTTTACAGAATATGAACGTATATAACATGAGCTATAACCTTTTAAACCAATGAATCAAGTACCAAACGAATTGGGTTTTGATTGTTGCTTGAACCTTTTCTACACAACCAATAGTAACATATCAACTATTCTCGTCTTCATAGTGAATGTGCTTCATTGTTACTTGTAGAGCCTTATGTCTTTACTTGGATATGGGCCAACGTGTTAGCAAAGGCTCAGCAACCACATGAAGAGAATCCCAAATCAAGTTTTGCACACGGGGATGGGGATAGTAAAGATCTTCTTGGAATATGAATTCATTTAGCATAATTAAACAATCATCTACATTTGCCTATTAAAAATTTAGGATAACATGGCAGACAACTGAACTCAACCAACCTTAGCACAAACATGTCGTGTTTTGAACCATTTTATTTCACCGTAAGGTTGAACATGAAGTTCTCTCCTCAGAGATAAAATAAGATCTGTTACTGGACCTACAAATCTTTTCCCGTATAAATATGACATGGGCATGTAAACCAACCGACAGTAACAGAGCATCTTTCCTGCATAGCATCATAAAAAATAGGGTAGCTAAGTAACCAAATTTCACAATGATAAATGAAAGACATCGCAGTATCTGACATAAAAAAAAAGGGAATTTTCAGCTCATTTAGGCTTTTTATATACACACTACATCAGATGAACAAATCACACAAACCTAAATGCATTGGGACAAAGGACGGGAGAAGCCATAATTCAGGGGGCATAGGATGACAGCCTGACCACTCAAGACACTCCAAGTATCTGACATTGACTATTAGCATTAGATGAAGTAGTATTAATTGTAGGTATATAAACTTGTAGTAACCCTATTGAAAGCTAGGTCTTTCCCCAAGATGGTATGGATGTGACGCCCCCACGGTGGATTATCCATTTACGACCTTTGCACAGGCATTATCTTGACCTCCGTCAGGCCTTTCTCCAAGCAAACGCATACAAATATAGTTTAGTGTGGTACAAAACATGATGATGGGGCTCTCAACATGAAACCCCAACCTCCATCTTCATTCTGTTAAAAGAAAAAATCTACTTATTCCCTTGTGAAAAATGATGACTTCGGAATTTTATATTACGAAGAAAACATGCTTCAAATTTACCTGATGAGCATACATATATCGAAGGATCTCCTTTTTATGATTGTGTGAAAAAATTGTTGGAGATGTTGGCTCAACATAGTCCCACATCGAGTAGTGAGCCAAGTGATATCAAGTATATAAGGAGTTGGATATGTCTCAATAATTGATGAGGCATTTTGGGAGCATTTGAAAAGTTGAGCTCCGTTCATAAAAACTCCATACCCGAGCGGTGGTGGGTGTCTAAATTGGAGACAATATTGTTGCTCGAGACATATCGTGTAGTGGTGGTGCCGAGGGGCTTCGCTCCTTCATCCCCTAGCACAACAAGTGGTATCAGAGCCGATGGTTCGGCTTTGGGCTTGGCGAGTTGAAAGTGCAGAATAGCACATTGTGGTGGAGCTTACCCTGAGCGTGAGTAAGACTCAATATGTTTCGCCAAGGTAGAGATTGTTGGATATGTTGACTCAACATAGTCCCGCATCGAGTAGTGAGCCAAGTGATATCAAATATATAAGGAGTTGGATATGTCTCAATAATTGACGAGGCCTTTTGGGAGCATTTGAAAAGTTGAACTCTGTTCGTAAAAACCCCACACCCGAAGAGAGACGGGTGTCTAAGTTGGGGACAATATCGTTGTTTGAGACATGTTAAGTGGACCAGCAATCTCGAATATGTGAAGTGGTTCAGGGCCTCATCACCCCCAGATCCGTGAAGGTGGTTCGGGACCTCATCAACCTCAGACCCAACAAGTGGTAAGTGATATCAGAGCCGATGGTTTGGCCTTGAGCTTGGCGAGTTGGAAGTGCAGACTCGAACCCAACAAGTGATAAGTAGTATCAGAGCCGATGGTTCGGCTTTGGGCTTGGCGAGTTGGAAGTGCAGAATAGCACGTTGTGGTGGAGCTTACCCTGGGCCCGGGTAAGACTCAATATGTTTCGTTAAGGTGGAGATTGTTGAAGATGTTGGCTCAACATAGTCCCATATCGAGTAGTGAGCCAAGTGATATCAACATAGTATCCAACATTCCTATAATATATAGCACGAAAACCAGAATTTCTTCAGCTAATAAATGTCCGAGCATATTGTCATATGTTAGAAGATCAGAAGATTTACGAAAAAATAATTTAACACTTACCAAGGGAGACATGAAAAACAATGGGCCACCAATATCAGCAGCCCAATGCCCGTCATTTGACTGCATCGCCGAAAAAAATCGTACAACCCTCCTCAATGTGGTTGTGAGTGCATCAACCGTTACATCCTCATTGTCTCCTAACTTCACTGGTGGAATGCTTAAATCAAATTTATCTTTGTTTACCTTCAACATCTGAATTTGCAGATAAATTGAAAATTTAAAATATACAGACTATTGATGAACAATTATATATTTGTAACTGAGATTTATGTTTCAGAGTTTTCGGTTTTTTTTTTTTGGGGATCAATCAAATAGCAAGGAATATATTAGTAGGCAAAAGGTGAGTTTCTCAGAGTAGAAAACAGGGGAAATAATGTGAAGGTTGATGAAAATTGGGGTTTGCCAAGTTGTATTGGAGCTCGATGTCTAATTTGATGATAGTGTTAAACTCCCCGTAGCACTATTGTTCTTGTGAGTTGTGTGTAAATTTAATTAATTACCTGCAGTCGCAATAACACATCACCACCAGCCTTGATATTAAACTGACGTTTGTAAAATTTGTCCCGAGCCTTTTCAACCTCAGTTCACTCTTCGGGTGTTCCAGCATCAGGGTCATACTCCCAACTCTGTCTTCCCACAAAATTATTGGTGCTGTAAAGTCATTCTCCAAAAGGATCATTTTCACCTCCATCAGCAATCTTAAGCTTCCACATAATCCGATAATGCTGTGATTCCTAATTAGAGTAAAGTAATAAATCAACATTTGGTTAACTGAAATAACTGAAAAATAAAGGGTGCAACAAGGTAAAGCCAAGACCAAAATTGCTTGTTGAAACAATGATTCAAAATGTGGAACCTCTTCCTCAAACTTGAGTGATAGAGTTTGAAGAACAGAAAAAATTGTACTCAAGTGATAGAGTTTGAAGAAAAAGAAAAAAAATTGAACTTGTGGAATAGGTTCCACAAGTCTACTAGCTGTGTTAATATTCCGTTGGCTGATATCTATTTGTATACTAAATTATTAAAAAAAAAAAATAACAAATTGCCATATGAAACCTAAAGGTTATTAACAGGTGAAACGGCCTGTCAGAAATATCTAAACGCTATGCCAGTTAGAAGAGACCATCAGTAATGCTTAATAGAGAAACTTGCTGAACTTGACATTGTCACTGAATATTGACCTTGCAATCTATACACTCCGATATGCGATGCTGGCCAGAAGGAAAGGAGCAAAATAAGTTATTGAAAGGAGATACTGACCGTCGGAAATTATTTAAAATCTATGCTATTTACATGAGACCCTATTAGAGAGACAAAGAACGAGAAAGGCATGCCAATATAAACATAAGAAAACCCAACTTGAGAAATATAAATTTATGTTTTCTTGGTAAGAACACACCAATCAGAATTTTATTTGTTGTCAAGGAATTACAGCACCATGTATGAATCTGAGGGAAGTTTCATCTACACTAAAAAAGAATAATAATTTTGCACAAACATGAACTAAATTAATATGTTAACATACTTGAATCTTGAATCAATCAAGTCAATACAAAAATCAAGAAGCTAATAACATCACTTTGGTTCTAATTTGAGAATTAACTTTTGGGATGCCATACGACAAATAGAAAAAAACTATATAGTGCATGTATAAAGGAAGAAATCAACTTCATTGCCATTGAAAGCACTTCTGTTTCGGGGAATCATATACTGGAAAGAAGTTTGCAAGGGATGAAGATTGATATTTAATACAGCGTGAAGTAACAACATGCTGGCCACAACATTTATAGCTAAAGTACCTTCTAAGGACTGAGCACTTCAACTTCCTTTTGCTCCTCCAAGAAAAAGGTACGCAGCATCTCTGTACATTCATGATTTGGCCCATCTACCACAAGCAAATCCACTATTCTAGATGAGGTCTCCGCATTGCAGGCAAACCCCCTTTCAGTCATCACTTTGAGAAATTTAATTGCATTCTGAACATCATTGTTTCGAAGAAAACCTTGAACCATTATATTGAACGTAACATCATTTGGCAGGCAACCCTTCTTTTCCATTGCTATGAACAAATCTTGAGCTTCTTCCAACATTCCTTCTTTACACAAACCATTTATCATTGCGGTGTATGTTATAACATTAGGTTGCAATCCTTTCTTTGAAAGACTATCCATGAGTTTTCTTGCATCATTTGTTTTCCCTTCTCTGCACATATAGTGAATGAGAATACTGTAAGTCGCATTATCACCTTTTATTCCCTTGTTTTCCATCTCGTCAATCAACTTCATGGCCTCAATAAAGCAGTCATTGTTGCATAACCCATGCAGTAATGAGCTATAAGTAATGATATCTGGAGTTTTCCCTTGAGCTTGCATAACTTTGAAAAGATCTTGTGCATCCAGAACATTCCCAGCTTTGCATTGCCCATCTATAAGGGTGCTGTAGGTGACAGTGTCAGGTGTTAATCCTTTGTTAAGCATATCTTCAAATAATAGCAAGGCTTTATCTAGTTGACGAACCTTGCAATAGCCATTTATCAAAGAATTATAGCTAACAACATTAGGTTCATGGCCAGTGTTGACCATCGAATGAAAAATTTGTATTGCATTTTTCATTTGGCCTCTCAAACAATATCCATCCATCAAAGCAGTGTATGTGAATCTGTGAGGTTGTTCTCCTCTTTGAATTATGAGGTCAAATAGTTGATGCGCTTCTTCAACCATCCCTTCTTTGCAAATAGCATCCACTAAAGTAGTATATATGTGCATATTCGGTGAAATTCCACAATCCACCATTTCATTGAATAGAGTAAACGCATCTTTCCCTTGACCTGAACAAGATAGGCCATGAATCAGTGAGCTATATGTCATCACATCAGGAACAATACCTCTTTCAGACATCCTTTCAACCACTTGACGCGCTTCTTTTATTTTTCCGTCTTTGCAAAGAGCATCAACCATGATGTTAAAAGTGACAACGTTCGGTACGATCCCATGATTCACCATATCATCAAAAAAACTGGCAGCTTCTTCCCACATGCCACAATTGCACAACCCATGAATTAGTGAGTTATATGTTATTACATTAGGAACAACCCCTCTTTGAGACATTATTTTCATCATGTTGCGTGCTTCTTCAACCATCCCTTCTTTGCAAATAAAATCCACCAATATAGTATAAGTCTGCACGTTCGGAGAGATTCCACAATCCATCATTTCACTGAATAGTGAAAATGCCTCTTTCCCTTTACCTAAACTACATAGGCCATGAATCAATGAGGTATATGTTACTACATTAGGAACAACCCCTCTTTGAGACATTATTTTCATCATGTTGCGTGCTTCTTCGATTTTCCCATCCTTGCAAAGAGCATCAACCATGATGTTAAAAGTGACAACATTCGGTACAATCCCACGACTCGCCATATCATCAAAAAAGCTAGCAGCTTCTTCCCACATGCGAGAATTGCACAACCCATGAATCAATGAGGTATATGTTATTACATCAGGAACAACCCCTCTTTGAAACATTATTTTCATCATGTTGCACGCTTCTTCGATTCTCCCATCTTTGCAAAGAGCATCAACCATGATGTTAAAAGTGACAACATCCGGTACAATCCCACGACTCGCCATATCATCAAAAAAGCTAGCAGCTTCTTCCCACATGCGATAATTGCACAACCCATGAATTAATGAACTGCAAGTAACAACATTCAGTGGAATTCCCCTTCCAATCATTTCTTGGAATAAATCCACTCCCTCTTTCACCCGATTTTCCTTCAAAAGCTTGTCAATAATTATACCATAAGTAAATTCGTTGCTGGGGTACCCATATTTCACAATTTTGTTAAACAAATCAATGGCCTGATCTACTTTATCATCATCCATACAGAGCCCCTTAAGGAGAGTGGTGAATGTAATGTGGGTTGGTTTCAACCCACGTTTCAAAATTCCCCCTAGAACAGAGAAACCAAAGTCGACTCTACCCACACGGCAGTAACAGTTGATGAGTATGCTAAAGGCAACAACATCTGGTTGGACTCCTTTGGATTCCATCAATTTGAAAGAAGGGAAGACTTTGTCATAGTGTTTCATCTTAACAATGGCTCCTAAAAGTTGATTGAAGGGCACAATTGGGGGAATGGGGTTTAGATTTAGGAGACGATGGAACAAACCCAGAGCCTCATCAAGGCCAAGAGTTGCAGATTTACACCCATTTCTCACATATGATAAAACAAGTGAATGGTCCATGTTTTGTTGCTTCACAGTAGCAGTTGATTTGGAACGAAATACAGAGTTAAGACAATGCGAGAAGGAAGAAGAAGAAATCACCTTTGGGTGCCGTGGATCAAACACAAACACAGCCATCATCTATGATCCAACATAAAAAGTAGCAGTGAAAGGGAGTTGGGTTATTTACCTTTTGCCCCATTAGTTATCATCTATTCCTCCAATAAGTGGGGTCACTGGCTGAGGGAACGATTCTAGCTGGTCTGGGTCGAGCGCCTGGGTGGCCGACTGAGAGGGTGTCTCGCACGTGCCCGACCGAAGTTTCAAAAAAAAAAAAATGAAATCAGAAATTTTGGTTTTTCACCTTCATTTTGGCTCCAAACATACTCCAGACCTCTCCTCCTCCTCACTGCTCAGATCTCCTCCTCCTCACTGCTCCAAACAGAACAAAGGGTTTTCTTCTCTTCTCAGCATTCGAAGCACTCAACCAAACCAAACACGGTTTTTGGTTTTCGTTGAGAATTCAAGAAAACAGATTCTCTTCTCTAAATAAACAAACCCTTTTGATGATCTCGAGGTAGGTCATCGTCTCTTCATCATTTGATCCTCTGTATGTAATAAGGGTTTGTGTGAAAGCCCATGTCCTGAAACCCCTTTTTGTTCATCGATTTGTGCTTTTTGGGATGGAAAAATCAGTGGGGTTTCTTGTTTTTGTCATTTTTTCGTTTGGGGTTTCTTTGATTCCTGTGGGGTTGGCGGGATTTGTTGTGGAGGAGAACAGCTTGACTGTAACATCTCCATATAGTATTAAGGGTAACTCGTACAAATTATAATGGCTGAATGAAGGTAGTGAGGTAACAGTAGATAGGCGTTGCCTAGTGTCTTTTTCGATTGGCAAGAAATATTTTGATAATGCTTGGTGTAATGTTGTATCTATGGACGTTTGTCATGTATTGTGAGGCATACCTTGGCTGTATGATCGCAATGTTATTCATGATGGGCAAAAAAATACATATTCCCTTAGCATTAAAGGGAAGAAGATTGTGTTGGCACCTCGTCGGAAAGGAACCACTCCTACCCCGGTAACCAATAATACTAACCTGCTTTCTAGGTCCAGGTTTTTAGTTGAGATTGATCGTGGAGATGTGGTCTATGCTTTGTTACCTTGTTGGAATAGTACAGTCAATGAGAGTTCAGATTTGCCAATAGAGGTGCAGCAGCTTATTGCAGAGTTTTCTGACCTAATGCTAGAGGATCTTCCTCCTGGGCTGACGCCTATGCGGGATATTCAACATCAGATCGACCTTGTTCCGGGGTCTAGTTTGCCTAATCGGCCAGCTTATCGCCTCAGTCCTAAGGAATCTGAAGAGTTGCAGCGACATGTGGTAGAGTTGTTGGAGAGGGGCTACATCCGTGAGAGTATGAGCCCATGTGCAGTACATGTTCTGCTAGTGCCAAAAAAAGATGGCTCTTGGCATATGTGTGTTGATAGCAGGGCAATCAACGTGATTAGAGTGAAATACAGGTTTCCAATTCCCCGCCTGGATGATATGTTAGACTAGCTGTCCGGATCTAAGGTTTTCTCAAAAACTGACCTTAAAAGCGGATACCACCAGATCAGAATAAGGCCTGAAGATGAGTGGAAGACAACATTTAAGACGCATCATGGGTTGTATGAGTGGATGGTCATGCATTTTGGCCTGTCCAATGCGCCCAATACATTTATGAGATTTATGCATCAGGTTTTACGGCCTTTTATGGGGAAATTCGTTGTAGTTTACTTCGACGACATCCGCATTTATAGTCCGACATGGGCGTCACATTTTGATCACCTTCGTGTTGTTTTTGATAAGTTGAGGACGGAGCGCCTGTTCGTCAATCAGAACAAATGTTCTTTCTTCACTACTTTTGTTACTTTTCTTGGTTTTGTTGTGTCTACTGATGGTGTTCATGCAGATCAGTCGAAAATAGATGCGGTCTTGGAGTGGCCCAAACCAAAGACCTTACACGATGTCAGAAGTTTCCATGGATTGGTTAGCGCTATTGGCAACTTTGGAATCCCTCAATATGGAGGAAGTATGGCTGGCACTGTTGTGTATCCAAAGGAGAACCAAAAGGGTTGTAAGGATTTCAATGACTTTGGGGTCTCGTTCAAGAAGAAAGCTGGGGGTCTCCCTGTTTTCGTTTTGGTGGATCGTGGAGGTAAAACATTTATCTTTAGATTTTTATTAATTTATTGTGTTTGGAAATATGGGTTTTCCAGTTTATTTGTTGTTAGGAGAAATGTGTTTCTTTAATTATTGATTATAAGAATTATAGCTTATTTAGTTTAATTTGGTATAATTTCTTTCTGCTGCATGGTTTCTGGTTGCAATAGAATTAGTCTGCACTGTATTGATTGAGTTCATTTTTATTATAGTGAAATCTGTAGATTTTCAGAAAGAGGCTTTGCTGTAATCATTTTCAGTACTCAAATCGCAAAAAGTGGTTTCGTTATAGTCAAAAGGGAATTACCGAATTAGTACTATTTAGGTGTTCATGATCCCCTAGACATTGGTTATTGCTATCAGTTGCAGTTAAACTATAAGAATTGTTAAAAACATTGGTTTATCCATTTGGTGTGAAAGACACAATTTAATCATTTAAAATAAGCAGCACAGGATTTATGTTATCTCTTTCTTAGTAAATACTTGTAAAAGCTCTAGCAGTTACAAGTATTTACTAAGTATTTACAAGTATTTACTTGTAAAAGCTCTGTTGGTTATCTCTTTCTTAGTATCTTTTGGTAGGTTATAGTTTTTTCAGGGGTTGTTTGATTCTGCTAGTTACAAATCAATAGCTAATCTTATAAGTCAACAGGGCTAGACATGAAGGAAATTGAATGAAATGTTGCTCTGTCAAATGGTGAAGGATGCAAATGCTGCTCTGTCAGATGGTGAAGAATGCAAATGTTGCTCTGTCAAATGGTGAAGAATGCAAATGCTAAGGTGGTTGCAGAATGTTCTGTCAGATGAGGAATTAGAAGGGTTTTCAGTATTTTCTGTTAGTATATTCTGTTAGTGGTTAGAAGATCTGTTAGTGATTAGAAGAGTGCTCTGTTAGAATGCAAATAATGCTCTGTTAGTTGTTTTTGCAAAAGGCCACTGTGAGGTATTAGTATAAATAGGAGATTGGCAATAACATTGTATTCATTGATGATATCAGACATTGTACAATTGAGAAAATGCTCATTAGGAGATTAAGGCATCTCGAACAGCCTACATCATTCAGTTCATAATACATTGTAGTTCACTCTTTTGAGTTGAATATTGTAATATCAATTTCAGCATTGTCAATACAATTTTTATTCCAGCAATTGATTGTTGAAATTTTCAAGTCTTCCATCTATTCCTCTCTTGGCTTCTGTTATAAATTCTGCTTGAATTCCTTCCAATTTGCAGAGATCTAAAAACACTTCTGCAGAGATCAATAAACAAGGTCAGATCATAACAGGTGCACATTCTAACTGATGCTTGATTGTTACATATCTGTTCTCCACTTCCATTTTGATTACTTGTCAGACTTTTTAATTGGTAGAATAACAAGAAAAAATAGTTGCAGGAAGTGCTTTAACAATGGGGTGAATGTTCCTTGGAAGACATTCCAAAGAAATATGTAGCTTTTAAGTAAGACTGGTGTGGATCTTGTTATGAAATAAAGAAACAATACGACAGTTTACAAATAGGTAACTATGTTATATCACATCTGTTCTTCTCCGAATTTATACAAATAGACATCCAAAGTCATTGAGTGTAACCTGGAAATTTTCACTCACAGAACAAGGCACAACTTTAGGTGCGGAAATCTCTGTAGTACAAAGTCTCACATGTTTCTCGCGTCATACCCTTCTCAGAAACCAAATCTCGGGGACTAAATCATTTCACGAATACCATTCTGGATCCATGAAAGTCAATTCTGAGCATTCGAACAGTCTGTATCTCTCTTAAGTGAGCTCAGCTGCAACCTGAACCAGTGATAATATTCTGAAACAGTATACTGTTTACACTAGATACCGGACAACTTTTCTTAGTAGCTCATTTCTATGAGAATTCCTGATGATACCAGTTTCATCTGAAATTACAAATCCGATGGACGAAGAGCATGGTTATCTTGAAGAAGTGTCGCTTCATAAAAATGAATTACTCGAGTTACAAAAATCATAACAGAGATTCATCTCAATCGCTCACTTCCCTGCAGTAAACTCCTTTTCAACTTGACTGAACACTGATTTCATACACGTACAAATATGAATCATAATGTTGGCCCTTGATGTAATAAAAGTTTGCCAATCTCCGAATGCACTTGAATGCCATTTTCTTATAGAAATAGATGGCAGGTTTATTGTAAGCAATAACATGCAAATAAACTGCTCAGCAAGAAGGAAGAGTTGATACATATTTGATGACCTCTCGAATAAGTTGAGAGGCTGCAAATGCAAACAAATATTTTTGGAATCATTTAGATGTATAAACAAAAGAAACTGGGGAGGGAGGGAGGATAAAAATGCATACCCAGGCGCTCGACCCAATGCCAGCCATACTTCCTCCATATTGAGGGATTCCAAAGTTGCCAATAGCGCTATCATGGTTACCCTTAATTCTATCTGGAGATGTTACAGTCAAGCTGTTCTTCTCCACAACAAATCCCGCCAACCCCACAGGAATCAAAGAAACCCCAAACGAAAAAATGACAAAAACAAGAAACCCCACTGATTTTTCCATCCCAAAAAGCACAAATCGATGAACAAAAAGGGGTTTCAGGACAGGGGCTTTCACACAAACCCTTATTACATACAGAGGAGCAAATGATGGAGAGACGATGTCCTACATCGAGATCATCAAAAGGGTTTATTTATTTAGAGAAGAGAAGAAAACCCTTTGTTCTGTTTTCTTGAATTATCAACGAAAACCAAAAACCGTGTTTAGTTTGGTTGAGTGCTTCGAATGCTGAGAAGAGAAGAAAACCCTTTGTTCTGTGTGGAGCAGTGAGGAGGAGTAGAGGTCTGGAGTCTGTTTGGAGCCAAAATGAGGTGAAAAACCAAAATTTCTAATTTTTTTTTTTTTTTTTGAAACTTCGGTCGGGCATGTGTGAGACACCCTCCCAGGCGGCCACCCAGGCACTCGACCCAGGCCAGCTAGAATCGTTCCATCGGCACACATTTATCAATTTACTTAACTACCCTCCTGGCCTACTTACAGGGGTATTCAATTATGAATTTTAATAGTGTGAAAGACTTTAGATCTCATGGATTTTAAAATATTTCAAAGGAGTTTACAGAATCCACTGAACTTTGATGTATTTTAAGTGACTGGATTTTGTGAATTTTACAGAATCCACTGAATTTTGATGGATTTTTATTATTGGATTTTCTGATCATAAACACACTTCAATTGCCTCCACTTAACCATAGCCATTTTGGAAGATTTCTCATGAACTGCCACTGCCAAAGATGGTTCCTTTAAACTACTTTTATAAAGTAGATGTCATTCATGTATTGCAATAAAATAGAGGCCTAAAAGGAAGACAACATTTTTGGTTTCACAAAAGGGTCAGCTTCGTGTTGGTCAGAGATGCTAGAATGCATAATGCATAATGTTACAATCAGCTCGACAGATGAACTTGGTTCTTTTTTCTCAGAGGATCCTCATGCTGTCTTCCCACGTAGACGATCTTTCAAAAGTGATTTCACTTGTGCATGCGTGCAGTGAGTTAGCACAACAACATAGAGACTGAAGGCATCTCATAACAAAAAATGTTTCTCATGCGAAAACTCTGAAAGAACCGAACTAACTAAAATCTTATTAAAAAAAAAAAACCAATACACGAAGAACATTTTAAGAGTTCCAGTATATAACAACTTGATAAATAAAGTTGCCAATGGTAGTCTGGTTGGATGGTTAAGGCTATGGTGGTTTAACTCCTACGTCTTGGGTTCTATACCCACCGGTGGCACGCTTGCCTTTCAAAAAAAAAAAAACAACTTGATAAATAAAGTTCGGTAGGTATGTCGAGGTATGTCAAGGCACAATAATCAACTTGATGAATAAATTGGTTGTTTACTCCACTTAGAAGGACTCTACTTTGGCATATTAATAATAGGTTTACCAGTTCAAATGTATTATATAGGTTTTGCAGAGCTAGCTTCATCCCTCACAATTATAACAGCATATTAATAATTGAGCAAGCCAATGACAAACAAGAACAACCTATGGAATTGAAATTAGAAATCAAATATAGAGAACTAGAGAGTGTACAAGTTACATATGGATATAGTTCTATGATAAAGTTAATAGGGAATATCAAATAAGTTTATCATGACTGAGGATTTTAATTGATCAAAAACAATAATCAAACACAATAAATTTTAATCATCTAGAATTCTCTAAAACTATGCCAGTGGTAATATAATTGAATGCATCTATTCCAAATCGTGTAGCGCACACACTTATCAAAACTCGAAGCAATTGAACCATAGACAAACATCCAAAACTTTTGTACAAACCTGACCATTACTATTTCGAAACATTTTATCAAACATCTAGTACTCAAAATTCATATCAAAACCAGAAGACATCTGTCCATGATAAAAACTCAATTCCAAACCAAATTGTTAGATAAAACATAGAAACACGCATAAAATGAAGAGAGATGATTTGCTAGAAATCAACAGAGTGAGAGATCACATGTACATCTATGGTCTCCAAGCACGAAAAAGAATGTTTGTACCTAAGCACGAAAATGAGGTGGTAGCTGACGGATCTTGCCTAAGGAAGAGAGTGGTGATTGACTATGCCTATAACATCCTCAAGAGGTTCCTGAGGCAGCAAGATGAAGTGTTTGCCATTCCTAGTAGGCATATGCTCAAAGGTAGGAACGAATTATGAGCTATAGATTGAAATTGAGGTCTTTCGGTCAGACTTTGACATTTCTCTACCTTACTACTACCCACCACACCACCCCCTGCTACACTGGGCTTCTTCGGCGCAGGTCTAGCAGGCGAAACGGGCCCCAACCCAGCAATGGGAGCTCCTCTGACTGCCGAAGCTCCAAGCGCAGCAGGAGAGGGGCGACTGTGCAGGTCTTGCTGTGGAACACTGCCCTGTCTTGGTGGGTCTTTGGGTGAGACAAAGCGCGCTTTCGTACTATCGGTGGGAGAGAGGAAGGAGAGATTGAAATCCGAGGGAAAGATGTCGGATTTGAAACCCTTCACACATAAATCCTTCAAAGTCTATCAAGTCAACAAATCTATCAAAATTCACTTTTTTGAATACTCCTTAATTTTGATAGATTTTTAAAAATCATGAATACCCCATAATTTTAATAAATTATAAAACAATCATTTAAAATCTATATTTGAATAACCCTTAATTTTATTATATTGTTTAAAATCCTTAATTGAATAGTTTAAAATCGTTCACAAACTATTAAATACACCCTGTTAGTCATTTCACCCAGCTACTCACCCCCCCCCGAAAAAAAATATAGCAAAAAATTTCGCAGAATCGCCATGGTTTTGCTCTACGAAGGTTCCTATTAGGGTTAGGGCTCCCTTCCATCTTCTCTCTCAATAAACCCAATCTTTATGTAAACAGAGATTCCTTAAACAAAGCTCACATTGTCATTAACTTGTTCAAGTTCTGGGCATTCTTCGCCCTGCAGTTGTTGAATTCCATGATCTTCTGTACTCCATGGATCCCTCTTTAGTTCAATCCACTCCATCAGTCGAAGAAGACGAGTGGGGTAAGATTCAAAATCCTTCTTTTACCTTAAATAGCCCTAAATTTATTGAATTGTAGTGTTGTTGTGATGATAAAGTTTCAATTTTTATTGGATTGTAGTGTTGTTGTGATGATAAAGTATCGATTTTTATTGGATTGCAGTGTTGCTGTGATGAAATAGTTGTCCGGGTATCTCTGATTTTGTTCACTTGATGTTGTTAGATGCTCTTTCTCAATGTCTGTTTTGATTTTGTTGGGATGGTACTAATTGGGAATTTGGTGATCAGAGAAACTTTGTTTGAGGTTATTTTTGTTTTTTTTCTTCAAAGTAAAAGATTTAGACTACTAATGAAGAATAAAGGTATTGGTGGGGATTCCCTTATGACCGATGCGGGCACTCGTGAAACAGTATAATAATGTCATTGATGCAATCTTCCACACTACTTATAACTGTCTGTAAGAATGCCACCCCACTACACTGTGAAAAAGGGTGATCTCGTATCATGGATTCGCTTGATGTCTCGTGTGTAGTATTTCATTGTAATGGTTTATTGTATGTGTTGACTGTTGATCAGTCAGTAATGCAATCTCTCACTCTACTCGTCATTCCTTATAACTGCCTCTTAGGTATATTACCCTACTATACTGTGGAAAAGGGTGATCATTTAGTCATTAACTCATTGTACACGTTATTCAGTCGTGTTGTTTTGTTTCACATAGTTTTCGATTACATAGGTTCATTAATTATTTTTCATATTTGGACTTCTTTTAGCAAGCCTGTGTTCATATGCTGCTGTAGTAATTTTTTTTAATGAAACACCTAAAAATGAAATCATTAGCTGTGGAATAAGGTTTGAAGTCCCATAATGATGAATTCAACTCCACCGTGTACTTATTTTTTGGGAGGTGTAACAGATTTGTTTTATCACATACGCCGTGTGGTACCTCGAAACTACTTGACTTACAATGTCTCATTTTTCCTTTTATATGTGAAAATAATACCTGGCCCACTCTCTAATTTTGTTTCCTCACAAGATCTGTTAAACAAGTTTCTTTTCCACTTTACAACGAAACACACCGAGTTTCAATCTAAACTACTTGGTACTAAATATGACGAAATCCATTTAATTCAAAAATTTATATGTTAGTTATTTCCCCATCTCTAAGTAAATCAGGTTCCTATCATGATTTTTCGAGCTTGTTTTCTGTTCCCTTTTTAATGTTCAGCATTGATCATGTCCAAGCTATGAACCTGTGATAACCTCTATTGTTCCATGATTCTGTTTTCTTTTATAATTGATTAATGAGGTGAAAAGGCAGATGTTTAGTCATTATTGCTTGGCTAGCTCAGTAGCCATTGTCTAAGAGTCCTTTAAAATTCTCTTGCTTCACTTTCACTCACATCAGGAAGAAATTGATTTCTTAGTTTCAAAATTTCTTCAGACTACCATAAGATAGTTTTAAGTTCATCATATATTTACTGTCTCTTTATAATGAATATAGAATCGCTCACCAATACATGGGTTTTATAAATGTACTTTTCTTTTATCCCATTTTAAACTAAGTACAAGCATTTCATTTTTTGAAAAATGAAAAATCATGTCTCTGTGGTTGACAAACAAACTATCATGTTGAGCTATTGGATTCAGATTGACGTCCGTCTCTTTGTCCTTGTTTCTGGCATTACTATTGGCACCTTTTATGCATCATTAGGGTGTCCCTTCAATATTCTTAAAATGGTATCATCTGAAGGGAAATGTCTGACTTTTTCCATGTGAAGACCGCAATGCAATGTACCGCCAACTGAATAATAATTTCATTTCACATAAACTTGAGATGTTCTGGTGTGCCTGACCACCGGCTTATTAGTCACATTTAGTTTGAAGAGGGGTTACTTAATGAAGAAGTGGACAAAGAAGGCCAGATATGGTTTACTTTGTGTGGAGTTTCGTACTCCTACTGATCTTGATAGGCATTGTGTCTACCCTTTCTCATTGTGCACTTGTACTGACTACTTAACAGTAGAATCAGTCGAGATTTGTGTCTTCCTCATATAAACGACTCATATTGTTTGATGGAAGCTCAAGTGAAGATTGCTATAGTTTTGGTTTTTCGGGTACTGACTTGTACCTACTGCTACAACATCTAACAGAAAGTTGGTGATTCTTCTACTATTTTGGCAATAAAATGACCAAGTCTGTGTGGGTACTTTGTGATGATAATTTTTGAGATCCAAATATCTAATGTGTCCAATAAGTGGGGTTACTGGCTGAGGGCCTGGCAGTGGGTGGTCGCAAGAGGGGTTTGGTGGTGGTTATTTGCAGGAGGAAAATAGGGGAGAGAGTGGGAGAAGATGATGGTAGAGGCGAGGGGCTGAAGCATGGAGGCGAAGAGGACGGTGGTGATGGAGAATTCAATGGGGAGATAGGGATGTGGAGGGGGATAAAAGGGTTGGTGAAGAGGATGAGGGCAATTTTGACATTAAAAAATTGTGAATGTTTTTCGCTAGTCAAGACTCAAAATGGGGGTCTGACTAGGTTTTGGAAACTAATGAGGGTCAAAGAGGAATACACAAAAATTTATGGGAGCCAAAAGGTAAATAACACTTAACTATATTTCACTTATTAAAGATAGAAAAAATTATGGTCACCACTGTTCCAATTAGCTAATCATTAACCAAAAAAATAGGAAAACTAGTTCCACTAGTCTCTCTCCCCCACTTCAATATCTCTCCAAACTCTGCAAGGCAATTGAGAAGAAAATCAAAATCACGTGTTATTGTGCTAACTTGGGGAGTTACCGAATACAGATAATAAATCATTGTTTTAATAGAATACAAATAGTAAATCAAAATTCACAATATATAATGCTCGAAATAACCTGCCAAAGTTGGCCAACTCCAAAAGTTGAAGCAAGACCATGGCTCAGTAAAAAATCACTAGTACTTGGGGCCGCATACAAATCGTTTTTTGAGGTTGGTATCTGATAAACTCACATTCTATCCTATAAAAAAAATTCATAATGTTGGGTGGGGGATTGATTTGGATTTTCTTCTCAATGCCTTGCAGAGTTTATGAATGGGAAAAAGAGTACTTGTGTGAAGGGAGAGACCTAGTGAAATTAGTTTTCCAATTTTTTTTGTTAATAATTGGTTAATTGGAAACGTGGAGAGAATCCTTGAGTGTAATTTTTCATATCTTACTTTTTCAGATTTTTTGGTTAATGATTAGTTAATTGGCAAATCTTACTTTTTTCTTGTTAAGCAACAATGACTTGGATCCACAGGTCAGGTACAACTCACATTGAAAAAAGGTTATCTATCTATAGGGATGACAATGGGGCGAATTTGGGTAAATCCATCATCACCCTGGTATAGTAACAACGGCGAATCAAAAAGACAGGCACGCAAAGGTGGAAGGGAGAGGTCGAAGGATTAGAATTTCGGCAATTTGTGCTGCTCGAATCTTCCAGCTCACCCGAGAACTTGGACACAAATTTGATGGTAAAACTGTCCGTTGGCTCTTGCAAAACGTGGAATCCTCAATCATCGCAACTACCCAAACTAGAACCATTTCGACTTCATTTATGGGCGTTGAAGGATCAATTATTAATTCAATCCCTCCACCTATTCAAGAATAAGCAACTACTGCAAATAATAAGAAGTTTGGGTTGAATGTGGTGACTTAGGAGGTGGAGGGAGGGAGAGGCAGAGTGAGTGAGAAAGAATGAGAGATCGAGTGGGTTTAGGGTTAGGTTTTTCTTTTTTTCTTTTTAAGGGTCAGGGGTATTTATGTAATTTCTATACTTAAACGGATATTCGTAGGGCGGATTTGGTCAAATTTGTATTCGCCCCGAATATTTGACGGATGTTGTTTGGATATCCATATCCGCCTTAAGCATATCGAAAATCGTTCCAAACGGGGCGCATAGGGCGAATATCTGTAAAACTCCGCCTCATTGCTGTCCCTATCTATCATCTAAAAACTTGGGTTCTTCACGTCCAATTGGGGACCATCTAAAATCTAGATTAGAGAAGAGAAGACAGAGACAAAGAGGAGAGGAAGGGCGAAGAAGAAGATCAACAGTAAGTAAGAATGGCTTTATAATGGTGGTGCCCTTCAGCACATCCAAAAACAAAAAAATAGGTTGGTGGTGTCCATCAGTAGAAGTGGTGGTGTTATTTAGAATGGGCATTTTCAAAATTGTTTTCGTGTACATCCAACATTGCCCCTCCCCATACACCAAATCTCGACAATGCTCCTCCGTCCCATTTGCCTAAATCACGAGAATGCCTCTCATTCGTCAAATTACAATACTGCCCATACCATTCACAAAATTTCAGCCAATGGTGTTATGGTCTAGTGGTTAGGGCTGTGTGGGTTTGTCCCCCACGTCTTAGGTTTTAAGACTCACTTGCGGCATGGTTTCTTTCTTATGGTTGTTGACCTGTAGGTCACACCTTGTTGATAGGTTGTGGGATCCTTAAAAACCTAGCTCGTTTTCCAAAAAACAAAAAAAAAAAATCACAAAATTTCAAACTTAGCCCTCCCCATTCACCAAATTTCGAAAATGCCCTCCCATCCCATTTGCCATTACGGAAATGCTCCTCCTTCATAAAATTACGGAATTGTCCCTACCATTCGCAAAATTTCAAAATTGCCCTTCCCCATTCACCAAATCCCAAAAATGCCCCTCTCATCCCCATTTGCCAAATTGCGAAATGTCATTCTCAAAACTTTGGTTTTTTAAGAATGCCCTTTTTTTCTCTTGAGTGAGGCTAAGGAACCAGGTTTTGCAAGAGGATGTTTTTTACAACCTCGAAATACACATATAAACACTTTGAGGATTTCATCATTATTTCAAGATCACGCCGCCACGTCACCCTGATTACAAAAATATGATTTCCTAATATTTTTGTTTTATCTTATAAGGCTAGTTTAACCTAATCTTATAGGCAAAACTCTGACCCTACAAGCCTATAAATTAGGCACAATGAAGACAAGATCCGATAGCAATTTGGTGGAGATGATATAAACGTGGTGTGAAATATCCTAGTCCCTTTCACAAGACAACCTAAGAAAGTAAGAATGGAATCATTTGGAGCACTGTAACAAGGTTTCGAAGGCAAGAGAGAGTACCAGACGACCAAAACCAACCAACACACACCTCTCTTTGTTCCTGAGGAGCACTTCAACCCTCTCTCTTCGAACCAAAAAACTACACCTTTCCCGCGCTTTGTCATCACTCCTTCAACCTTTCTCTTCAATGGGGTGAACCCAATTTGTAAATTTTTGTCTTGAGAGAGATTGGATAGGTCAGTTTTCATTTGGGTTTCTCAGATCTGAAATATTGCTTGAAAGGTTTGATCTTGGAAGCTTTACATCTTAAAGTTGTCTGCTTTTATGGTTTTTGTGATGAGTTGGTTATGGGTTTGCTTAGGTTTTGTTCTATGCAAATTGGGTGGGTGTTGAAATTCTTTAATTTGATCTCTTAAGTTCAAATTGAGACTCATGAGAAAATACCCTTTTATGATTCAGTCTTATTTTTAGTAATACAGTATTGCATTTCAGTGGAATGGTTGTTCTGTACTGTTTATAGAATTCCAGTGGTTAGTCTTTGAAGATTTAAGTATTGAACTTGATATTGGGATGGGTTGGTTCTAGGTTTTATTTGATTCCTTGTGATGGATATTAGCTGAAGTTTTGTGCTTTGATCTCTAAGTTCAAGTTGAGCTTGTAGATTTGTTTGAAAGTTATACTCTTTGAAGGTTCACATCTTAGGTAGTATTTGATTACTCTGGTTTCCATTGATTAAAGTTGGAAAACCATGGAAATGCGAAAATCTAAGCCTTGGGTATTGTCTTATTTCTGTGTAAGACTCTTCAGGCAAGCAAAATCGAGACAAGACAGTTTGTATTCAATTCTAGCCATCACCGAAGTACCCCTTTATTCCTCTTCTTTCTCTGTCAGTCACATTATTAAGTGTTTTGGAGTGAAGGAGCTTCGGTGGTGGAGTGATAGCCAACAAGAGCTGCTAGGAATGCGTATTAGATAGTCAAGAAAATCCCGAAACTGCCTCATCTTTTCCATTCCTAACCGCTGTAAGCCGAGTTGACCCCCCATCTGCGGAACTTTGCTTAGCATTTTGAAATCCAGCTAATAATTTTATCTCACGAGCAGGAGTTGAACCTGAGTTTCTGAATTGATGGGTTTGAAAACCCACACCAATCGGCCTGGAAATGATTGTGAAAGCCAATTCCACACACTATTCCAGACAGGGACTAGAATGTGTACATCTGGTGGCTCGTCTCTACACAGTGCTTTTCAGATGGGTGTTTATCTGATATTAGTTAGTCTCCTTAGAAATTAATTCTTACTTTTGAGGCATGACCAAGATCTGCATAAGAGAGATATAGTGATTTGGATCGTTGTTGGACTGCAATGTTTGTTATTCAAATCCCTGTTTGATCATGCAATGAGATAGGATATCTCTTTTTTTGCTATTGGAGAATGGAATAATGAAAAGGATTTCTCACGAGTGTTGGATATATATATATATATATATCTTGAAGCCAACTGTAGTAGTTCTTCGTGATCTTTTGTGTTATTTATACACAGAACAGAGATGTCATCCGTTGTAATACACTATGAGCCAGGTACTAAACGTCACATAAATCAAATCCCACTGAACCAAACTAATTCATTAAGAGAAGAGCTTTACACGCCTCTTGTCTTCTTCCTTTTTTTTTGATACACTCTAATGGCTGCGCTACAGTCGGGGCCACTTGCGAGTTGTGAGAACAAAAAGACACCACTGTGCCAATTAATATGAGCAAATCACACACTTATTCTCTCAAAACTAATCCTTGTGACTGATTTCCAATACAAATCAAGTTGGTCATGGCTTTAAGTCCGTAAATACTCAAATATACATCAACAATCAAAATTACAAAGTTCAATCATGCTGTACCTTGTGCATTTAGAAATACAAGTGATGATGAGTTGAGATTCAATTAGGCCAATTGAAGTTTGTAATTCAAAGTCTTACGTGGTACTTCCCAATTTCCCCTGAAACTAAAACTGCTCTATGGCTCCATGCTAGTTAAGATCGATTCTTGACTTTTCCTAACTGGAAGAATCAACAATCTCTTTGACTTAGGATTGATAATCAAGGATGCTGTAGAGAAAGATAACTAGAAGAAGAAAAGGGCAAGTGGAAGAGAAATCTCAAGTTATTCTCTACTCGATGATGTGGCAAGTGGGATTTACTTGCAATGACCAGAATTTGGTTAGGTTGTAACTTTTATTGACATTAAACACCCAGCCATTGCAGAAATATATCAATTTGCCTTTAATGAATGGCAGTGCTAGGTTGTAAACATTTTCAAATTTTATTTTCCTCCGACCTGACCCTTTTTTACAATAGTTGAACATAAATTCTGACAAAGAAGTTTGATATGAGGTTGATCTTCATTTTTCAGCATTGGGTTGCGGGTGATATGATCAGTCAAAGTTCGAACTTAGGTGATTCATTGTGTACATGTAAATGTTTGGTTTTGTTCTCGCAAATGATTTTCTAAATCATCTACACATTTGACACTTGTAACAACAGCTTTGGATCCTGAAATCATTCCACCAAACCAATTGGTGCCACATTGGCAGTAGAAATGTGTGTTTGGATGGATTTTATTTTTTATTTTTTGATAGCTTCAAGTGACGTCGTATCAGTTGTTAGGTGCTTCACTTTTTTGTTTGGAGTATAGCATTCATGGCATATCAAAATTATGGTATGTCTAGGTAATAGCTTGAATGCCCAGTGCCTGATTTGTGCTGTATATGTCCTGCAAGGGGTAGACCAACCATTCAGGGGTCAGCAAGCATAAGAGAGATAGTCTTGTTGCAGGCAAGGGAGATGTAATTGGGTTTACAACCCAATCCGATCTAAACTAGGTCTCATAACGATTTTTTTCTTGTGCAAGTTTAATTTTTCATTTGGATTCTGTTCTTATTTATTTAGCAGACTAACTACTTCCTATATTTGGTTGGTTAAAAATCATATTGTCAAAAGATGTTAAAATCTGATGCTTGTTTGTTAGTCGTGCACTTGTTTTAACTACTTCCTTTACAATCTCTATTGTGCTTTAATGTGTTTTTATTTCATATGTAGGTCTTAGACAAAAGCAGAATATGGAAAGCGCAATCCAGTATGATTCATTGGATGTTAATGATGTTGGTGCAACTTTCGAAGATCTTCCTGAATGTGGAGATGGTCATCCCACAGAGGGACTGCCTTCGCCTAATAACTTGTGCACAGGCAATGAGGAGACTTTCCAGAAGCCGTATGTTGGGATGGAGTTTGATTGTCTTGAAAAAGCGTATCACTTCTATAATGAATATGCTAGCTTTATTGGTTTCAGCATACGCAGAGCGAAAAATCGTAGATCAAACATTGATGGAGAGCTTCTGTATCAAAAATTTTGTTGTTCGAAAGAAGGTGAACGCCGTAAAAAGAGCGAAGATGATGCAACGAAAATAAAAGATGGTGTTGTGGTGAAAGTTAGGAGAAGGAATGTGAAGTCCATAAGGGTTGGTTGCAACGCGAGGTTAGACGTAAAAAGGACAACCAATGGTAAATGGGCTGTATTGAAGTTCGATGAGGAGCATAACCATGAACTTGCTAAGCAGGGAGATAGACACTTATTGAGGTCTCAACGACGGCGACAAGAGGATCCTTTGGATATGAGATCAACAAGAGGAATGTACTATTTTACTGGAGAATCTGGGGAGAGTGGGGAGAGGAAGATCTTCAAAAAAGGTGATGTGAAGGTTGTTCTTGATTACTTTGCACACATGAAAAGTGAGGACCCATCATTTTTTTATGCAGTACAAGTTAAAGATGATCAGATGATAAACTTCTTCTGGTCAGATGCAAGGTCAAGGAGGGATTTTGGTTATTTCGGGGATGTGATTTACTTTAGGAGAACTTACGGCCTTACAAAGTATGGACGACCTTTTGCTCCAATTTTTGGTGTAAATCATCACTTGCAAACAATCGTGTTTGGTTGTGCACTACTTCTGTCTGAAACGGAGGATTCATATGTATGGCTCTTTGAAACATTCTTAAAAGCAACGTGTGGGCATCGCCCCAATGCAATAGTGACTGATGAGGATGAAGCCATGGCCAAAGCAATTGAACAGGCACTACCCGGAACCCAACACCGTTTATGTTTGTCACACATTTTTGAGGAAGCAACCAAACATTTGGATGATATCATTAATAGCAATGATGATGAGCTTATCACAGATATGAAAAAATGCATCTATGAACCTCAGTGGGTCGATGATTTCGAGTCAAGATGGGCAGCATTACTTGACAAATATAAAATTTCAGAGAACGAGTGGCTTGATGATATGTACAATAAACGGCAACAAACTTTTCCTGTCTATTCTAGGCATATTTTCCATGCAGACATGATGACTACTCAAAGAATAGAGAGTATAAACTCCTTCTTCAATGGGTACCTGAATGATTCACTCCCTGTCAAGGAATTCATTGGACAGTATGAGAAGGCACTTGCTCATAGACGCGAGGAAGAAGCTAATGAAGACATTGACTCTCAAAAGACAAAGCCTGTTTTGAAATTGGATGTTCCTATGGAACAACAAGCTGCGGAGAAGTACACCGGGACAGTGTTTAAGGCATTCCATAAGCAGTTTTGTGGGAGTTTTAATTACATTGCAGAAGAAACAACACAGGTTGGAATGAATTGGGCTTATGCGGTTTCAAGGTGGGGCCACAATAGGAGTTGCATTGTGAATTTTAACATTTGCGATAATGATATTCGAGTGACTTGCGACTGCCAAAATTTTGAGTTCACGGGTATACTTTGTAGGCATATTTTCAAAGTCTTTACAGTAAGAAACATCATGTTGATTCCGAGGGGTTACTTAATGAAGAGGTGGACAAAGAAGGCCAGATATGGAGTTGTTTTGTATGAGAATCAGGAACTGCAAGTTGACTTCCAAAGCTCGCTTCCAATGCGTTACAATGATCTTTGCCACCTATCTTTTAACTTTTGTGCCAAGGCTTCAGCCTCTGAAGAAGAGTATGAAAGTGCAAAGCATAATATGGAAACAATAATAAGGGAACTGGAGAAGGTTGCCGAGGAGGACATGACACTTACTCAGCCTGACATTGATCAGATTAGAAGTTTTCATTTTCCAGTTGAGGTAGTTGATAATATTGGGAGCTCCAGTCGCTTACTGAGTGAAGAGGATCAGACATTAACTTCCTCAGCACAAGTAACTTTGCAAAGTCCAAGACTCGGGGATGAGAGAACGGGGTTTTGGTTACGTCTTTGATGCTTTGTGATATCTGTCAGGATGGTCATGTAGTTCAGTTGTTTCTTGTAAGCTAAATGCTTGATCTGAATACTTGCATAGATACTTAGGCCCTATTTGTTCAACACTTGCTGCAAATATGCAATTCCTGCCTGTATAGACTATAGTCCAAAAGAATGGTGTTACAAATCTATACTTGGATAATTTTGTGCTTGGATGTGCTTTATACATTAAGGAGATGGTCGAAATCTTCAACCTAAAATGAGGAGTTTTGGTGATCACAAAATTGACAATTTTGTGTGTAAATTTTGAAGTGAATGTATAAGCAAGTATGGTTGAAAGCTCTCTTTATCAGATGAATAATAGGCCCTTTGACAGGCTACTAGCTCTTTTGGTGATTGTCTATTTTACCTTATCATCAACCATAGGGTTGGGGATTCCCTAATCATACCAATTTATGTTTAGCATGTTAGCTATGTGAATGCTAAATGAAAAAAAATAAAATTGTGAAACTCCAAAGAATGTGCAACATAATAAATGGATGGATCATTAAGGGCGTGAAATTGATTCTTCGTAAAACTATTTTCTCACTATTCATGGGAATCCAAGTATGAGGAGAGGCCTTGGAATCAAATTTACGAAAACAGTTTCAATTCTCAATGTCTATTTTCCGTCAACTAAACGGACCCAAAATATAAAATAGCTTTGCTAACTTAAGTATAATAAACACCGCAATTCTCAGGACTTGTCTCTTTGATCTAATTCCTCTGGTTGGACAGTCTCATGTTTGAGCTAGCATTTCGGCTCCTGGTTCTCAGATCAATGGGACAAGTACTAACATCGGCACACGTTTATCAATTTACTTAACTACCCTTCCAAACCTTGCACGTCAAATCCAAAACAAGGGGCCTACTTAGTCATTTTACCCAGCTACTCACCCCCCAAAAAAAAATCTTTCTTTATATAGCAAAAAAATTCGCAGAATCGCCATGGTTTTGCTCTACGAAGGTTCCTATTAGGGTTAGGGCTCCCTTCCATCTTCTCTCTCAATAAACCCAATCTTCCTGTAAACAGAGATTCCCTAAACAAAGCTCACATTGTCATTAACTTGTTCAAGTTCTGGGCTTTCTTCGCCCTGCAGTTGTTGAATTCCATGATCTTCTGTACTCCATGGATCCCTCTTTAGTTCAATCCACTCCATCAGTCGAAGAAGACGAGTGGGGTAAGATTCAAAATCCTTCTTTTACCTTAAATAGCCGTAAATTTATTGAATTGTAGTATTGTTGTGATGATAAAGTTTCAATTTTTATTGGATTGTAGTGTTGTTGTGATGATAAAGTATCGATTTTTATTGGATTGCAGTGTTGCTGTGATGAAATAGTTGTCCGGGTATCTCTGATTTTTTTCACTTGATGTTGTTAGATGCTCTTTCTCAATGTCTGTTTTGATTTTGTTAGGATGAGAGAAACTTTGTTTGAGGATATTTTTGTTTTTTTTTCTTCAAAGTAAAAGATTTAGACTACTAATGAAGAATAAAGGTATTGGTGGGGATTCCCTTACGACCGATGAGGGCACTCGTGAAACAGTATAATAATGTCAGTAATGCAATCTTCCACACTACTTATAACTGTCTGTAAGAATGCCACCCCACTACACTGTGAAAAAGGGTGATCTTGTAGCATGGATTCGCTTGATGTCTCGTGTGTAGTATTTCATTGTAATGGTTTATTGTATGTGTTGACTGTTGATCAGTCAGTAATGCAATCTCTCACTCTACGGCTCCCCCACCCCTCGCTGTTTTCCTCGCCATTTCCCTCGACAATTAGAATTTTTCTACCCTACTATTCTGTGGAAAAGGGTGATCATTTAGTCATTAACTCATTGTAGACGTTATTCAGTCGGTAGTTCTCTGAACAGATTGTTGAGCTTGTCGTGTTGTTTTGTTTCACACAGTTTTCGATTACATAGGTTCATTAATTATTTTTCTTATTTGGACTTCTTTTAGCAAGCCTGTGTTCATATGCTGCTGTAGTAATTTTTTTAATGAAACACCTAAAAATGAAATCATTAGCTGTGGAATAAGGTTTGAAGTCCCATAATGATGAATTCAACTCCACCGTGTACTTATTTTTTGTGAGGGGTAACAGATTTGTTTTATCACGTACGCCGTGTGGTACCTCGAAACTACTTGACTTACAATGTCTCATTTTTCCTTTTATATGTGAAAATAATGCCTGGCCCACTCTCTAATTTTGTTTCCTCACAAGATCTGTTAAACAAGTTTCTTTTCCACTTTACAACGAAACACACCGAGTTTCAATCTAAACTACTTGGTACTAAATATGAAGAAATCCATTATTTCAAAAATTTATATGTTAGTTATTTCCCCTTCTCTTTCTAAGTAAATCAGGTTCCTATCGTGATTTTTTGAGCTTGTTTTCTGTTCCCTTTTTAATGTTCAGCACTTCAGCATTGATCATGTCCAAGCTATGAACCTGTGATAACCTCTATTGTTCCATGATTTTGTTTTCTTTTATAATTGATTCATGAGGTGAAAAGGCAGATGTTTAGTCATTATTGCTTGGCTAGCTCAGTAGCCATTGTCTAGAGTCCTTTAAAATTCTCTTGCTTCACTTTCACTCACATCAGGAAGAAATTGATTTCTCAGTTTCAAAATTTCTTCAGACTACCATAAGATAGTTTTAAGTTCATCATATATTTACTGTCTCTTTATAATGAATATAGAATCGCTCACCAATACGTGGGTTTTATAAATGTACTTTTCTTTTATCCCATTTTAAACTAAGGACAAGCATTTCATTTTTTGAAAAATGCAAAATCATGTCTCCGTGGTTGACAAACAAACTATCATGTTGAGCTATTGGATTCAGATTGACGTCCGTCTCTTTGTCCTTGTTTCTGGCATTACTATTGGCACCTTTTATGCAATCATTAGGGTGTCCCTTCAATATTCTTAAAACGGGATCATCTGAAGGGAAATGTCTGACTTTTTCTATGTGAAGACCGCAATGCAATGTACCGCCAACTGAATAATATCATTTCACATAAACTTGAGACGTTCTGTTGTGCCTGACCACCGGCTTATTAGCCACATTTAGTTTGAAATTGTGTCGAAGCCCTTAAGACATACTCAAATGTTTGGAAGAGGCCTTGATTTTGGTTTGGGATCACGTGTCAATGCCCTTGGACATGTTCAACTATTTTGGAAGAGGCCTTTATTGAAGTGAATAAGATTGAAATAGTTGTCACAATTTTAGTCAGTGGTGTCCTGCACACGACCAGATCAGCCATAAGCAATTTCAACAAGCTACAAAATGAAGTGTACCAAATGATGTGCCATTTGGTTTTGGATTCGTTTTGCCTTTTGGTTTTGGAGGAACTTCCTCCAAGGAAGTACGTTTTGATATCTTCATAGTTAATATACGTTATATATTGTTTCTCGATTCCTGATTCACACCAGTCTCAGTATCTCCCTTTATGTGAATTCATGAAACTAAGTTTTGAGCATAGTTGACCATAGTAATTTATTTCTGATTCTTGCATATTACGTTTTTCAGATACTGATGGGTTTGTGATCCCAAGTTTGGCAATAGAAGAACCTGATTTGAGTAAGCCAGATGTCCCCGAAGTAAAGGAGAAACCTTCTTCCCCATCGGTGAGAATAAAAAAATTTCTCTATCCATCTCCTAAAAGTATAACAAGCCATGAAACAAGGCCCAGAACAATGTGTATTGGTGTCTTCAGACATTGGTGCAATATTTCAGACATGTGAAACCTAGATGAGCCGTTGTTACTTAAGCTCTTGTTGTAGATTTCACATACATCTTTCCAATTTCTACTCCTATTTGATTGACACTTATCTTTCAGTATTGAAGTTGTAAAAGTGGTACATTTTTACAGATAACTAAGGAAGAAGCAAAGATCTATTTGGGGCCACACGGTGCCCCTCCTTCACAAGTTAAACAACAAGAGCTTAACGTGCCTGGGCGCAAACAGAAGTTCAAGCAGAAGCTGAGGGAAGCTGATAGGAAATTCACAGGGACAGGAAGGGAGAATAAGGTGGAAAATTTGAGAGAACTCGTGGGAAGCAGCAAGGGAAGTGCTACCATGCCAAAGAGTACTACAAGAGATTGGCTTGATCCACATTGCCACGAGTCTCAGTTTGAGAAGTCATATACACATTAAGAGTCCGTTTTCGTAACTTGAGTCTGGCTTTTTACAAACCATATTGTTTGAGGGATTTTCTTCATACAGAGTATACTTTAAAGTTTAAAGATCATGTATCTTTCTGATATTGGACAGAATTGCATTTGATCTTGCTCGCAGACTACAATCTGTTTTACTTGATGAAGTTTGATGATATCCCGTTATGTTATGTCAAATTCTATTCCAAAAAGACCCATATACTTTGAAGTGCTGGTGAACAATGCAGGTCATTATCATGGTTGTCCCTTGTATAATTTTCAGTGTGTTAGATTCTCCTCTTTTGTTTTTCTGGAACTGGTTCTGAAACCCCAAGTCAAGATTTTGGTTTGTGTTTTGGGTTGGGGTAGCGCCCTACAAGGTGCTGTGTTAGGATGTACATGCAGAGTTTATAAGGCCAGGGCATCTGAGGACGAGGGTCTCTCTGCCAGCCATGGGTGTGTTTTCAATGCTTGAATGAGTTTAGGGTTTGTAGTTAGCAAACCGTGCAGATATATCGAGTCAAATCTATTACCTTTGCATGTTTTCGTGTTTCAACACACAACATTGATTCCAGAAACAACAACAGGAGCTTTTGACTTTTGAGGCAGTAGATTGACAAAATTGTATACTCTTACAGGGGTACCACATCAGAAAATGGGTAGTACGAAAGCAATATACAAGTTTGATAGATATATGAACTGAAATGGTGTGTTATCTTTGTCCTAGAATGTGCTAGATGTCGCTGGAAACGTTTTCCATCACCAATTCTCCCTTATCGGATTGGTACCTTGATCCAACCATTAAGGAAACCAATTGCCAAGATCACGAAAGGTGTTGACATGCCAAATATGATGATATATGGTAAGGGTGTTGACATGGGGTTTTCCCCTTTCCTCTCTCCTGCTGTTTGCCAATACCTGTGGATGCCAATCTCAATTGTTATTTCCCCTGGAACTGACCCTAGCATTTAGGAAAGTTTAAGATGATCAAATCCTGTCTCACTTAGCATTACAATATGCTTTGAGTATTCGATACATTTCGGAAATCCTAATTGAAAACTATACTAAGATCGAAAATTCTAGCCGGCCTGGTATTCGCGCCTGGTTTGCATGCCTGGTCGGCTAAAATTACTCTTTTGTCCCTCTTCTTTAAAGTGTTTGTGGTTGTGTTTTAAAGAAGAGGAACAAAGAGTGTAAATCCGCCGACCAAGGCATGCAAACCAGGCCGGCCTGCCTTTCTCAAAATTTTCTACCACTGGACATGAATAATACATTAATACTGTAACTTGTGAATATTGTTGAAAGCTTCATGGAACTAGACTATCTATTAAAAAAAAAAAATTCAACTACAGAGAAAATTGAAATGTAGAAGCTTACTGTTCGGGTTCTTGTTCTCTGGTAATGAACTTCTTCTTTCCTCCTTTGTTGACATCTCCATCTCCCCCACCTATACAAGACATCCCACTTATAATCCTAACTCCTCACCCTCTACTTTGGCTAAACTACAACATTTTCATCAATACCCAATGAATATTATTGGGAAAACAATACTAAAAATGAAAGACAGTGAACATTTTTTTAAGTCTTACCTATTTTTGCATGAACTTTGAAGCACTTGGACATTCTTTTAGGTGAAGAATGGAAGACATTGTAAGAAGGGAAAGCTTTTGATGATGATAATGAAAATGGCTTTGGATGAAGAGAAGATGGAATTAATGTTGTTGAAATTGAGAGAGTCATCCTTGCCAAATTTTCTTCTTCTCTTGTTGTCTCTTAGCCTTTCCTTTATCCATTACATGTCTTAGGGATGGGTGGTCAATGGATTTCCATTGAAACTAAACCATATCTACTAAGGAAATGTTCAAAATACCCTCTTTTAGGGAAGATGTGTTTTGGTTTGGTTGAGGGAATACTTGTTTCATTTCATGTTCATATATGCTTACAATAAGGTCCTTGGAGATGTTGGTGGTGCATTAGATTGTAGCGGTTGTTGGAGATGTTGGTTTGAGTTGAATGCGTAAATTTAGTCTCACATCAAACAAACAAGCTCAAAATTTTATTTCAAAGTTTTTCCAGTTTTATATAGTTTGGATTTGAAGTTCTTGTACATAAACAAATGTATTAGCGATGATCGAGATAGTCTTTCACCCATCTTGAAAGCTTAATATGCTCTACTCGATGCCTGTGGTATATTTCTTTTATACAACTTGTTCGTTCCATCGCATTTGGAAGGATGCAGGTCTGAGTGTCACTAACTAGCATTTGCACACTGAAAAATACGTTGAAAGTTAAAGGTCGAGTAAAATCACAAGGAAAAATCTTATATCTTTACCATTGCTTAAATATCAATGAAGATCCATGTCTACTACTTTTTTTTCAAAAAAAAAATTAAAAAAATAGTAAACATTATTAACAAATAGGAGTAATGAAATATTTTTTTTTTAATCTCTTAATCCCTCCCATTCCAAATACCGTTGAGATGATTCGATTCCTTAACTTGTGATTACATCCACCACAAATACACCTGATTCGGTGCGCGATTGGCTAAGTATACCTGATCCGGTGCGCGATTGGCTAAAAAATAGGAATAATGAATTTGTTTAATACAAGTAGAACTTACATAATAAGATGCTTGCAATTCACTCTTACAAATTGAAATTTTATAATACACAATTAAGATGCAATTAAGTGATGAGCAAGGAAAGAACAAATAAAGCATCATGATTCATGGATGCTATCAATCATAATCAATATAGTTGCATGTGCAACCCTACTTATTCCAATGATAATGAGCAAACCAATGACTGAAGTTTCCGTTTCAATTCTGCAAACATATTAACATGTTATCTAGATCTAGTTAGAGCAAAATTGACCTAAATTCAATTCCCATGGTTTTTCTTGGTTGAATCCAAATTCAAAAGATGCTCTTGTGAACTTTTCTTATGAGGTTGATTTCAAGCACATAGTTAGTTATGTTCTTAATGTCAATTTTGCTTTTTTTTATTTATTTGATAGATTCGATGTACACCTTGTTTATTAATATTTAGTCTTGGATGGAATTCACCGTAAAATTGAAATCTTAGTATCAATCTTGGATGAAATTCACCTGAAGAATTAAGTTGTGGACTAATGCCACTTTCTTTGGCACTTGTCCAACTTTTTTAAACACATGGAGAAAATGATAGAATGGAGAAAATCATGTGCAAACCACCCTTCCAAACACAAATCAGTGCTCCGTATAAGTTCTCCAATTGTAGCGATGCTCATGGATTAATTTGACACTCAATCAAGAAACCCTTGAAAGTGATTAAAAGTGACTGAACGAGAACACTCTAGAGAAACTACTGTCTAAACCTAATCTCCAAATTTTCTAACATAGCAATCAAAATGAAGTATTCATCATCATATCAAACCAAACCCTCCAAATCAAAATTTTCAACAAAGACACGTAAAAGTAGATACAGTTTACATGTCAAATGGTACGAATCATGACATCAAACAAATCTTTTCCTTACAAACCAAACAAACCCTAGTAACCTACTAAACCTCTTTTACACTAAAAGCCTTCATAAAAGTGGTGCATGACACCTCACTCACACTTCACACCTCAAACCCTATTAGTGAAGATGATTGAAACCTTAACATTATGTGCACATTATTATATCCTATACTATTGATTGATGAGCACATTTGGAGCACTGAGGGAGCAAATTCCATCATAAACATGTGAAATCATTTGGGATTTGGTACAATCAGTCGGTGGAAAACATCATGCATATGGGCCAACTTTTGTTGAACATACCAAACAGACTCTATATGAACAGCTAGACCACCATATGTCACTAACTTATTGGCAATGTCAAGACTTTGGAATCAATCCTCATCACTAGCTTGTCTTATTTAATCACATAAGCCACCTCTCACTCCTTCCTCTTCTTGTCTCCCTCTCTTTATATATTTTTCAGAGTTTTCTCTCTAAGTTTGTTTGATCAACAATGGCAGAGAAGGTTAGTAGTTCTTCTTCTTCTTCTTGTTTGAAAGTTCTTGAAGTTTTCTCTGAGTTCTTGAAGTTTATATGGTTTTGTTTGTGTTTTTTCAGATGGCAACAATGATGTTGAAGGTTGATCTCGACTGTAGTGAGTGTTATAACAAGCTTAGAAGGATTTTGTGCCACTATCACAATGGTGAGTTTTTTCTTCAACATTCCATACAATTCAATTCAAGTTGGGTCTCATTTCTCTTCTCAAAATTCAGATCTAAAACCCAATATGTATGACCCTTTTAGAAATTGTTTTCTTCCTTTAGTAGTAAACTTGGTGTAAGAGTATAAGAGACTTTTTTTTTTCTCACTAAGTTTGCAATATCAATCATGACAAGATCCACAAACTTTTTAGTTATAAAGTTTATAAAGGAAAAAAAAAAAAAAAAAAAAAAAAGCTTAAAAGTTTTAGAAGAAAAAGAAATTGTTGGTAAAGTGTTTACAAAAACTAATTCAAGTGCATGCATGTATCAAAAGAATTCTATGTTGCCTTTTTTTTGGGTGACTTTTTAGTGTTTTTTTTTTTCCATACACTTTTGACCCTTTCTCTTTAAAACACAATCAAGAAAACCATCACCAGAAGGGGTAGAAGTGTAAAAAAAAACTCCAAAAAATACGTCCTCAAACAAGGCAGCATAGAATTTTTCTACTACTTTACTTTATTTGTTATACATGCAAAAAAAAAAAAAAACTTAGATGGTATTTATGGTTTAATTTTGAGAACAAGAGAAATTTGGAGCCAAACGATGGATCGGAAGAACAATACGGTGACAATATCAGGCCCTTTCGATGCAAGCTCATTTTCGAAGAAGCTGTTAAGCAAGGGAGGTAAGGTGATCAAAGGCATTGAGATCAAGAAGCCAGCAGAGGAGAAGCCCAAGACCAAGCCCAAGGACTCTGACTCCAAGCCCGATAAGCCAAAGTCTGATGCAAAGCCAAAGTCCGATGCAAAGCCCGATAACCCAAAGTCTGATAAGCCACCGTCGGATAAGCCCGCTGGTAAGCCACCAAAGGAGGCGGCAGCAGCCGCCGAGAAACCTAAATCGGATGGGCCAAAAGAAGCTAAACCGGCGTCAAAAGGGCCTGAACCAGGCCCAGAGATGAAGTTCGTTCAACCGGGTCCGGTTCTTGCGTACCCATTGGTTCAACCCTATGGAGCCTATCCTGTGCCATGTTATGAAGGGTATAGTGAAGGTCCAAGTTTTTTGGATTATGGAAGACCAGTCACTAGCTATGAAACTTACGGAGGAAATGCAAATTATGGTGCATCATACTATGGTGCAAATTATGGTACAGGTGCAAATTATGGTGCAAACTATGGTGCAAATTATGGACCTAACAGGGGAAATGAGTATGGTTCTGATTATTTTACTGAGAAAAACCCAGCTTGCAGTATCATGTAAATTTGGGAAAATAAAGAAAAGGAAAAAAAAAAAAATAGTAGGGTTTTCTCCTTTTTTGAGAAAAATAGAGTTGGGGTGGTGATTGTTGTAGTAATTAATGGTTACAAAATACCATATGATGAGTTAATGAAATAATGTATACATCGATGAGGGAACATTTATATGAAATTATTAGTATCTTGAATAACGAATGTTTGGTATTGTATTTATGAATTTAGGTTATCAATTAAATGTTTACGATGTTCATATTTTTATTTGTGAATGAGTTTGTTATTTTTTCATGGTATTTTGTTAACTATTTGAGACTATCTTTCTAGTTCGAAAATTTCCATGAGTATAGAAAAAGTAGTTATTATACAATATAGTCGCATGCCAACACTTGTTGGCACACGATTGCATTTGTAATGAGCCCCTTGCCTTGGTAAAATACTTGTGAATGGGCTTGTATCACTGAGCGGGTGTTTATTTTTTGTTTTGATTGGAGTCGTAAGTCTTAATAAGAAGTGGGATACCTTACCGAGAGTGTTTGTTTTTACTTCTATTTAGAAGTAGAACTTGTGATTGGAATAAGTACTATAGGGGGTGTTGATCACTTAGCACTGAGTGCTTAATGAAAATTTATTCCAATAATAACTTTATAATAAATTTGCAATGACTGATATTATTTCTCTTTTCACCCACAATTTCTCTTCTCCATCTCTTCTCTATCATGCGAAAAATGTTGATTTCACCACCACTATTCCCCCTTCCCTCTTCCGCTTATTTCTCCTCACTACTTTTTATTTTCTTCACTTGTTAGAGATTTACAAGGAACATAGAGTGATATTGCATATTTTTTGGTGGTGGCGGTGGAAGGCGATAGACAACTTCCTTCGTTGTGCTAAATTAAATGATAGTTTATTCAATCATTGAGCTAATGAACATTTGATGCACGAGGGACTAAGTAAATTGATGGTGAACAACCACAACTGTGTCAAATATTTGAATCACGTGAACAAAACGATATGGTTAATTTACGAGATTATATTACAAACAAAATATTAGTAAGAACTTTGGTTTGATAATGTTTTCTAAATATTCTTGTTCACACTTTGATATTCTTGTAATAAAAAGATATTTCTACATTATCTAGGATTTAGATAATTATTGGGTATGATTTTAAACACAACATTCATATCATATTTTCATTCAGCTGAGCTCATGAGGAAAAATTACCAAACAATTTTCATTCAACACCTAAAACCAAATAACTTTGACTTTACAATTTCCAATCAACAACTTATTCAATACCGAAACAAACAATTCATTTAAAAATTCATTCGAAACTTTCAACCCTAGTTAGAAGTTAACTTTTGAACACTTAGAAAAAACAAACGCCACCTAAATTAAAAATGGATAAACAAAGGAAAAGTTGGTTAAAAGTAACAAATAGAGTGAAAAATAAGCAAATAATGGCAATATGAATCACTCGTCTTGGAAAATAAGGTTGGAAGGTCCATAATTGCACAAGGGGCCCATATAATCGAATCCTATGATCAAGTTGCAAGAAAGAAACTCTCACCAACTCCACAATCTTCCTTTGGAGATATGATTTGGAAATTGAAATAATAGTGACTTTGTAAAATTAATTTTCTCCCTTTTTTTTTCACTACATCATTCTTCTCCGAGTAATTTTTCAGTGTCTTTTTTGGATTGTTTTTACACTTCTACCATTTTTATAGAAGCTTTAAACAGATGTATCATAAAATTACTCTTCTTCTCTTCCCTCTAAAGTTTTTCTATCTCGTGAGAATTAATGGGTTAATTCGTTGTAATAAAGAATCACCAAGAAATTAATCTAACACGAAATACCAATTATTCAAAGCTTATGTCAATGGATTACAACAATTGAGTTTTTTAGAATTGTTGAAGTTGTATCTCTTGTTTAGGATAGTAAAAAATCTAGTTTGATATTTCAGTTACAGTGATGCTCTTTCGAACCAACAATGTGTGCGACGATTCTCTATATATGTTTGTCAATAAAAGTTGATCTGATCCATTTACAAGAGTTAATATGGACTGTGTTCCCGACCCCTAATTGAACTATCCGATCTACTGGTTTATTCGAGTTGAGAAGTTGTTAGATTGCTCTGATTTAATTAGATTTGAGATCGAAGAAGGGAGAAAAACAATGATGTTAGGAAGGAGAGGGAGAGGATTTATTTATTTATTATTATTATTATTGAAATTCTTTCGGCCCTCTCAACAACACCATGAGGTGGCAACATTTGTACTAAAAAATTTGTACTCGATGACGTGACAATGTAATAGCATTATTACAAATGTTTTATTGTGAGCTACGCTTACGCTTACTGACATCATTAAATATAAGATTTGAGTAAAAAAATGAGTGAGAATAGAACTTTTGTAATATATATCTAACCAAAGCCTTCGCCTCCCTAATATCTCATTGTATGCACCGTCTACTTGTCAAACTCACTTTATTTTCATTTTATTGTGTGACCGAGTTTGCTTATATAAGGCTAAACTGAGACACTAGAATTAAAGTTTTGAAAAAAATAAATAAAAATTTGAACCTTGATGGGTTTGAGAAACATGAATCTTCCGTGGATGACAACTACTGAGGATCCCTAAGATTACTAGAACTTTGATGTAAATAATCACACAAGCCATTTTATAATGTTCATTAAACACTTCCAAGACTGTAAGTTATTTTATTGATAGTTAATCCAATACCAAATCTGAATCGAATAGGCTAAAAATAATTATTTATCTTTCATCTTAGAACCATTCTTAAGAGCCAGACCCTTAATGTCAGATCCGCGTCGGGGGAGCCTAAAAAATGCGATGAAGAAAAAAGAAAATGAAAAAACAGAAGAAGAAGAAAAACAGATGAAGAACATAAGAACAAATGAATAACATAAGAACAAATGAAGAAAATAGGATAATGAAAGATCTTAAAACTCCCCTGACACAGATCTAATGGTCTGGCTCTTAAGAATTGTTGTTTAAAAAATGTTAATTATTTGACCAAAAATTCTACAGAGGCAGGCCGGACAAGTCAGGCCCGCGTCAGGTTTGGCTTAATACCGTTCATCATTTTAGAGATGTGCATCTCGAGGATGATAGACGATATTGGGCCAAACCTAGCGCGGGCTTGGCATGTCCGGCCTGAAAAGCTCTTATTTGACTAATTTGCCATTATTTTATGGGCCTACTTTAAAATAGGTAAGGCCCATGACGAGTCTGAAGAACCACCACTCCTGATAAGAGAGGACAGACAACAGAGTCATCGTCAAGCCCAAGGTAGACTTTGATTCAATCTCGTCTCTTCCTTCCATTCAAACCCTCAGTTCTGACCAATCTACTGCTCTTCTCTGGATTTTATCTCAACCCCACATCCCAATCGATCCAATTCAGTCTACCATCAAAAGGGTCCCTTTGTATCTCAATAGTTCATCTTGTTGCACACCAAGTGTTGATCTAATTCATCAATGAGTTGTTGTCACCAAAAAGTTTGCTGCTTTCAGGCGTTCAGGTGATGGGTTTTGCACAAAGTCAATTCATTTTGTTGTAGCAACAAGGAATTCAGGTTTGGGTTTTCTTCACCTCAATCTATGGGTGTTCAAGTTCAATCCTGAAGTTGATACTTTGAGCTTTTTAGCTCATACCCTTTAAAGAATTTGATCTATATTCTAGTGGGTTTTGCAAGTTTTTGATGTTTAGGTGCTAGTTATTTATACCGTGTAACAAGTTGGGCTGTTTATGGATGTTTAATTAGTACTGATTTTTTGTATATATATATATATTTGGAAAATTTGGGGGGTGTAGAGATGCTCTATAAGAAGCCCCATGTTAAAACAGCGGCCTTTCGCCGGGTAGTGTCTTTATTTCTAGTGACTCTATTGGGAATTCTTCTACTAGTTTCTTTACTGAACACGGATAGAGTTTCAATGGCTATGATCTGGTCTATTGATGAGGATACTGACATTAATGAAGTTAGCAAATCAAACTATCAAATGCCTAGAGAAAAGCCAAAGTTACCCAAACAGACTGAATTGTCGATTTCTCTAGAGAAGAGGAACAAGTTGCCCCCGAGAAATTTAGATCTTTTCCCGAAGTTAGCGAAGGACCATATTACAATTGTTATGTATGTTCATAATCGGCCACGGTATCTCGAAGTAGTTGTTCGGAGTTTAGCAGCGGTTGAAGGGATTAATGAGACATTATTGATAGTTAGCCATGATGGGTACTTCGAAGAGATGAATAAGATCATAGAAGGTATCCGGTTCTGCCAAGTGAAACAAATATTTGCTCCATTTTCACCACACTTGTTTCCCAATAGCTTTCCTGGTGTTTCACCAGGGGACTGCCATGGGAAGGACAACGCATCGGAGAAAAAATGTAAAGGGAATCCTGATCAGTATGGTAATCACCGGGCGCCAAAAATTGTTTCGTTGAAGCATCATTGGTGGTGGATGATGAACACTGTGTGGGATGGATTGGAAGAAACCAGAGATCACATTGGTCATATTTTGTTTATAGAGGAAGACCATTTCATTTTTCCCAACGCGTATAGGAATCTTCAGATTCTTACAGCATTGAAACCTAAGAAATGTCCCCAATGCTATGCTGCAAACTTGGCGCCATCTGATGTGCTTTCTAAGGGAGAAGAGATAGAGAATCTGATTGCTGAAAAAGTTGGCAACGTGGGTTATGTGTTTAACAGAACCGTCTGGCAGAAAATTCACTCCAAGGCAAGAGACTTTTGCTTCTTTGACGAGTACAACTGGGATATAACCATGTGGGCTACTGTTTATCCCTCGTTTGGGGGTCAGGTTTACACACTAAGGGGGCCTAGGAGGAGTGCAGCTCACTTTGGAAAGTGTGGGTTACACCAGGGGCAAGGGGATAAGGGTGCATGCATGGATAATGGCATTGTGAACGTCGAAGTAGAAGAGAATGACAAGGTTGCTAACATCAAACCAGAGTGGAGGCTGTTTACAATCAGGAATCAAGCAGGGTATCAAGCTGGATTCAAAGGCTGGGGAGGATGGGGGGACGAAAGAGACCGTCAACTATGCTTGGATTTCGCACGTATCTATCACTTTACTCGGAGCTGAGCAATTGATCTAAAGGTATAATTGTTGTATATCTCAAGTGTATCAGTGATTTGAATTAGCGTAGGTACGGGATGTTTATTTACTTATTTGAACATAGTGGAAAGTTTAACATAGGGTCAGCTACACTCTGCTTTTTGTCGTCCGCTACACCCTACTTTTTGTCTTGTTGTTTCCAGTATTGCATGAGTGATATCTTATTTTTCATATGAATTTCAGCGAGCTTGTTGTGTTGTAGTTCTATTGATTTCAATTTTTATTTTTTTTGTGTGGCTTTATTTGTTTTGGGGATGGAGGCATCAGGCAATAACTGGTTCAACAGTTAATATTTACTTTGTGCTTACGGTCTTTCACATGCTGCCTGTGTTTGCTATTCTTTCAGCAACATATATAAGAGGCAAGTGAGTTTCCTTGTCATGGTAGAACATAGCCTTTCTGGAGAAATTTCCATTTGCTTGTTTACTTGTCTTCCAGATCTTTGGTTGCTTGTGATTTTTTGCACAATAGAGGAAAACATCAATTTTTGTTAGTCCATTATCCCGTAGCCATATGGGAACACATTTAATTATTAATGTAGAAAATTAGTGATGTTTCTTGGGTTGATGGTGGTTTGAGCTAAGTAAATGTGGTTAGAATTTAGAATTTTAGGGTGTTCGTTGGTTCAAAGGATAATTTTCTTTAGAAAATTTGTCAAAAATGAGAAGGGAGAGGTGGGAAAGAATGATGATGGAGGATAGAATGAAGAACATTAATTTTGTGAATTACAATATTGTGGAAAAAGTTTTCTTAGGGATAGCAAAGAAAACAATTTCCAAAATACATGGTCATCACCAACCCTTAAGGTGGACATACAATCAGAAAAAAGTGTCTTATGAGTTCTGAGACTCTTGCATTTCAGTCTTACCAAGTCACAAGAATCACAACAAACCTAGCAATGAGTAGCCACTGAGCTTGACCAGAAAAAAGAGCACCACTGAGGTCGACCAGAAAAAATCCCGAGTAACTCACCTTTCACACCAATCTGCAAAATTATAGGTAGCACTAGTAAAATCATTCTACTTGTTATTTTCTCCTCTTTATTATTTTCTTGGCTTAGTATATAGGCTCCTAGGATATCACATAGTGACCGATAGCAGTACCATTTAGAAACAAACATGAGAGCTTGGCTTGGACAGGCATCTGATTCTCAATAAGTGTCTGCATACATCGAGCTTTATATTATTTTGTACTTCAGAGATTCCGAATTTCTGATAGGAAAGCACTCATGTTGCTCACTGTTCACTTTTGCCGAAAGAGTTCAGCATCTGCTAGTGAGTTATCACTAGCATCTGCATTGCCAACAACCACTTTTCTTTTTTTCTTATCGTTTTTTGTTTGTGTGGTTTTGATTTTGATCATCGAGTGCGTTACAGAAATATTTTTCCTTATAAAGAGATATTATGTTACAAAAGTTCGACATTATAAAGACGTATTGTCTTTACTCCTCAAGTAGTCATTATATATCGGCTTATTCTGTGGCATTACAATTTTCTTATTGGAATTGTGTATTGGTAATACTGTAGTTGTTCATCGCATTTGTCAGCGTTTGGTGAAAAGGTTGACATCTTCACAAATTCAAGCTGGAGATGCTCTAAGACATTATTTTTTATGAACACAGTCTAAAAGTAATTTGAATAAAACTTATAATCTCATTGTCACACTAAGAAAATAAAACAATAACAGTAACAAAAAAAACTATACCTTAATCAAACCAGCACAAACTGAACGTATAAGGAATCGCATGAAAGTGAGAGCAGTCTGTATAAACTGTTTCAAGTTTTTGGGATCGAATATCACAATAAATGAGTGATGAATCTTCAAATTCTGGTTCCAGCTTCAATACGATTTTCTCATCGTCAGCGCTGATGATTAGAATTGAGTAGCAATCTAATCCTGTAATTCCTTGAAAGTTGATCTTATACTTGTTTACCCACACAGCTTGGTGAGCATGGCGAGAATCTTCCTCCATCAACATCCATATTTGTAATTCATTCACAAACTCATTCGCATATATGCAGTGTGCTAAACATAAACACCCTCTGAGTTTCATTAATGACAGTGACAAAGGTGTTGAAGTAATCCCATAAAACTCACAATCCAACTCCGCAGGGGTGGGGATTAGTTGACCGAATTGCTCTTCTCCAACATCGAATGACACTATTCTAATCCACTTATGCATGTCCGTATGAGCCATCCAATACAACCATCCATTCACGTATATTCCATTGAATCGAATTGAATAGTTTGGATAGTTAGGATTTGAAATCGTTCTCCAAGAATTTGAATTATTCCCCAGAGTGAAAACCGCGCAATCTACACAAGCATCATCATCAGAAGCCATTAGAATTACTTTATATTCCTTAGTTGATTCATGAAATCCAAACCCCATTTGAAGATGAGCATATCTTCCTTCCTGATAATCATATTTTGGAAGGGTCATGTATTTTCCAATGGTAGGATTACAAACTCGAATAATATCATTTGAACTTAGAATGCAAATCAAACCATTAATAGAGTACACATTGCAGTAATCTCCATCAAGGACATTCTCCATTACAATCAAATCTTTGTTAACAACCCCTTCGTCGAAAGAAGACATGTGAGTAACATTTTTCTGATCACCTTGCAAGATAAGGAGACTTCCATTGCTTAGTTCAGGTTGAAGAAACAAAGCAGAAATAAAGGAATTCCAAGCTTTGCAAACGCACCTGAATTTGAATAGCTCATGCTTAGGGACCAAATAGTTCGAGAGTATGTCGAAGATAATATCCTCAGGGAGATGAATATCAATGGAGTCTCTTCTTGGACTCTCTGGGAACTCTCTTCTTGCAATCTTTCTTCGTTTTTTCAATTTCCTTCTCTGGTTTTCCATGGTTTATTGTTAATTTTTTATTTTTTTGATTACTAGTTTAAATAAGCCAAAATATATTTAGTAAACCAATTGTGATTTTTTAATTAGTTTCTTTTTTTGAGAACTTTCCCATAATTATCTTTCCATAACATAATATTAGAATGTCATGATATTAGCATGTCATGATTAACTTTCCATAAAATTAGTATGTCATGATTAACTTTAGAGCATCGATAATAAGGGAAGGATTAGAGGAGCCTTTTTATCTTCTAATTAACTACCTAAAGAGACTGTTTTATGAGTAAGAACAAATTATACTGGGAGGAGATCATCTTCATCAAAATTGATAAAAAAAAAAAAGGATGACACTAAATTTGTTGATAATTAACACTTAAACCTGATGTTTCTAAATACTCGAGGTGATTCGCCAGTCATTTTACTGAACAAAATTCGGGTTTCCTTAGCTCCGATTTAAGAACAAAAGTTACTGAACTTAAAACTTTCAAAAATTCGAGTATTAACAATTTTCCATTCAGTATACATGCATTTTACATTAGCAATTGCTGAATTAAAGCAGGATTTTGTTTTATGGAATGCGAGCTGAGTTTTCAGGATCTCATAACCTATCAAAGATCAACATATAGTCGATTGGGTTCGAACCCATAACCTAGTGGTACCATCCGCTAAGCTATAACGATTGAATTGTCAGTCATGCTATCGGCAATGGTGATAAGTTACTTTCACACTTTTCATTTTCAATACCAAAAGATAAAGATCGATTCCTATTGATGTACTAACAGGTCGAGATCCGTAGACAGGCCCATGAATTTGCTTTGTGCACCCAATTGTTGATTTATGTAATAAACAATTATGTTGATAGATACGTGACTTTAAAAAAAGGAAAACAAGTATAAGATTGTCATGGTAGGGTTATATCATATGGTTGGTTAAAATCAGTATTTAAAAAGTGCTAGGTGGTGGGCAGATGGCGAGTAGGTGCCTAGCATCCAAGGGCTTAGGCGGCGTATAAGCGGTTTTAGGTTTTGTATTATAACTTTAATAATTTACAAAAGTTAAGCATAATACCTTATCAATTGCATCCAATTTAATGCCAAGATACATATGTAAAATTTAAAAACATGAAAAATTAACAATCACGAACAAAATTTATTAAAACTCAAATGACTGAAGTTGGTTATGATGGGTACTTTATACAAAGTTGAGTTTGTGGACAAATATCCAAACCTACTATTTTTTTTTTCAAATTGCATGAATAACCTCAGTCATGTTTGATAAAATCTACATTACTAAAATTGATACCGACAGATCCTTTGAGAATTCCATTAAGTAATCACCATTTGCTACATTTAGACATATACTAAATAAAAAATAATAAAGTTGTTTATTTCTATAAAAGATGAAAGAAAAATAAAATAAGAACACAATCAGCCTTATAAATAAATAAATAAATAAAACTCGCCCAGACCCGCCTAGACTGCCTAGAATCCGCCTAGGCCGATTTTTATAATACTGGTTAAAATAACACAACACCTAATAATACAAAAAATCGCAAAAAAAAAGAAAAGAAAAAGGATAGCGATGTTTGGTTGCATTATTTTCAACATTTTGTTGTATGGAATGCATTTTTAATCTCATATAGGACTAGGAGTTGCGTAACTTGCGTTCTCATGTTTTTCTACACACATTGACAATGATAGGGTTGGACCGAATGCTCTAATGGAATGCATGAAAACATGACTATTTTCCTTTCACTCTACAAATTTCAACTTCAACGTTTGAATTCCAAAATCAATTCATTTTCTTTAGTTTTTAGCTATTATTTGTATTTTTATTTGAGTAAGGCTACATGGCGAGGAAATGAGCGAGAAAACCAGCGAAGGGAGTGAGGTGGAGGGAGGGGAACCATTCACTCCCCTTGGGATGCGCGCGTTGAATTTTCTTGCACGCATCCCGAGGGGAGTGAATGGTTCCCCTCCCTCCATCTCACTCCCCTCGCTGGTTTCCTCGCTCATTTCCTCGACATTTAGAATTCCCCTTAGGAATTTTATTTGGAAAGCGAACAGGAGTTTGAGTATCCTCAAACCTTATATGATGAAGATTATAATTGTTCAAATATTCACTCGTTACATTATCAACATCAATATAGAATTGAATCAAAATCCCAACGAATAATCTAATTAGTTCTAATTCAATGGTCTCCAGGTGTAAGAATAATCTTTCAAAGTGGTATGCTAAAGAAGTGGTTGTTTGGTACATCTAGCATAACTTTACTCTTTCATAAGCACCAATTAATCCTTTAATCACCCTTATGACTTCATTGAGTCATTCATACATGATGTAGAGTTCAAGATGTAAGAGAAGTCGATGTATAAAATAAGAGAGCAATAAACCATGACAGAGAAACCATTGAATGTTAGATCTAAACTAGCATCCATACAAGATTTTAATAAACATCTGCATTCTATATGTATTATTATCCTCAGTTAACTGAATTTAAAATTTAGGCTCTTGTTTCGATAAGATTTTTTAAAAGTATATTTTTTTTTATTGATCGAGCTGTGGTAACCTCAAATTCTTTGTTTTGACCCACAATAATTGCTTTATTTTCTAATAAAAAGCAATTATGTTGGGTGAAAACACTCTTTTAAGAGTTGGTTCCTGAATAAGCCTTTTCCCATTCCAATACTGTTGTTTTTTTTTTTAGCAATGATTTGCATCCTCTAATGGTGTCATGGTGACATATGCCCCTTATATGGCAAAGATGTAATATCAACAGAAAACATTCTGGTGCATAATATCTCCTCTCCTCAACCCAAAATGGAAATAGAAATTAAAAAAATGGAGAAATGATTCCAAAAAAGAAAAGAAAAATGATATAAAAACAAACAGAAATTCTAGGGGGCGAGGGGTAAGAACAGTCTGGGCCCTGGGGTGCACAGTTTTAATATCATATTCAAGAGTTTTGAGAGTTTCACCATTTGACAGGCAGAGGGGAGTGTAGTGGAAGTGTGTGTAGAATTCAAGCTGGATTCACGGGTGTGTTTTTTGCTTTGTGTCTTGTGAGTTGTGACCATTAACCAATCTCATGGTTAGGTAACTACCTCTTTACCTTTTGTTCAATTTGTATTTCTGATTGGTGCTCTAATTTGAAGTTTTGAACTATACCCATCACAGGGAGAACCCAAAAATCAGCTGGTTTGATTGAATTGGTCACTGGGTGTGGAAGGAATTTCAGCAGATTAAGGTACACTCTGCAATGGGTATTTAATGTTTTTTGAGTTTGTAATCTGTTTTTGTTAGTGGATTAATGGTGATTACTTTTTGTCGTGTTCATTGTTGTGAAAGGGTTGTCAGAATCAAGAGTGGGAGCTGACTCTAGAGGAATTGCTGATTAATGGGCATTTGAAAGTTTGACCTCTTTTAGTGTTTGTTGTGGATTTAATGATGATTGCTTTAGTTTCTATGGTTGTGAAGAAGTTTTAAGGAATCAAGAAAGGAAATAGAAGCATTAATAGTGTTCTGGCATATTAGGTTTTGTGTTTGTTTGCTGTGGATATAGTGGTGAATACATGGTTGTGGAGGGGTTTTAGGTATCAAGAGAAAGAATCCACTTTAGATAAGTTATTGTGGAATCTGGTTCGTGTCTCACCTTTTCCACTTTGTGGGTTTATGGGGGAGAATATATTCATGAAGTTTATCTGAACTTTTTTTTTGGATCCTTTTTTTTGGGCATTGTTGTGGTTCTGTGGGATCTGAAATGGATATGGGTATAGCTGTTCTTAACTGAAAGGGTGGTGGTTTTGTTTGATGTGGTCGAGTGGATTTTTCGTGATTGGGATGGAATAAGTTGAACTGGGATTGAATGATTTGATTTCTGTCTATTTTGCGGAGATTCTGCTGTTTTAGTTAGTGAAAACACAATGATTTGATTTCATGGAAGTTATGGTGTTCTAGTGAGTGAAGATATTCGAGTTTTTGTTCAAGTTGTCGGGATTAGTTTGTGAGGGTTCTGGTGCTTTAGTTATAGTGACCAAAGCCAATTATTGGTTTCAAGAGTGTAACTTGCCTCCTCTTGAAAACACTAGTGTAGAGATATATATAGCTATGATGTATCAGAGAACCCTGTCTGCGGGGAAGAAGGGATGATAGATGTCGTTCAAATCAAGCAGCGCAGCGTGTTCGCGGAGCAGCTCCACTCCATCCAAGCATACAGCTCGTGTGGTCGCACAGACCTCTGCTGATGCAAGGCTTCATGTCGACTTTGAAGAGTCCGAACAACAGTTTGATTACTCCACATCAGTTAACATCTCTAGTGCTGACAGCACTGTTCCCTCTTCCACAGTATCAGCCTACCTCCAAAAGATACAGAGAGGAACTCTCATCCAGCCCTTTGGTTGTTTGATTGCCGTGGATGAACATAATTTTACTGTTCTTGCGTACAGTGAAAATGCAGCTGAGATGTTGGACTTGACCCCACATGCAGTGCCCAACATGGAGCAACAAGAAGTTCTCCAAATTGGAAGTGATGTTCGGTCTCTTTTCAAGTCCTCGGGTGCAGCGGCACTGCAGAAAGCTGCCAGTTTTGGTGAAGTAAATCTCCTCAACCCAATACTTGTACACTGTAAGAATTCAGGCAAACCTTTCTATGCAATTATGCACCGGATTGATGTGGGCATGGTTATCGATTTTGAGCCTGTAAATCCTGCTGATGTTCCTGTAACTGCTGCTGGGGCGTTGAAATCGTATAAGCTTGCAACAAAAGCTATTTCGAGACTTCAGTCTATACCAAGTGGGAACATCTCCTTGTTATGTGATGTAATAGTTCGGGAAGTTAGAGACTTGACAGGTTATGATAGGGTCATGGTATACAAGTTTCATGAAGATGAACACGGCGAAGTGCTATCAGAGTGTAGGCGTCCCGAGTTGGAACCATATCTTGGTTTGCACTATCCAGCAACTGATATACCACAAGCTTCAAGATTTTTATTCATGAAGAACAAGGTTAGGATGATATGCGACTGCTCTGCATTACCAGTGAAAGTAATACAAGACAAGGAAGTGGGACAGTCGTTAAGTCTTGTTGGGTCAGCGCTGAGAGCTCCACATGGGTGTCATGCACTGTATATGGCAAATATGGGTTCCATGGCTTCTCTTGTGATGGCTGTGACGATTAATGACGATGATGAGGAGATGGAGGGTGATCAGAGAAAGGGAAGGAAGCTATGGGGATTGGTTGTTTGCCATCACACAACCACTAGGTTTATTCCATTCCCACTTAGATATGCTTGTGAGTTCTTGATACAAGTCTTTGGTATACAACTTAACAAGGAAGTGGAGTTAGCAGCCCAATTGAGAGAGAAGCATATTCTGCAAACACAAACCGTACTATGCGACATGCTAATGAGGGATGCTCCTATAGGCATTGTTACTCAATCACCTAATGTGATGAACCTTGTTAAGTGTGATGGTGCTGCACTATACTTCAGGAACAACTTTTGGTTGCTGGGGGTAACCCCTACAGAAGCACAAATAGGAGATATAGTCACATGGCTTCATGAGTATCATGGTGCAAGTACAGGGCTCAGTACTGATAGCCTTGTGGAAGCTGGTTATCCAGGTGCATCAATTCTTGGGGATGCGGTATGTGGAATGGCTGCTGTTAGGATTACGTCAAAGGACTTCCTCTTCTGGTTTCGCTCGCATACTGCGAAAGAAATCAAATGGGGTGGTGCAAAGCACAACCCTAGTGAAAAAGATGATGGCAGGAAGATGCACCCTCGATCATCATTCAATGCTTTCCTGGAGGTCGTTAAGCATCGGAGTCTACCATGGGAAGATGTTGAGATGGACGCCATCCATTCCTTGCAGCTGATATTGCGAGAATCCTTGCAAGACGACACTCTGAACAATTCAAGGACACTAGTGAAGGCACCAGTAGGTGAAACAAGCATCGAACGGGTGGATGAACTTCGCTTCGCTGCAAATGAGATGGTTCGTCTTATTGAGACAGCTTCAGTTCCCATCATGGCTGTTGATGCCTCTGGTACCATAAACGGGTGGAATTTAAAATCAGCGGAATTAACAGGATTGTCTGTGCAGCAAGCAGTTGGCATGCCATTAATTGATGTTGTTAGAGACGATTCGGTTGAACTGGTGAAAAGAGTCCTCGACTTAGCTATGCAAGGTAATCGTACACTTACTTTTGACTCGTTTCTAAAATTACAGTTCATCTTGTTTTTCTTCATATCTTTTTCCATTGGTTTCTTATTCATGCCTTGGATTTCAACAATTTGTACTGGAGGAATTTTTGCATTGCTTTCATGTTACCTCTTGCTCCATTTTGTCAGTAACAGTAAGAACACCACGTTACATACTCGGATCATAAATACTATCTGTAAGAGAATCTTTTGCCTAGCCAGCCTAATGATTAACATCTTTTCCATTAGTTTATTTTCCTTGTTTAAAATATAGAGATAGTAATATATACCACAAATATTACAACATACATGAGTCAGCTTAGTGACACCCTGTCCTTATTTACATTCAAAACTTTCTCAATGTATACACAGACGTACTCACAGCTCAATTTCCTCAAAGCGATGTTGTTGGAAGTCCCAACACCACACCAAAGCTAAAAGTTTCATTACTACGGCCTTTTTTTGGAACTTCATTTATTGGACACCCCTTCTGTTGCGTTAATATAATTCTCTGTGGCATGTGATCTGGTTTCTCCCATGGCATATGTTCATTGATAGAATATGTTCTTGTTGTTGGGAGTAATAAAAAGGTAACTTAATGATTTTCAACTTTCTTATATTTCTGTTGTTCCCATATCCAGGTGCAGCACTCCTATTTCTCCTCTCTCTTCTTTTGAGAATTTCACGCACATTGTATCCAATACAGTGGAGGTTTCAATTTTTCCCATGAACCACTTTTGGATGTCACAAGCTTATATTGCATTTGTTGTTCTTGGTGCCTTGTATGTGATGCATTTTTGTCATCTCATTTTACCGTAGTGGCAGTTTTCCCTTGTTGGTCTATGGCTCTAATAACTACCTCTCTGAATGTTATATTTTCATGGTTCAAGTACATACGTTGTGATCTTTTGTTAACCTTATTCATGCTCCGCAGGTAAAGAAGAACAGAATATGGAAATCACGCTTAAGATGTTCAGACCACAGGAAAACAAGTGTCCCGTGGTTTTCGTTGTTAATGCTTGTTGTAGTCGGGACGTGAATAGTAACGTTGTAGGAGTTTGCTTTGTTGGACAAGATTTAACAGGGCATAAGATGGTGATGGACAAATTCACTCGTATCCAAGGCGATTATACTGCAATTGTCCGAAACCCATCTACAATTATTCCTCCAATATTTATGCTCAATGAGTATGGTTGTTGTTTAGAGTGGAATGATGCTATGGAGAAATTATCCGGTTTGAAGCGGGAGGAAGTAATTGATAAGTTGCTTGTTGGAGAGATATTTAGTCTTCATAAATTTGGTTGCCGAGTGAAAGACCAAGACACATTGACGAAGTTACGGATATTGCTGAATGGTATAATTACTGGCCAAGATGGGGATAAGGTGTTGTTTGGTTTCTTTCATCAACAGGGTGAGTATGTTGAAGCCTTACTCTCTGCAAACAAGCGAGTGAATACTGAGGGTAAGGTCACTGGTGTTCTCTGTTTTTTGCACGTTGCTAGCCCCGAACTTCAACATGCTCTGCATGTGCAAAGAATGTCAGAACATGCAGCAATGAATAGCCTCAAGGAGTTGGCATATATTCGTCAAGAAATAAGAAATCCTCTTCATGGTATTACATTCATCCGTGATCTCATGAAAGATTCTGATTTGACCCGAGAGCAGAAGCAACTTCTTAGGTCGAGCACTCTATGTCAAGAGCAGTTGGCAAAAATCTTAAATGATACTGATTTAGAGAGCGTTGAAGAATGGTACGAAATTTTGTATTTGATCTTGATGATTTGCTTATGTAAAAGCATGCTCTATTGTGATACTTTCCTGTTTATGATGCAAATAAATTTTTATCTTTATCACAGCTATTTGGAAATGAAAACTGTTGAGTTCAACCTCGGGGAAGTTTTAGATGCGGTTACAATTCAAGGAATGCCTCTGAGCAGGGAACGGCAGGTGCCGCTTGTTCATGATTTTCCTGCAGAAGTATCTTCCATGTACTTGTATGGAGACAATTTGAGGCTCCAGCAAGCCCTGTCCGCCTTCGTGACCAATGCACTCTTGTTTGCCCAATCATCAGAAGGCTCCGAGGTTGTGTTCAGAGTTATTCCAAGAAAGGAACGGATTGGGACTGGAATACACATTGTTCATCTCGAATTTCGGTAATTCTAATTTCTTTGCATATTTTTTTTTTGTCTGTCTTTCAATTCCATTAGTTTTTGGATTAATGGAATGCAGAGATGCTCATCTCTCTGCATGTAAGCTATTTGTTGAGATCTATATGTTATCAATGCAATAGTCACAGAGGCTAAGTATGAATATGATAGGACGTCAATTCACAAAATTGTGTTAATTTGATGAAATTGCGTTAAAACCTCTATTTCGAAAAACATTTTTTTTTATTATACACACACGTGTAGAATATAACGTCTTGTGTGCATCACATTCAGAATGCATGAATCTATATGGCGAGTCAATGAGGAAATTTTTGCTCCACTCTTGCAATCATGCATATAGCATGTATAAAAACAGTTGATACCAACATATTTGGATCCTCAAGGGAATTTGATTCTCTGGATCATACATACATATTTTGAAAGGCTGCATTTGAAAGATCTTTTGTAGATACCAACATATAGAATTTTAGAAACAATGACAACCAGACTTGTTATGTTATGCGGAGACTGATAATACTTGTCAGCAAGGCTATTTTACATCTCTGAGGCTCACGGTAAAAGTCTGGTCAGAATAGAAATGGGCAGCTAGGCAAATCACTTTAGAGCTATATTCCATAACAACATGGCGGGTGGCCGGGTTGATGCTGGTATTGGACTCAGGTACAAGGTTTGAGACTTGGCGACTAAGATACCCACGGAAATGGGGACAGGACCATATATTAGGATAGAAATTTTCAATAAGAAACTTCATTTTTACGGATATATTCTTTTCGTGTAGATCAATAGTACAATACGTATTGACATGATATTCTCATAACATGTATAAAGAATTGGAACCCTCAAAGGACAAGTAAAAATGTTAGCGTTAGTTCCCATTGGAATGTCCTTGCATTGGATTAGAGTGTGACCTTTTAGTATTTATTTACGTATTTATATGTTGCCTTGTGGGCATCAGTAGAATTTGTGTGAATCTCATACTTTCCTGCGTATATTTTATGAGTTCTCTTGATTTGTGTTTTTGGTGAGAGATTAGTATAATTTTCAAGGCTTGTTACCCATCATCTCAGTGTGTATGGATGATACATCCATTTCTAATAATGTAGTTTTCTTTGGCAGTGTCGCTCACCCAGCTCCCGGGATTCCGGAGGGTTTGATCCAAGAGATGTATAACTACAGCCAAGGTGTCTCAAAGGAAGGTCTTAGCTTGTACATTAATCAGAAACTTTTTAAGACCATGAATGGAACTGTTCAGTATCTTAGAGATGCAGAGAGAGCGTACTTCATCATCCTTGTTGAGTTCCCCTTGGTTCACCGTCGCACCCGAGGTGACAAATGAGATTCTAACTGTCATCATTATTTCACAATAAACCTCAACAACCTGACTTGGCAGTGTATTTACTTCGGAGAATAGCTTGTTCAAAGATTCAGGTGGGAGGGTGTGTTTGCTCAGGAGAATAGCTTGCTGAAGACTTGGGTAGGAGACCAAGACGTCTTGAAAGACTAGTTGACCAAGACGTTGTCTTCTTATCTGGAAATGTTAGTTGGTTCACAACATACTCAAACACTGTCAAAGTGAGTGTTGTAAATTGCGATATTTCTTTGTACATTATTATAAGTCTTGGTGAGTTCAAGTAAATCATAAAATTTCTACTGATGCTTTCACATTCTATAAAGAGGATCATTTTCAAAACTTTTCAAACTGTGAAAGTTCTTCCTGGTAATGGACCTTTTCAAAGCTGAAAACTTTTGTCTATATGGTTGATTTGATCAGGCTTAACTTTGGATTAAACATGGGCTAGTACCCCTGACCTGCATGACTTGCACCCACGAATGGGGGTCTTATCGTTATTGCACTTTTAACTTATTAATATAAATTATGTTACGGATCTTATAAAGGTGTTGTGCGAGGTGAAGCATTGCTAAAAAGTAACAACAAAACAATAGCAGCTTTAGGTGAAGCCCTTCACTAACAGCTCTTGCAGAGGTTTCAATTGTAATAGATCATTCTGTCAGAGCTTTTTACCAATTGTAGTTGATCATACAGTACGACTTAAAGATCAATCAACAAAATACATTATTAAAAATTCAGAAGTTGTCTATATGATGAAGGCTTTGCTGCTTTTTCTACTTGACAACAACATTTTAACGCTTGTAGCAATAAAAGAATTTTCCTAAACGCAATTCTTGCCAAAATTATGGTATTCACGGCGGCAACAAAATTGTCATCACCTTAAGTTACATGTTCAGTTTGTAATGAGAGTGCTAAATCTTTCTAATAAGTGGACGGAATTCTGACACTATACATCTCAACTAACACCTAGAAATTCTAAACCTCTTGCTGAAGGTGTCAAACCATGCTGAGACAAATACTGAGCATTATAAAACTTGCTCAAGTGCCTCAGTCCATTATCGCACAAAATTGTCACAATTGTGTGTCCAGGGCCAATTGACTGTGCTACACGAACAGCTCCCACACAGTTCATAGCGGAAGAACTTCCAACAAAAAGCCCATCGTTCCTCAGCAAAAACCTGATAGTGAAATCCAATTTATTAGACATTTAAGTGAGGTGGAATCGGACAATTAGAAATGTCGTGCCCTCCACCACAATGATGTGTTGTAGTTACCTCGACATTTCTACAGCTTCCATGTCTGTTCCACGGAAGGCTCCATCAAGTTCCGCCATCATGAAGTTCTTGGTTAGTCTGTTGATTCCAATTCCTTCGGTTATGGTGTCAAATGGGTTTTTCAGTCTCTTTCCTTCAGCTTCCTCTCTGGTGTACATCACCCCTCTTGTCACTTTATTGAACAGGCCAGAACCAGGAGGATCAACCAGAAAACACTTGATATTAGGATTCTTTTCCTGCAGAAGATGAACAACAATTTTAATGCGGCATCACAAGATTATAGGCTTTGAACGTGGAAAACTTGGCTGGCTCAGAGTGATCTCTTTTCAATTTCTTATGCCCAGCCAACAAGCAAGGAAAAGATCTATTTGCATGAAGAACTTACTAGCAAAACCAATTATAGTGAAAAAAAATAAAAAATAACATGAAACAGACCAAAATGATAAGTGTTAAAGGACTTGAACATTATGTGAACAAACCTGAAGAAACCGAGAAACACCAGCAACAGTGCCACCTGTGCCTGCAGCTGCCACAAAAGCATCTAATTCACCACCAGTCTGTTCCCAGATCTCAGGCCCGGTTCCCTCATAGTGGGCTCGAAAGTTTGCCAGGTTCTCAAATTGATCTGCAAAGAAACCACCTTTACAATCACTGGAGAAAACCGAGTCATGTTCCTCTTTTTCAGATATCTGACCATCCATATGTTCCAAGTCCATTTGATCAAGTTTTCTTTGCTTTAATGCTAATTCCTTTGCTTCCGCTGCTCTTCTCCTGGCAATATTAACATAGTGATCTTTGTGTGTAATTGACACTGGTCGCACTCTTTCAACGGTAGCACCAAGAGCTTCAATTATTTGAGACTGAAAAAGTTTTGCAGAAAAGGATCATAAGGTAAGAACGTTGTGATAGCTAAAGAAGACAATAGCTCATGTTCTAGAGTGGTCCTTGTTTGATATTATGCATGCTAAGTAAGAAAGTAATCAGAAAAAGGTCTGAACAGAGTAGGCGTAAATGAGGCACAATATTGAGCAACATCTACTTATGCAGGTTAAATATACAACCATTTCGGGAAAATGTGGACACATGGATGAATCCATACCAAACCATGTATACTGGCAATAGACCATTTTCGATTTCAAAGACTTCAGCAGTTCATGTGCACTTGAAAGAGAGACATCCGCTCAACCACAGTCAAGTAATATTGACCAGAAGTGGCCAGCTAAGTCAACTGATCACTATCAGACAAGTGTTTATGAATCCATACCAAACCATGTATACTGGCAATAAAACATTTTCGATTTCAAAGACTTCAGCAGTTCATGTGCACTTGAAAGAGAGACATCCGCTTGACCACAGTCAAGAAATATTGAACAGAAAGTGTCCAGCTAAGTCAACTAATCACTATCAGACAAGTGTTTATGGATTTGGCAAACACAGAGATGGCTATACAAGCAATCTTTTGACCGATGCAAAATCAGTAACAACAAAATTATATACTTGAATGCCTAACATGAAAAACATCAGGTAAAATTAGATAAGAAATATGCACCTTCTCCAAAGCAGCATCATCAGGAATAACAACATGGCATTTGCACCCATAAGCAGGAGCAACAGTAGCTAAGCTTATAGCAGTGCTTCCAGCACTTCCCTCAGTTACTACTCCCCCAGGAACCAGCTCAGCAGACTCTAAAGCCTGCAAAGAAAAGCAATAGTTGGAACCATTGAAAAAAATTGTGTGTTTGGACAATAAGCCAAATCGGTGAAAAACAAATCAGCAAAAAATTTGATGAAAAAAGTTCCTTAGTTCACTATCCTAAATATATTACAAGACCCATTATTGACAATCCACAATCAATTCATTCATCTTCAGCGTCCCTAACTATTATTTTGCAGCTTTATGACAGATGTGACAGACTACTGCTGTAGAGAACGATACAGCGTTTTATAGAGCTAAAGAAGCAACATAACCAACTAAAGACCAATTTTCCATAGTGACCATAAGCACATTGAGAAGCCTCATGTTGAACAGGTTATGGTTCTCCAACTAAATTCCATCAATCAGGCACCAGCTTTCCTTGGGAAATTGAAGGCGGGTCTAGTATATGATTCTGCTGATAGGACTTCAAGGCTTCAACCTAGTAACAGTCAGCACTTCCATTTAACTTGATAGGATGCTGGGAACTCAAGTTTATCATGCTTTGTCAGACTCAGCCTACATAAAAGGACCAGACACAAATAGCAATTATTTGTGATGCGAACCACACTGGACCTGCTAAAGAGTTTTATTAAGGCTCTGACTAAATGAGCACCAAAAGGTGTCTGACATATCAACTTCCTAAAATATTAACTCGAAAATGTCTATTAAACATTCATAGAAGGCATAGATAGAAACTGCATCTTTCTTAACCCTATACAAGTAGAAGAAAAGACGTTCAGATATGAATATAGTTCAATGAATGCTTATCCAACAAAAATGAACTGGGACATTATTGAACATACAATATCTTGAAAACCAACCGAGCATATAAACAAAACAAAATGAAAAAAACCCTACTTTGACATCCAGTTTTTACTAACATTGTTAGGAACATGGCGTCCTCTCGTTGGTTTTTCAAAAGACACATCCACTTTGTCAAAAACCATTAATATGAATTATCACAATGCAAAGAAAGGTAAAAACAAGTGTGTGCAATACACACATTCAAATGCATTATCAGCAAACAATATTGCACAACTCGCATTTTTTTTTTCTTTTACATTCAAAAGTATATATGCAATTGATTCATACTATCATTGATTTATTTCATCAGCCATACTAAATTACATCCGCTTCGTTTACTGTGTTGATTACCATTCCTTTCTTACCAAAGATGCATACTTGACATATAGTTTCATATTGTAGACAACAACAAACAAAATAATCGAACTTATCAGTGATTCTTCCACCTGCCACAGTATATAATCACCTAATAGTCTAAATAATGTATCACCAAAACAATTTCAATTATCATAAAAATTGCACTGAATGAACCACCAAATGTTGCATTTTTCAATCACTCTCTCCTCTAAGAATTACTAAATTCAAATTCTAAAAAAAAAAATCAAAACTTGAAATGGATACTTTACCTCTTCAATGATCTTCACAGCAACTCTATCTTTCACACTTCCCCCAGGGTTCAAAAACTCAGCTTTACCCAGAATCTAAACAAAACCCCAAATAACTAAACTTCACTAAAAAAAATGGGTTTGCAAATTAAAGAATACCCAGACTAATAAAAAGCTCAAAGATGAGATTGAGACTCACTTCACAACCAGTTGCATCAGAGAGGCTGTTGATTCTGATCAAAGGGGTGTTTCCAATGGCATCAATAAGGCCTTTTTTGGATTTCTCTGAAGTGGGTTGTTTGTGGGTTCCTCTTCTGAATGAAAACTTGAATCGAGAGTTTGTGAGAATGTAAGAGATTATAGCTGCCATTGAAACTGCTGCAACAATAGCGCCTGTGGTTCTCACAGGTGCCATTGTTGAACTGCAAAACCAATTGGGCGTCTGTTGTTTATGTGTAAAGTTTCTTAAGAACCTCGTAGAGCCAGACGGAAGTTAGCGAGGAATGTAATTTCTGGACAAATGTCTCCAAATTTCACAAGTAATTTTTATTTATTCGAAGTTAGTATTAAAATTTTGTTATACAATTGATTCTTGTACAATACTAGTATAATATCCGTGCCGTTGGCACTCCTGTAAATTAGATTTTTCCTTGTTTGCTAAATATCGTGTCCTGGACACCCCGTCATCGTCACTACTTTTGTCATCAATCAGTTTTGAAGTGCAAGCTTATTCTAAGGTAAAATATATATACTACAAATTTTAAGGTTAGATTCCTTAAAAAATTTGAATCAGTTGGAAAAAAAAATTAAAACGTCGAGCGTGAATTCTCCCCTATACTTTGAATTCGCAAAAAAAAATGAAGTTTATGGTTTTAGCTTAAATGTGCATTAAGATGCCCTTCTCAATTTTTTTTACTGGTATGATATTGAAAAAAAATACTAATATGTGAAATGTATTAGACGTTTTTTAAAATAAAATATATTTAAAATTCCATTTGCATTGATCATTGGTTTTGGTAGAATTCGAGTTTTTCTTATTAAATATGCCTTGAGAAGCCATTTTCATTCATTTGAAAAATATTGAAAAATAATAACATCGTGAAATGCAATAGACGTTTTTAATAACAAAATATATATTTTTAAATATTTGATACTTGTATTGATAATTAATTTCATTGGAAATATCTTTAAAAATGCATTTCAATAGTACCAAGTTTACCAAAATCCGATAACTACGTAGATAGTTATGATAATTTTTACTTAAAAAAAAAACACAATACTTTCTCTCTCCGCCACATGTACATTTCACCAATTGTTTTTCATTTTATTTACCCTTCTACATCATTTATATTTACAAACATGTCATTATAAGAAATTAATCTCAACCCTTAACATATTTCCAACTTTCAATCTTGACAATCTTTTGTCACCAATTTCTTTGTCCCAGTCAGCATTATGAATAGTAAAACACCACTCTGAATTGTAATATAGATATTGTTTGCATGATATGATATTACAAGTCCGTGATACTCCTTATATAATATATAAAAATTTAAAATGCTTAAATTATATTAATAACTTCAAAATTACAATTGAAATTTGTACATTTTTCCTATACATAACAAAATATTTCTTAATATCAACTTACCGAAATTACCTCGAAAAACGAAATCACAATCCTTGGAAGTTAGGGTCCAAGGTCGGTATGCCACAATACTATTTGAAAAAAGTCATAATCACGACCTAACAATGATATATAGACCGGTTTCGACCAAGGACTATGATTTCGTTTTTTGAGTTCATTTCGATCTCCTAATTTTAAAAAATATTTTAGTGTATAAAGAACAAACGTAAAAATTTCAAAGTTGCATAAAATATACATAATGAATTTCGAGGGTATATGGAATATGGAAAAAATAAGACGCAAGTAAATAAATCTATTAAACAGATTAAATGAAGCCTAAACACTAATAAATGAAACAAATATGAAATTAATATATAATTAAAAAATCATGGGTAATTTCAAAATCAGTATACAAGTAGAAAAAATGATAATTAGAAAATCAGATGATGGTTTTAAAAAATGAACAAATAATTAGAAGAATTGATAATACAAAAAAGCCAATTTTTTTTCGAAAAACCTTAAAAAAATGTAACTTTTGGTAGCTGATTTTTGTATTTTTACAAAAAAAAACTAAACAATTCCGAAATTAACAAAAAACTTGCAATTTTTTGAAAAAACCCTAGAAAAAATGTAATTTTTCATCCTTTTTTGTAATTAAAAAAAATTCATTGAGATTTCGTGAAATCTCATTCCTCGTTTTCGACTATGGTATAAGTGGGACCAACCTTTTCGTGGTGCAAGTTCTATTTTTAGGATGAGTTTCTTTCTCGCATTTTTCATGGTGAGCAGTGGTTCTCAGATTTTTTGGTCTGGATTTTTTTGTGGTGGTCTTGGACATAGTGCAAGCTCTATTTTCAGGATGTCTCTCTCGCCTTTTGTGATGTGTTCTTGCTTTTGGTGGAGGTTTATCTTGCTCGAGTTTTTAGGTTTTTCTTCGTAAAGCTTTAGTTTTCGCTGTTATTCTTTCAGGGTTGTTGGATGACGCTTGTTCTAGCCTGGTTTAGTTTTTCTTTTTCTTTTTCAGGGAGTTGATGTGTTGGGTGTTTGTCATAGTTTTCCTTGCTTTAGGATTGTACCTTTCTGTTTGTTGTTCTTTTTTTTGTTTCAATAAAAATCTTTTTGTTTGACAAAAAAAAAAAGACTAACCTCTTGTCCTTAGGTGACACTCTAGTTCATTCATTTGGGGTTAAATTTTTCTCAAATTCTGGCTACTTAATATACCAAACCAAACCGTGGCCTCAAAATCTGTCAAGCTAGCTAATTCTTCTTAAATATTTGGTTTGTGCTTACAAAACCTCACTTCCCAATTTTATAGGGCTGAACAAAAAATCGATCAAATCGATTAAACCGACCGAATCGATCTAAACCGAACTTCGGTTTTGAATTTTTTAAAACTGAAACCGATCCAAACCGAACCGACCGAATATATATAATAAATAATATATATTTTATATATAAATAATACAGTATGTTAAAAATAGTCGATCGGTTCGATTTTTGTTCGATTTTAGTCAGTTCGATTACAGTTTACATAAATTAGAATCGGTTCGGTTTCGGATCGATTTTGTTAATGGTCGGTTCGATTTCGATTTAAAAATTTTAAAACCGACCTAAGTCGGTTCGGTTTTCAGCCCTACAGTTTTACGTCTTCAATTGAATGCTTTGTTTCATCAATGTTTAGATTTTATTAATGAGTATTAAGTATTTCATACCCATATTAAGATAAACATAACCAAGATTATATAAACATCCATATATCAACACCGTTAATGCATTTTCAACGATTTTGGATGATTCAACTATTGATATGTTCATCATGCATTATATCAACATAAATTTCTAGAAGATTTGGTAGGATCACTTTATTCACATATACTGATATACATACACATTTGCATTAGATTGCGATAAGGTATTACGTGTGATCTATTTTCATAATAAGAAACCATGACACTCTGGTTGTAAAAACATGATTCCTAGCAATTTTTATTAGAATTCACATAGGAATCATGTTTTGCGACCAAGATGATGTGGCATCGTCAGAGGAGATTTTTTTCAACCTCAAGATGCACATAAACTTTTGGAGAATTTTATCATTATTTCGAGATCACGTCACATCACTCTGATGGCAAAACATAATTGCAAAAACCTGATTTCCTAGCGTTTTTACTCTTATATATTATTTCAAATAATTTGTTATATATTTGTGATCTATTTCCATGATAAGAAACCACTTTTATGGCATTTACTTACCATTCTTGTAGGGTATTTTTATTTTTATTTTTAACTGTGTAACATTCTTGGTGTTACCAAAAAAAGTTAAATAATAGAAAAAAAATGAACAGAAAAAGGAAGAAGTGGATAGACATATAATATATATTTTATTTAAAAGTAAAGATATATATCATGAAATTACTAACTTAAGTTAAACTCACACGTACTACAATTATCGTGTGAGTTAATTTTGGCTTGTCGATTTGGAAATGGATCACTAAATGATAACAATTAATTGTAACATATCCATTAGAATCTCTTAAATAAGGAAGATACATGTTTTGAGATTGTAGACTTTATGTTATAAATTTACCTTTTTGGCATCAAAGTTTTCTTTGTGGAGCATTTAAAAGAAAGCTAGCGATCGATTACAAAAAAAAATGGAGATAAGCAAAGTTTTAAGGATGGTTGCATTGATGGTTATCGTGATGGTGATGGTTGAAGTCAAGACCACAACAGCCTCAACAATAACATGTTGGAACATTTGGCTTTTTTAAAACATTTAAAAATGAGTGGGCGGCTTAGTGGTTCCAGGAATCCCGCCGTGATTTCCTGCTTTGTTCCGCGAATCTGGTTGTCATGTTTTCCATTCTATATACATCTCTTATCAGAGCTGAGTGTCATAGTATATAGTGCTTGCGAACTGGTCTTCCAGTTCATGCCAAAAATCAGAGTTACAGATTAGCTTCTTCGAAGAACAGAACTTCTTCAAACAGTTCATCTAATTGAGAGCTTCCTTCTTTTGCTTCCTCTAAAACAGAGCTTCTAAACAGAACTTGAGAGCTTCTCCCAGTTCTTGCTTCTTCTACCTGCAAAATAGAAACAGAGCAGATAGGATGATGATGAGTTAATCACTTGCAAGAGTGATTGCTTCTTAAAAACGAAAAACAGAGAACATGAAGGGAGCTTCTCCAGTTCTTGATCAACACAGATTTCGTTTTCTGTTTGAGAGATGATGAAAACAGTTCATGAATTGAACAATTGAAAGCTTGAGAGAAAAAGAGAAGCAACAGAGTTTTCTGCTTCTATGAGATGAAGAAAACAGTTCATCTTGTTATCTTCTTCTTCTTCCAATTTTTTTGAACCTGCAAAACAGAGCAAAAGAAGTTAGCTCTTGTCTTCCAACCTGTTCTTGCCAAAGCAGCAGATTTGCTTCTTCTTCATAACGAAAAACAGAGTTGCTTCTTCAACTCAGTTTGCTTGCTTCTTCCTGTTATTGCATCTTCTAAATCAGAGTGATTTTGCAATCAGAAACAGTGCTTTGATTTTGCAATCAAAAACAGAGTTTTGAACAGAGTGATTTTACTCGAACTAGTCTTGCTTCTTCCAGTTTTGTCAAACAGAGTTCTTGAGCTTATTCGAAATCAGAAAAACAGAGATTGTGAAACAGTATTTGCGTTTTGCAATTCAGAAACAGTATTTGCGATTAGCAATTCAGAAACAGTAATTGCGTTTTTGCAAAACAGAAACAGTTCTTGAGTTTTGTTTTCAAAAACAGAAGTGCATCCAGAACGTGTTTTCTGATTTTTGATTCCGAGCAAATAATGAGAATGAGGGTGAATAGTATACCGTTCAATTACTGTGCATAGTTGAACGAGACAGAGAAGATTCTGGGCTGTTTTATCCTGGGGACGGCGAGGCTATAACACTGCTAGCACGATCTTGGGCAGAGCCGCGAAACGTCTTAAAGAGAGCGACCTAGTCCGCGACTCAACCCAAGAACAAAATGGTACATTTTTATCTAACTGTTTATTTGAATTGTTACAGCAGTAGAATCTTATACGGAAGTTACACAATCAGGTATGAATTTATTTCATAAATTGAATTTGTGTTTCAAAGAATGTTTGCCTACATTAGAATGTTTATATGCATGTGCTATTGTTCGTATGCTCAATAATTTCATGGAATTTATGCTTTATATTTGCATATAGGAATTTGCTTGAGTAGGACATCATATACAATAAACTAGCAAACATAGTCAGTATATGAGAAATGTCTTATTGTGACATATTTTGTGCTGATCCATGTAATGTGCCCCAACAATTTTAAGACGTTTTCTTTCTGCCATGATTACAAATACTGAATTTGCTAAACAAAGTTTGCATGTATTTGTAATACAAGAATGCACACATGTGATCACACATACGATTTGAGTTAATCATATATAGTTGGATATATATAGATTAGCGATGAACAGTTAATATACTGAACTCAATGCTTTTTGTTAGCATAAAATTTCTGAGTCAGGAACTTAGGCTTCCTTTAGAAATTGATCCAACTGTTGGTAACAAAAATATGTCTTTGATCTATAAGCTTATTGACATACTGTTTTGTTATGAAATGATGATTATGTGTATTTTGATTTTGACACTTATTCATGGTTATAGAATAAGTTATATCCTCATGATTCTCATGTATTTGTTATACGCTCGTTGATTGGAAAAATCCTTCAATTGAGTTTGAGAATCTTTTCCTGTTATGTAACAAACATAATAATGGAGTAGCAACCATGTTTATGAAGGCTATATAAGTCTAAAAGTAATAAATGAGGATATGTATGTATGTATGAAAGCTTTGAAATATTGCTTTGGTAGAGTCAAACAAAATACATGAATGATGACTTTACTACCATATTGAAATCATATTAATTATGATTAACGTAGTTAGAGATTGACATACATATACACATGATGACATGTAAAATGTAGTCTATACTCTAAACCTTGGATGATTCAGTCTATTTTGGTGAGAACAATAATTGATCTATTGTGCAAATTTGAATGCCTCTAATAATCAATACTATTGATGGAAAGAAAAACCTTGTGTTTAATGTTATAGTTGATGTTTGATGTTTGATGTTAAGATGAAATAAGGAGGCTATAAGGAATCATTTATATACAGATTGACTTATGGATATTGTTCTTGATGTCAATAAATAAATGATTTTGCTGAGACCATAAGTTGGTCGGTCTTCCACATGAGGACATGTATTCTTATGAAAAGGATAAGTTCTCATGATGATGATGTTGATGACAATATAGATCAATTGAAGCTATTGCTTGATTTTGTTGCGGAACTTTGTTATCAAAGTTTGCAACTAAATTCTCAGAGGCTGAACAAATATAGCTTGATGTTTACATCGAAGTTTGAAAAATTCAGAAGCTGAATTTAAGATAAGTGTTCTAATGATATTCTTAGTTGATCCTTGAACTTAAAAGAAAAAATGAGAATAGCGAGATGAATAGAATGGGTATTTTATTCGATATTCTCATTTTATGGGTCCTTAAGAATTGAATGCATGGTCCGCTTCAGATAGCAAGAAGACCGTCATTGAATATGCATTCAAAAATGTAGCTAAACCTGTTTTTGACAATAGTTAGAAGGACCGAAGTTCAAAAGTCCCTTAATGGGAAGCTTACGTATATTTTTATACATGCTAAGAATAATTTTGTGGATTCTGATTCTTTGTGAAAAGATTTTTTGTGTTTCTCAAAGAATTTTTCATGAAAAGATAAATTGCATTTATAGTGGGGGTTATTTCGAGGAATAGTGGGGGTATGTCCTCAAATAACGTGCCTATGATAAGAATGCATGAAACTGATAAAGTCATAGAATCTGAGCCTAGGAGAAGTAAACGGAAATGAACTTCGTGGCCTTGATTACTATGTATTTTCAGTAAAGAAGGTTTTCCTTAAATTTCAAGGAGCCTAATAGATGCAATTGAAAAGGTCATGAGGTACCTTAAGAGGACTACGATCCTCGGCTTACAGAAGTTTACCGCTGTCCTTAAAGGATTGAGCGATGCTGATTGGAATGTCCTTTCAGATGACTCCAAAACCACCAGTGGCTATATTTTCAATATAGCTGGTGGAGCTGTTTCTTGGAAGTCAAAGAAACAGACCATTTTGGCACAGTCCACGATGGAGTCAGAGATTAGAACATTAGCTACGGCTAGTGAAGAAGCAGTTTGGTTGAGAACCCTGCTAGCATAGATCCCTGTATGGGAAAGACTGATTCCAGTTGTCTTGATCCAATGCGATAGTTCCGCGGCTATTGCAAGAATAATACAGAACCGTTATGATAACGGCAAGAAACGACAAATACGTCGTAAGCACAGTACGGATAGAGAATTCTATGTACTGGTGCTGAGAGATCGGATCAAGTACGAACTGATGTGAACTCGGCTAATTCTTTGACGAAAGTATTAGCTAGAGAGAAGGTTTTTGAAACCTCGAAAGGAATGGGACTAAAGCCCTTAGATTGATGAGTTATTCATGACGGTAACCCAACCTATAGACTGGAGATCCCAAGAAATAGGTTCAATGGGTAATAACAAGTCGTGAATGATATGATGTGGATCATGCTGACAAAATAACTATCTCATTCCTAGAATACAGCATGAATTCCTGAAGCGATAGTAGGATGAGTTGAAAAACTCTTAATGATGTCTATACTCTATGTGGAGTGGAGTACCTAGCTACAGGAGTACTCTTGATAGACTCACCTAAGTGATTGTGGAAGTTTGGCCGCTTCCTATGGAATTTGTGGGCAAAATTCCTAGAGCCTTCACTTACTGGGATATACGTGCATGGCCGTAAAGCACGGGCTTTTTAGACTTCACCCAGGAAAAGGTTGTGCGTGTAATGTCTGTTAGAGATAGAGTTCAAAACTTCGAGTTACTCTAGTATAATCTAAAGCATGAACACTACGCAAGAGTTCAAGTCGAAAGACACTTTTGTTTATGCACAATCTTATGTTTGAACGATTGCTCGATGAAAATTGTTTTTTCAATCCAAGTGGAGGATTGTAAAATTGTTTTTAAAAATCCAAGTGGGGGATTGTTGGAACATTTGGCTTTTTTAAAACATTTAAAAATGAGTGGGCGGCTTAGTGGTTCCAGGAATCCCGCCGTGATTTCCTGCTTTGTTCCGCGAATCTGGTTGTCATGTTTTCCATTCTATATACATCTCTTATCAGAGCTGAGTGTCATAGTATATAGTGCTTGCGAACTGGTCTTCCAGTTCATGCCAAAAATCAGAGTTACAGATTAGCTTCTTCGAAGAACAGAACTTCTTCAAACAGTTCATCTAATTGAGAGCTTCCTTCTTTTGCTTCCTCTAAAACAGAGCTTCTAAACAGAACTTGAGAGCTTCTCCCAGTTCTTGCTTCTTCTACCTGCAAAATAGAAACAGAGCAGATAGGATGATGATGAGTTAATCACTTGCAAGAGTGATTGCTTCTTAAAAACGAAAAACAGAGAACATGAAGGGAGCTTCTCCAGTTCTTGATCAACACAGATTTCGTTTTCTGTTTGAGAGATGATGAAAACAGTTCATGAATTGAACAATTGAAAGCTTGAGAGAAAAAGAGAAGCAACAGAGTTTTCTGCTTCTATGAGATGAAGAAAACAGTTCATCTTGTTATCTTCTTCTTCTTCCAATTTTTTTGAACCTGCAAAACAGAGCAAAAGAAGTTAGCTCTTGTCTTCCAACCTGTTCTTGCCAAAGCAGCAGATTTGCTTCTTCTTCATAACGAAAAACAGAGTTGCTTCTTCAACTCAGTTTGCTTGCTTCTTCCTGTTATTGCATCTTCTAAATCAGAGTGATTTTGCAATCAGAAACAGTGCTTTGATTTTGCAATCAAAAACAGAGTTTTGAACAGAGTGATTTTACTCGAACTAGTCTTGCTTCTTCCAGTTTTGTCAAACAGAGTTCTTGAGCTTATTCGAAATCAGAAAAACAGAGATTGTGAAACAGTATTTGCGTTTTGCAATTCAGAAACAGTATTTGCGATTAGCAATTCAGAAACAGTAATTGCGTTTTTGCAAAACAGAAACAGTTCTTGAGTTTTGTTTTCAAAAACAGAAGTGCATCCAGAACGTGTTTTCTGATTTTTGATTCCGAGCAAATAATGAGAATGAGGGTGAATAGTATACCGTTCAATTACTGTGCATAGTTGAACGAGACAGAGAAGATTCTGGGCTGTTTTATCCTGGGGACGGCGAGGCTATAACACTGCTAGCACGATCTTGGGCAGAGCCGCGAAACGTCTTAAAGAGAGCGACCTAGTCCGCGACTCAACCCAAGAACAAAATGGTACATTTTTATCTAACTGTTTATTTGAATTGTTACAGCAGTAGAATCTTATACGGAAGTTACACAATCAGGTATGAATTTATTTCATAAATTGAATTTGTGTTTCAAAGAATGTTTGCCTACATTAGAATGTTTATATGCATGTGCTATTGTTCGTATGCTCAATAATTTCATGGAATTTATGCTTTATATTTGCATATAGGAATTTGCTTGAGTAGGACATCATATACAATAAACTAGCAAACATAGTCAGTATATGAGAAATGTCTTATTGTGACATATTTTGTGCTGATCCATGTAATGTGCCCCAACATAACACCAACAAAATTTCATTTTGGGTGTTATATGCGTTGCGTTTGGAGTTGGAATAATCCCGGCGATAACGAAGCATGTGCTAAAAAATGTAACTATAGTGTTTCTTCACAATCATCAATTATCAATATTGATTCGTCTCGTCGAGAACATAAAACATTATATTATTGCAATTTGGGTTGTATAATTTCTATGCGTAGTACTCAACAAAAAATAGGAATTGAAGATCATATCAAACAATGTTCTGAGACATGCATCAACCATTACTAGTTTGTCAATTGGTGAATACTTTTGTGGTCGTAACTAAGAAATTTTACATAATAAATTCAACAAATGTGAATTTTCATTAATTTGTAGTTTATATGTAAAGAAGAAATCCTCTTTTCGTACTAATTGGCTTAGTTGATTCCCTTGCCTATGAGAGTTCTCGATCATTTTAGATAAAAATTTCATTACTACAATCCCATATTTCTATGACATCTTTGAGATAGAAAAAAAAAATGTGATATCTTTGAGATATACAATTCATATATGCCAGAAAGATACGAAGTTGAGCTGTTGCCGAAATATTTAGAATTTACTTGATATTTACTATTTTGTATAATTTTTTGTTATTCAATTGTTGGTTTTGCATAGACTATTGGGCGCTTTTCCAGGCCACCATCAAGAACACATACGAGTCAAGTAAGCGATGGATTTGAATTGCAGGAAGAACTTGTCATGTTCAATGATTTTTCATTTTCATTGGTACTGAAAAAGGGAATCCTTTGGGTTTCTCTTATCGATAATAATGGATTTGGAAATGGTAATGATCCAGGTGAATCATTTATCATTTATGGTTTTACATGGACGATTGTACCACATTCCTTTTCAGTGGTTCACATTTATCGTATACTTCTCTTTATAACCTATAAATAGCTATTTCATGTATTCATTTTACATCAAGCCAAAACATTGTCTCTTATTCTCTTTAGTTTCCTTTAGTCATTGGTTAAAGCATTTTATACAAGAAATTGTTAGATCAAAAAATTTCGACAGTCACCTATCTATTTTAGTCTCAAATTAGGATCTTGCGGATAAGAAAGACACATTATTTGAGGTTAGATTTTATCCTACAAATTCATATATTTTTGCATTATGGGGTTACAAAAAGTGGAGATGAACAAAATTTTAAGGGCGATTGCATTGATGGTTATCATGATGGTGATGGTTGGAGGGAAAATCACAGAAGCCACGACAATAACACCAACAAAATTTCATTTTGGGTGTTATATGCGTTGCGTTTGGAGTTGGAGTAATCACGGAGATAACGACATGTGTGTTAGAAAATGTACTTCTTCCAGTGATTCTTCAAAACCCTCGAGTACCAATCATGTGTCATCTACTACAAAACATCTACCCATATCCGACTGCCATTTCAAATGTATAAATGCTATGCGAACAGCTCAACCAAAGCTAACAATGGAACTTTATTTCAAACAGTGTTCACTGATATGCGACAAACATCACTAGTTCGTCGATCCGTCGAATAATTTTGTTTCCGTGAGAAATTAGGAATAATTTATTTATTTATTGAATAATTCATTCAATAAAAGTGTTTCTGTCAAATTTTTTTTTATTGTTTTCTTTATTCTATCGTATTGATTTCACTTACATTTTCACTTCCTAAATGGGATTCGTAATTGAAAGCTTTTATTTAGGGGTGGGCAATGTCGGTTCGGTTCGGTTTTAAACCCAAATCGATTTTGAACCGATTTCATTCAGTTTGCCCAAAACCCAAATCGAAACCGAATTTTGTATTTGTAAACTGATGAATTCGGTTTAACCGAATTTCGGATCGGTTCGGTTCGGTTGGGCCGAAATTTCAGGCTCAAGCATTTGAAAGACTTTCATTAAAACATGTCTACTTTTTTTTGCAGGCCCAATTTTTTTATAGACTCAATTTTTAGCCCAAAATTGAAAACTTTGAGAGAATGGAGTGATTCAGTGCAACAGGGTGTACTGCAGTGCATTTGTTGCACTAATCAGGTATTGACACCTACCTATTATTTAGTTATTTATATATATCTAATTAATTAATCGATTAGATTATAAATCGGTCGGTTTAAAATCGTAAACCGATTTCGAACCGTTTATAATCGGTTCGGTTCGGTTCGGTTTAAATTATTTTCTTTCTACTCATATTTCGGTTCGGTCGATTAACCGAATTTAAATCGATTTTTGCCCACCCCTACTTTTATTAACAGCGAATCATCCAATTTTTAATCATTCATAATTATTTGTCACTGAATTTAATTTCTTTTACAAGTTACGGAGGAGTGATGATCATTCATATTTCTTTGCATATGAATAAGACAACTAACAATGCACTCCATTTAACACTCACAATAAAATTTCATTAACTTTGCTGAGGCTTTTGTGATCTTCCCTTCAGCCATTACCATCACAATAACCATGAGTGTGATTGCGCTCACGAAGTTGCTCATCTTGGTGACGTTCGAGGAACTTGAATATCTATTGGAATCACCAAAGTAGGTAAAATTGTAGAAATTGCAATCTGGCAGACATGAGTTTCATATTTTGTAATTTCTTAATAGACCGAAATGGATCATTTCATCCAGTATAATGTAAATGATGAAAAACCTAAAGCTTACTCGTTAATTGTTATCGTCCTTAGTAAATCTAATGATATATCTAGTCCTTTTTATCCGTATGTCCTTATATACATTTAACTTTAGTGGCGTCGTTGCAAGTACTTATGCTCCGTGCTATTAAATAAAAATATATTATATATCCAAATTAATGAAAATAATAAAAATAATTAAGTGTTGGCACTCAAATTAAGGAACAAAATGCCACAAGATTGTTTGAGCTGTGATTTTATCTTGCGGCCACTTTTTCAAAAGGTAGTAGAAAGTTTTTCCTGACCTAATCCGGTCACGTCCGATATGTTGTCATTGCACTTTTGCTTGCTTCTTTATTCGTCCATTCACTTTCTTACCTCCTTCCTGTCCATCATTATCTTGTGTGGTTGCAATGTGAGGGAAGATAGTGGAGAAAGAGAAAATAGATTGGGGAACCAAAGAGAAAAATGGGTGGGGAAGCAAGACGAGTTTTTAATCCCACACAAAAACCAAAATTCCAACAACATTGCTAATGCCATGGGGTTATCATAAAGTAAACAAATCTCAGACCCAAATAAAAAAAATTGATGATGATGTGTACATCACTACTACAATCATGCACAATTAGTGGATTGGATGAATGATTTGTAGGGGAATAATCAGAACAATGTATAAATTTATTTTAAATAAATAACGTAACAATATCAATACTATTTGTTTTATAAATTGATTGAAACGAAATAAAATAAAATAAATAACTCTAATAACTTGTATTACAGATTTAGGCTTGCGAAATTACTATCTTAAATTGATGGAATTGATACGTCTTGATTTGTGGATATAGACTTGCGGATTTACATTAGAGGAAAATAAAGAGCATCTTCAAATTTGCTTTAATTCTAATTCTCTAAATATTAATAGTTTATTGTATATGATTTAAGGAATAAATTCAATAACGATTGTGTACATGGTTTTTTTTTCTTGCAAACAAATTTGCCTTGCTTTGCATTTTTATTAAAAGATAGTCATGCAATTAATGTTTATTTTGAAGGTGAGCAGGGTTTTTAAGGATCCTATAACTTATGTCGCAGGTGAAACTCGAACCTAGCACGTGAGAGATAAACCCATACAACCTAAACCACTAGACCATAACACCATTGGCTGCAATTGATTAGTCGTGCAATCAATGGTTTTTTTTGGAAATTGTGCAATCAATGTTAGTATATATGTGGGAGAAATCTTATTTTCGCAGCGATTGATCAGTCGTTTCTCTTACCTGTGAGAGTTCTTATTACAAACCTATAAACATACGACATCATTTACCATTCATGCCAGAAAAATATGAAGTTGGGTTTTTTTTGGAAATATTGAGAATTTACTTTATATTTACTATTTTGTTTAATTTTCGGTAGAGGTGGACACGATTCGGTTCGGTCTGGGATTGAGTTTATCCCAGTCTAGTGAAACCAAACTGGAACAGTCTGGGATAACACATTTGTTTGGGCAAATCCGATTGATTCCGAATCGATTTAAAAAAAAAGGGTCTAGGTCAGGACCATGCCATCCCAAACTAGGTTCTCGGGCTTATGATTTTTTTTTTTTTTTTGTGCTTCAGGAATCTCTGGTGTTGCTAGTCTAACTTTGAGCAAAATATGCATTCATCGCAAAAATCAAATAAGAATACCTACTCGGAATCAAATAACCATTTCTATACTCAACCAAATAATTATAAAGAAGATGAGTACAATATGCAAAAGTTAAAATGATTGAGAGAAGTGACAAGGAAGAACTGAAGTGTATCGAAACAAACAGGAAGGTGTAGTAAAGATAAGGAGATATAAGATGAGAGATTGATTCCTGTATACAGTAGGGGTGAGGGCTTAATCTCCGGTGCTGCTGAGACCCATCGAAGAAGACCGCATCCACTCGCTTCTTCGTGATTTGGGTCTTCGTCGATGTCTTCAATAGAATGTTTTTGCAGTATCATCTTGGTTTCTTCTTCCTCTTGGAGCTTCTATTCTTCAATATCGGCAACGAGGCTGCAACTGGGTCCATCATCATCTTCTGTAGTTGCAATGTGAGGGCAGAGAGTGGAGAAAGAGAAAATAGATGGGGAAACGAAATAGAAAAATGGGTGGGGAAGCAAGACGTGTTTTTAATCCCACACAAAAACCAAAATTCCAACAACATTGCCACTGCCATGGGGCAGATCCAAATAAAAAATCAATAAATTTTTTTTTAAGGCTATGTGTACATCACTACTAGACTCATGCACAATCAGTGGATTGGATGAATGATATGTTGGGAAATAGTTAGAACAATGTATAAATTTATTTGAAATAAATAATGTAATAATATTAATATTATTTGTATTATAAATTGATTATAACGAAATCAAATAAAATAAATAATTCTAATAACTTGTATTGTAGATTGAGGCTTGCGAAATTACTATCTTGAATTGACGGAATTAGTACTTCTTGATTTGTAGATAGAGGCTATAGATAGACCTGTAACGATCCGATCCGCACAATAAGATATTGTCCGCTTTGGGATCCACCGGCTCGCATGGCTTTAAAAGGCCTCTTACTATGGGGATCTAACCTTGCACATATATATTACATCCCCCTTTCGCACACAGGCGATATGGGTACTATATATGTCCCCCTTTGTAGCTCGACCAACATCTCTCTGGCCTATTGGGCTCCAACCTCACCCTCACCCTCAGGTCCGCCCACTCCAGGGTCTCATAGTCCACCCCCCTTAGGGTCCAACGTCCACGTCGGTACACTTTCGACTGGGTCAGGCTCCGATACCATTCTGTAACGACCCGATCCGCACAATAAGATATTGTCCGCTTTGGGATCCACCGACCTGCACGGCTTTAAAAGACCTCTTACTATGGGGATCCAACCTCGCACATATATAACACATCCCCCTTCTGCACATAGGCGATGTGGTAATATGTCCCTTTTTGTAGCTCGTCCAACCTTTCTCGGGCCTATTGGGCTCCAACCCTCACCCTCACCCTCAGGTATGCCCACTCCAGGGTCTCACAAGACCCCCCTACTCGGTGTTGTAGTTCTTTAGGCGTCTGACTATCAGGATTCAACAATTTACTACCAATACTATAGCACAAGGGTGTTGGTTCTAGCGAATTTACCGAATTCAATCTTTCTTAAAAGTGAAGAAGAATGAATGACTCTAGAAAAAATTAATGTGTTTGACGAACTTGTTTTTCTCTTCAATATATAGAGAGCAAAATGGTGTGTTTATCATACACTTCCTTTCTTAAATCAAAAGACATTTTTTTTTCTCTTTAAGTGCAAAAGACACATCTTTTCTTTTTAATGTTGGTTACTTGCTATACAAACTCCAACAATACCACACATTTATATAATAAATATACAAAGTTGTCTTCTGGAGAGAAACTTAGACATAATATGCATCGGGAGAAGTGCCTTTTGGACTTGAACCTTCCTTAGTGAATACTTATCGGATTTACCGGTGATGCAGTGTGTATATGAGACATTGAACTGTACACTATGTTTAGTAAATCAAGACAATGAGCATCACACATATTACATCTTCACATTTTTCAATTCATATGGTTGTGTTTATTTTGGTCTTGAACAAATCTCGGATTCATGAGAGCGTTAGAGAACTCAGCCATATCATTATCATAAATGCGATCCCACATTTACTTTCATATAGGTGGAACTTAGATTATTAATACCATGTTGTATTCATCTTATTCTCAAGATATTAGTGTCACTAAGAATAAAAAAAATATTCACACTGACCATCACAGATATAATACATTTCTTATCATAAGAATGAGTAGGTGTGTACACTCTATTATTTGAGTTTCACCTAACTAGTTTGCCTTTTTAAATCTAGGCCTTGAAATTTCATTTGGCTAAATTAGGTTTTCGCCAGATATATTCCTCATTGGACTGGCTTTCAGCCCATTCGCCTCAATAATTTTAACATTTACTCTTTTGGTATACTCTTTGTAAGTTGATCCGCGATATTCTCCTTTGACTTCACATAGTCAATTGAATGATCACAGTTTTGAGCAATTGTTTTATTGTGTTATGTCGTCATCTTATGTGCTTAGACTTGCCATTGTAAATGTTAATTTTTGCTCGCAAAATGGCTGTCACGCAGTCATAGTGAATACATATAGCAGTCACAGGTTGAGGCCATAACGAAATATCTTCTAAAAAATTTCTCAGCCAATCTGCTTCTTTAGCAGTGTGATCTAAGGCTATAAATTCATATTGCATTGTGGAACGTGCTATACACGTTTGTTTTTGTGATTTTCACGACACTGCTGCCCCACCAAGTGTAAATACATATCCACTTGTGAATTTTGTCATTTTACCGGATATCCAATTAGCATCCGTAAATCCTTCCAAAATTGGAGGATATTTTGTCTAATGTAATCCATAGTTGATTGTGAACTTCAAGTATCGCAATACTCTGACCAAAGCTACCCAATGGTCATTGGCTAGTTTGATAGTATATCTAGCCAATCAATTTACTGAATAAGCAATATACAGTCTAGTACAATTTGTAATGTATTGTAGTGTCTCAGTGATACACGAGTATTCCAATTGAGCGACACTTTCTCCCTTATTATTCTTGAGATGGCAAACTTGATCATAAGGTGTTTAGCCGAATTGCTATCAAAATGACCAAATTTTCGCAAAACTATTTCCACATAATGTGATTGGATAAGTATGTAGCCATCAATATTTCTTAGAATTTTTATTCTCTAAATTACATCAGCTTTACCCATATCTTTCATATCAAAACTCGAGTTCAATAATTTCTTATTTGAATTTATGATATCCAAATTTGGTCCGATGATGAGCATGTCATCAACATACAAGCATACAATGACAATAAAACCATTGTCAAATTGTTTGATGTAAACAAATTTATCACATTCATTGATTCGAAATCCATGTGATATTAATGTATGATCAAACTTTTCATGTCATTGTTTAGGTGTTTGTTTAAGTCTATAAAGAGACGTTACAAACTTACAAACCTTCAATGATTGTTCCATAAATTTCTGTCTATAGATTACTAGAGAACAATCAGAACAATGTATATATTTATTTGAAATAAATTGATTACAGCGAATTAAAATAAATAATTCTACTAACTTGTACTGCAGATTGAGGCTTGCAAAATCACTATCTTGAATTGGTGGCATTGGTACGTCTTGATTTGTGGATAGAGGCTAACAGATTTGCTATGTCCTATAGACATAATTTTCCCCTATTTGGTGTTGTAGTTCTTTAGGTGTCTGATTACCAGGATTCAACAATCTAATACCAATACTGTAGCACAAGGGTGTTGGTACAGGCGAATTTACTGAATGCAATCTCTCTCAGAAGTGAAGAAGAATAAATAATTATAGAAAAAATTAATGTGTTTGAAGAACTTTTTTTCTCTTCAATATAAAGAGAACAAAATGGTGTGTTTATCAAACACATCATTTCTTAAATAAAAATAAACATATTTTCTCTTCAAGTGCAAAAGACATATTTTCTCTTCAAGTGCAAAAGACACATCTTTTCTATTTAATGTTGATTATTTGCTATACAAATTACAACATGATGGGTTTTTTTTTTTTTTTTAAACATTTTTTTCTCTTTCAGGTTGGTCTAATTTCACACAAGTGGATGAATGATAGAGATTAAAGACTCTCCCAACCAATCAAACTTTGAGTTTGAATTCCAAATCATTTACTCGCGCATTGCATCTCATCTCATCCCCAACACAACACCACAACACAGCCTGCATCACCACACCTTTTACAAAATCCAGTCAATCTAGCAGTCAATCCACACTTAAATCCCCTCTCACAATCGATCTAATGAGAGGGTTGTGGGGGAGAGGCTAAAAGTGATGAAGATCGGGAGTAGCGAGAAGGACAAGGCGATCAGGGAGAGAGGTGATGAGAATTGTGTAAGAGAAAAAGGAGCATGATGAAGGAGGGTGGTGAATGGAGTTTGGCTAGGGTTTTGAAGCAGGTTTGAATTGGGCTTGGATTAAATTTGGGCTTGGGTTTGAAAGGTGGTTATAATACCGAGACGAACTGTAACAGTACAAGACTAAAATTAGTGAAACAGGTTTCGTCCTAGTTTGAACCGATCCGGACTGAGAAAAATGGGCAGAAACCGGTTGATCTCAATTCCAAACGGATTGGGACCATATGGTCCGGTACGAACCAGGATTATAAGCCACCCCAAATTTTGGTTCATAGTCTTATTTTATTAGCACACACCTACCATTACCCGACATTGATGGCATGTCATAGTTCAACTTGATACTCACTCAATCGCTAGGTTCGCATAGACTATTGGGTGCTTAACCAGGTCACCATCAAGAACATGTACGAGTCAAGTGAGCGACCTACTGGGATTGCAGGAAGAGCTTGTTACGCTCACTTGTTCTCCATTGATCCCTCAAAACTGGAACCGTTTGGGTTCCTTTAATCAATACAAATGAGACCTGAAAATGGTAATGATCCACTATCCATAGAGTAAGTGTGTACATGGAGGATTGTACTACATTCCCTTTCCATGGTTCTCATTTATCATTCAAGTTTATATTACATATGTACTGGGACAATTGTATCACATTCCTTTTCAGTGGTTCACATTCATCCTATACTTCTCTTTTTACCCTATAAATAGCTACCTCGTATATTCATTTTACAGCAAGCCAAAATATTGTCTCTCATTCTTTTTAATTTCCTTTAGTCATTGGTTAAAGCATCTTATACAAGAAATTGTTGATCAAATAATTTCAACAGTCACCTATCTATTTTAGTCTCAAATTAGAATCTTGCGGATAAGAAAGACACATTATTTGAGGTTAGATTTTATCCTACAAATTCATATATTTTAGCATTATGGGGTTACAAAAAGTGGAGATGAGCAAAATTTTAAGGGCGATTGCATTGATGGTTATCATGATGGTGATGGTTGGAGGGAAAATCACAGAAGCCTCGACAATAACACCAACAAAATTTCATTTTGGGTGTTATATGCGTTGCGTTTGGAGTTGGAGTAATCACGGAGATAACGACATGTGTGTTAGAAAATGTACTTCTTCTTCTAGTGATTCTTCAAATCCCTCGAGTACGAATCATGTGTCATCTACTACAAAGCATCTACCCATATCCGACTGCCATTTCAAATGTATAAATGCTATGCGAACTGCTCAACCAAAGCTAACAATGGAACTTTATTTCAAACAGTGTTCACTGATATGCGACAAACATCACTAGTTCCTTGATCCGTTGAATAATTTTGTTTCAGTGAGAAATTAGGAATAATTTATTTATTCATTGAATAATTCATTCAATAAAAATGTTTTTGTCAAGTTTTTTTTTTTTTCTTTATTCTATCGTATTGATTTCACATACATTTTCACTTCCTAAATGGGGTTCGTAATTGAAAGCTTTTGTTAAATTTGACAATTAAGCAAATCATCCAATATTAAAGTAATACAATTTTTAATCATTCATTATTACTTGTCACTGAATTTCATTTCTTTTATATGTTACCACTACACCAAAACAGTGTTTTTGTAACTGTTTTGAAGTGTAGCTGAAAATATTAGAATCACCTATCAAATGATACTATTCTTGGTGATCCTAAATTTAGAATCATGTTGAAAGTGATACTACTTAAAATTAGTATCATTTGGCTAATGATACTATTTTTTATTAAATGATTCAACTTTACAAATTTGCATCTCAACAAAGATGATACTAATTGTAAAAGAGAATCACATACTTAAAATTAGTATCATTAGCCAAATGATACTAATTTTTACTAAATGATTCAACTTTACAAATTTGCATCTCAACAAAGATGATACTAATTGTAAAGAGAATCACATAGTGCATGATGCTGATTTTTGTTAGAAGAAACAATTGTATAAATTAGCATCACATAATAAATTATACTATTGAAAATACTGTCACTACATGATTCTTGCAAAATCTTTGAACAACACAGAAGAGTGAAGTTGATACTATGACAAAATGGAAATTTTATTCAGTTTAATCTCTTACAGCTTACAAAAAAAAATGCCCAACTTACAAAAAAAACATGCTTTTACCCTACTGAAAATATTAGAATCAACTTGATCAACCAACATCAACAAAATTTACAGGTTCTTTTAACGTAACTGCTCATATGAAAACAGTAAGATAGTCATTGCAATAACAAAATCAAAAGTACAATCAAGTCTGGTCACCAATATCCAGACAATCCAAAGTTGTTCATGCAGTGTTAGTGAATTGCTCTGACAGATTCATATTGAACATTCTCCATTGCATACTCTGAACTCCTAGATCCTTGTGCACTATTCCCTGCAAATAAAGCTCAATCAAAATGCTAAATAAAGTTGATGAAGTGAGCCAATAACTGTAAAACACTGAAATTGCTCTGATGTCATTATTATTATTATTATTATTATTATTATTAAAACACCAGCATTATAGTTGAAGAAGAAGACAAAATACAAAGAGACAGAGCCAACAACTTTGAGGGCCAGTGACTAAGCAGGTCACTAGAGAAAAAAAAAATGAATTCCTGATCAGCTTCACAAAAACTACACCTGTTAGTGATGCAACGACCTCTTCTAGCCAAGTTATCCCCTGTCAAAATTTTAGCATGCCCAACTGCCCACAGAAGAAATTCACTCTCAGAGGAACTTCTTTCATCAAGAAAAAGCTTGTGATCTAGGAGGGAAGGGAGGGCAACTTGATTAGAACTAGCAAGCCTTGGAGCCACTTGGAGTGAAAACCGTTTACTGAGAACTAGATAAGACAACAGTATGAAGCAATTTCAAGAAAGTGTAACAGCTGAGATAGCTCAATTTTCTTTAATTCCCCCTTAAGAGCTAAGTTCCTGTTGGGAGAGTTGTTTGCGACTCCTAGGAAACATTGGGTAACCACAACTTCTGTGCACAAAAACATTTTATAGATTGGGTTATAAGTGTCCTTCAAAGGAGCCTGACCAACCCACCTATCATCCCAAAATCTCATCCTGCTTCCAATTCCTTCTCAGAAAGAGATATGTTGTTAAAAAATAGCTTGATATTCATGATCGATTTCCACCAACTGCAACCATATGATGAATTGGAACTTATAGTGTACAAGCCCAAACTAGCTTATCAGGCACACACAAACTAGCTGACTAGCCCAAGTTTTATGGATGAAGAGTTTTATGCAACGAGATGATTAAATGAGAGAGAACAAAGAATCTTCAGGTTTGATATTGGATAACGGATAGTGAGAACAAATAAAGACACACTGACCTGAATATAGTAGCCCTTGCAAATTCTCGACATTGTGAAAAAACACTTTAAGTACTTCCCAAAATAACTCTTTGACCTATATCAAAAAGAAAAATCAATAGAGTTTAATATGATTCAAGGAAAATAGGAAATAAAACCTTCAATAAATAATTGACAATTGAATAATAAGAACTCTATCTAAATGGTATAAAGTTGCAAAACCATATAATAGAGCTGAATTTATATGTGAGAAAATTGAAACAAGTACTAACCTATGCATATTTGATTAGTGCCTTCAACCACACTACATATCCACCCTTTCCTATATCTCCCAAACATGTTGCACCTCCTTGTCTTTCCAAGTACAAAGCAACATTATTATTCATAATAGAATCAACCAAGACCTTCTCTTCTAGCTCTTCAACTTTTCGACCATGACAAACTCCACGGGTCTCATCTATGACCACCCTCCCTTCTGCTACTACTTCATATTCCATACTTAGTAATTCACAAAAAATTTCAGCATTCCTAGGTCGTATATTAGTATTGGAGTTAGATGTAGAGGCAATATCGCATGTTGCATTCCCTTTAATCACAGGTGGGGTCATCCCCATGTATCCATTCAGTAAGGCCTACAACACACAAACTTATCAACATACAAGTACAAATTTATGAAAGCCAATGAATGCCATGAAACTTATTTATAAAACAATCGATCTTCCAGACTTATTATTTACAATAAAAAATAAAATAAAAACTGTATGCAAGATAGTCATACCATCATTTGTTCCATCTGTGTGGTCATAGTCACCATATGTGATTCCATGGACGTCATTCCACTCATCCGCATCTTTTCCACTCATCAGCCCTAGTTGGAGCATATAATAATTATTGGGAGTAAGTATCATCACCTCAACTTAATTTACATAAGATCTAAGTGCAGATAGGATATAGTTTTATGAGAAAATACATTTATCTAAAAGAAGATTACTTGGAAATGCCAGGCAAAATCAACAAATAGAGTACCTAGTTTTTCATGAGATTTTTCTTTTCAAATAATTCACTTTATATGAAGGAGAAAATGGAATTCACAAATTCTATGAAACAGATTTCCTATGTTAAACAATTCTTTAACACAGATAGAAAGACAATTTGATGAAAAAGTATCTATAGGAATTAAAGCTGCACTTTTCCTGGGGGAAATCTGTAAACACAAAACCAATAAAGAACCAATGAATATAACATATTAGCTTCACATGTAAAGAAAGTCAAAGTCCTCTATATCAATATCAATGCAAGAATCAACAGAGTTAACTTGCAAATATGACAATACTCCTTGAGAAAGTGGCTGTCTTTCAGTACCCGAAACAGAATGATTATTTGATTAGTGATTATCTGATTAAGCGTATTATCGATAGGAAATATATAAACAGAGGTAACTAATGTTAGATGATTTCTTCAATAGACCAATGCTATTTGTTACTCTGTTATAGATTAATTGAGAAGAATTAGGAGAATCTGAGCCCAATTGTGGAAGCTCCAATATCATATTTGATTCAAATTGTGGATTCTCTATGTGATAAAATGAGACAGCGACCACCCTTTCATCTTCTATAAAACGTTCAAAAAAATACTCAATCATCACACCAAATAACTGGAGCCAAATATGATTTGAAGTTCCAAGTAAATTCTCTAACATAACCATCACACCAGATTAATGGAGCCAAATATGATTGAAGTTCCTAGCTATAAGAACTCTCTTAGATTCTCTCCATTAACTTTACAGATTTAGGGAGTTAAAACGAGGCTCCAACGATTCCATTGCTTTGACAAGGATTTAAGATATACTACTTGTTGAACTAGAATAAGGTATGTTAGCCCAAAAGCAAGGGTGCTTTGGGGATTAGAAGAATCAGGGAGTTTAACAAAGCTTTGCTGCTAAAGTGGATTTGGTGATATGGTGCTGAAACTGAAGCACTTTGGAGGCAAAAGCCAAATTTATTTTTGTGATTTACCAGATTTAAGTATAGCTTAAATCTAAAAAAAAAACATGTAATCTAAACAAAATTTAATTGATTGAAAATGTGAATTAAATGAGAAGAAAACTCACCTACAGCTTCTAGCAAGAGCTAGGGTTTCCACAAATAAGAGAGAACGATGGGAGAAGATAAAGTGCGAGATCGATTGGAGAGCTGGAGTAGATTAGAAATCGATTACTCTGAGAGTCGATTTATGAGCTCGCTTGTTTCTGAGATCGATTAGAGAGATGGAGAAGATTAGAGAGCCATCGATTGTACAAATGTGAAGAAGAATAGAGATTAGAAATCACCTTGTTAACCCTAAATTGTTTCTGAGATCAATTAGAGAGCCATTGATTCCTCAAATGAGAAGTTGATTGCAGACGAGTGACTCAATCTGCAACAAATGCGAAGATGAAGCTTCATTAGACGAGTGATTCGATCTGTGTTCTTTTCATCGAAAAAATTGTTCTACTAATAGGTATTCAAGTATTTCATTGCTATTTCAATCTGCAACAAATGTGAAGTTGATTGGAGAAGTATTTCAATGAAAACCTATTTGGAGATGCCTTTCATCTAAAACAGAATACCTATTTGGAGAAAAACTCTGGATGCTCGAATACAAATACTTTCAATCTGCAACAAATGTGAAGTTGAATGGAGTGTTTATTGCAACAGGAAGTTTATCAGATTGAAGAGTTTGAAGTTTTTCATCAAATGAGGGAAGAAAGAGTTTTACATTTAAATGAAAACTCTAAACACCAAGAGTTTGGAGTCTAACGTGAGTGCTTATGAGTTTTTCTCCCAATCAGTAACACTTTGTTTTATACGTGCATATCACATGATAATTTAATAATGTCACAATTTTGAATAGTAACAGAAAATACATGATACAATATAATACAATGAGTATCACTAAAAATATGATGCTAATTATGGTTACAGATTGCCAATAATTGTGTAGTGTACGGAGGAGTGACAAACATTAATATTTCTTTGCATGAGTAAGACAACTAACAATGCACTCCATTTAACATTCAAAAATAAAATTTCATTAACTTTGCTGAGGCTTTTGTGATCTTTCCTTCAGCCATCACCATTACAATAACCATGATTGCGATTGCGCTCACAACATTGTTCATCTTGGTGACGTTGGATGAACTTGAATATCTATTGGAATCACCAAAGTAGGTAAAATCGTAGAAATTGCGATATGGCATAAATGAGTTTCATATTTTGAGTTTCACCTAACTAGTTTGCCCTTTTGAACCTAGGCCTTGAAATTTCATTTGGCTAAGGTAGGTTTTAGCCGGGTATACTCATCATTGGATTGGCTTTAAGCCCATACCCCTCAATAATTTTCACACTTGCTCTTTTGGTATACCTTTTGTAAGTTGATCCGTAATATTCTTCTTTGACTTCACATAGTCAATTGAAATGATCCCAGTTTTGAGCAATTGTTTATTGTGTTATGTCGTCGTCTTATGTGCTTAGACCTACCATTGTAAATGTCATTTTTCGCTCGTGCAATGGCTGCCATGTAGTCACAGTAAATACATATAGTAGTCACAGGTTGAGGCTATAACGAAATATCTTCTAAATTTTTTTTCAACCAATCTGCTTATTCAGTAGTCTGTTCTAAGGCTATAAATTCATATTACATTGTGGAAAGTACTATACACATTTGTTTTTGTGATTTTCACGACACTGCAGCCCCACCAAGTGTAAATACATATCCACTTGTGGATTTTGCCATTTTACCGGATATCTAATTAGTATTTGTATATCCTTCCAAAACTTAAGGATATTTTGTATAATGTAATCCATAGTTGATTGTGAACTTCAAGTATCACAATACTCTGACCAAAGGCTACCCAATGGTCTTTGGATGGTTTGAAAGTATATCTAGTCAATCCATTTACAGAGTAAGCAATATCCGGTCCATTACAATTTGTAATGTATAATTGTAGTGTCCCAGTGATACGCGAGTATTCCAATTCAAAGACACTTTCTCCCTTATTCTTCTTGAGATGGCAACTTGGATCATAAGGTGTTTTAGTTGGATTGCTATCAAAATGACCAAATTTTCGCAAAATTGTTTCCACATAATGTGATTGGGTAAGTATGTAGCCATCATTTTCTTAGAATTTTTATTCCAAAAACTACATCAGCTTTACCCCATATCTTTTATATCAAAACTCGAGTTCAATAATTTCTTAGTTGAGTTTATAATATCCAAGTTTTGTCCCATGATGAGCATGCCATCAACATACAAGCATACAATGACAATAAAACCATTGTCAAATTGTTTGATGTAAGCACATTTATCACATTCATTTAGGAGTGGGCACGGGACGGGATGGGACGAGATATACCCATCCCTATCCCATCCCATTCATACGGGATCGGGATGGGACGGGATCAACGTGCTGCCTGTGACTGCTGCGAAGATTATCATCATATAAGAGCGTGAAAAATAAATTTCTTATAATTAGATATAGAGCGTGAAAAATAACTTTCTTAAACCTACAAGCAAATTGCAAGAATCTGGAAATAGTTATGGATAACACCTAAGCAGTGAAATACCCACCAATATAAAGGCGACCCCGTGGAAAACCCAAGGTCTCGTAAACCAAATCAGCTCTTGAATATACGTTCTCTGACACTACAAGATAACTCCTATTGCTCGAGGCTGAGTAGCATATTACCTAGCAGGCTATAGTCTTAAACCAAATTAATAATGGATAAAAAAGACATGTTTGAATATGTCTCTCAAGATGCTTATAACATTGTATACGTAACGAGTACGTGATTGATTGCAAACCTCCTTCAAGTGCTAATCTAATTGGGATGTTTGGGAGAGTTCAATTTGCTTTTGTTTTCATCTGTTTTCTCCTTGAAACTTCAGATAAACCCAGAAATGATAGCCTCAAGAGACACTCATATATAGTCTAAATCGATATTACATAATATATAAAACCCAAAATAAAATAAATGAAATTCAAATGCAATCTTGAACATCAAAAAATGAAGATCTCAGAAAGGATTCAAATGCAAACACCATGAGTTTCTGTCAGTCATCTTTAAGTTTATATGAATAAAAATAAATAAATAAATAAAAAAATAATAATAAATTTTAAAAAATTAGCTCGGGATGGGACGAGATTGAAAATCTTCATCCCATCCCATCCCATTCTAGATCGGGACGGGTCGGGATCGGGATGAAATTATTCAATCCTATTAAGACCCGAAAAAATCGGGACGGAACGGGACGGGATCGGGATGAAATCATGATTGCGGGATGGGATGCCCACCCCTACATTCATTTATCCGAAATTCATGTGATATCATTGTATGAGCAAACTTTTCATGTCATTATTTAGGTGTTTGTTTAAGTCCATAAAGAGACTTTATAAGCTTACAAACCTTCAATGATTGTTCCATAAATTTATGTCTATATATTGTTGAAGAACAATCAGAACAATTTATAAATTTATTTGAAATAAATAATGTAACAATACAAATACTAGTTGTATTATAAATTGATTACAATAAAATAAATAATTCTACTAACTTGTATTGCAAATTAAGGCTTGCAAAATCACTATCTTCAATTGGCGAAATTGATATGTCTTGATTTGTGGATAGACGCAAACATATTCATTGTCCAATTGACATAATTCGCCCGTACTCGGTGTTATAGTTCTATAGGTATCTCACTACCAGGATTCAACTATCTAATACCAACCTTGTAGCATAAGGGTGTTGGTTCTGTCGAATTTACCGAATGCAATCTCTATCAGAAGTGAAGAAAAATGAATAACTCTAGAAAAATTAATGTGTTTAAAGAACTTGTTTTTCACTTCAATATATAGAGAACAAAAGGGTGTGTTGATCAGACACATCCTTTCTTAAATCAAAAGACACATCTTTTATCTTAAAGTGCGAAAGACACATCTTTTCTCTTCAACTCCAACATGATGGTCTCTTTTTTAATTTTATTTAAAAAAAAATTTCTCTTTCATGTTGGTCTCATTTCACACAAGTGGATGAATGATAGAGATCAATTTTTCTTAAGTGCACTGGTAATGTGCCTGATAACTTGCTTGGTAGCCACCAGGCAAGTTACCAGGCACTTTACCAGTGCACTGTAGTATTACTCGATAGAGATTGAAGACTCCCCCAACCAATCAAACTTTGAGTTTGAATTCCAAATCATTTACTCGCGCATTGCATCTCATCTCATCTCATCCCCAACACAACACCACAACACAGCCGGCATCACTACACCTTTTACAAAATCCAGTTAGTCAGGCAGTCAATCCACACTTAAACCCCCTCTCACAATCGATCTAATGAGCGGGTTGTGTGTGAGAGGCTGATAGCGATGAAAATTAGGGGTAGCGAGACGGACAAGGTGATCAGGGAGGGAGGCGACGAGAATTGTGTAAGAGAAAAAGGAGCATGATGAAGGAGGGTGGTGAATGGAGTTTGGCTAGGGTTTTGAAGCAGGTTTGAATTGGGCTTGGGTTTGAAAGGAGGTTATAATACCGAGACGAACAATAACAATACGAAACTAAAATTGTTGAAACATGTTCCGTCCTGGTTCGAACCGGTCTGGAACAAGAAAAATGGGGAGAAACCGGTTGATCTCGATTCCAAACGGGTTGGGACCATATGGTCCGGTACGAACCAGGATTATGGGCCACCCCTAATTTTGGTTCATAGTCTTATTTTATTAGCACGCACCTACCATCACCCAACATTGATGGCATATCATAATTCAACTTGATACTCACTCAATCGCTAGGTTTGCATAGACTATTGGGTGCTTAAACAGGTCACCATCAAGAACATGTACGAGTCAAGTGAGCGACCTACTCGGATTGCAGGAAGAGCTTGTTACGCTCATTTATTCTCCATTGATCCCTCAAAATGGGAACCATTTGGGTTCCTTTTATCTAGGGCTGGGCAAGTATGGGTAACCGGCTCAAAAGCTAAAAATCGAAAACCGGCCCGAAAAATTCAGACCCGTGTTTATGAGGACCGAAACTGGACCGAGTTGACCTGGTAACCGAGGTCCCGGTTAACCGAATTACAGGCCGGTTTCGGACCGGTCTCGGTCTAAGAGCAAAAAAAATATTCTATAGTATATATAAAAAAAAATACTTCATTCATCGTACGTACAAAAATTATATTAAAAAATTACAAAAAAAAAACCATACAACAAATTACAAAAAAAAAAAAAAAAAAAAAATCGGATTCAATTCATGGTGAGAGACGGGTCGTCTGAAGATTAGATCTGATCAAGATCTGAGATCTGATCCAAGATAGATCTTATCGAGATCTTATCAAGATCTTATCAAATATCTGATCAAGATCTGCTCGAAGAATCTCATATCTGATATTTGATCAAAGATAGATCTAATCGAGATCTGATAAAAGATAGATCGGTCAGATAGATCTGATCAAAGATAGATCTAAGATCAGATCTGATCTAGGGAAAGGCAAGGAAGGGAGGGGAGAGGGAGGCGGCTCGACCTCTGCCTTCGATGAGAGTAGGGTTGGGAGTAGGCCTCTGCCTTCGTCGCGGTCGATGCTTCACCTTCGCTGTGAGGATGCGATCGGGAGAGAGATGCTTCGCCTTCGCTGTGAGGATGTGAGGAGGCCGTCGATCCTTCGGGAGGCTGTGAGGATGCTTCGCCTTCTTCGTGTTTGATTATGAAATGAAGGCTGTGAGTACCAGCTTTTCTAAACGCTGTGAGGATGCTTCGCCTTCGTTGTTTCTCTGTTTCGCTGTGAAATGAAGCTCTCTTTAAACCTTCATATTTTGAGACAGAGAGATTATGAAATGAGTGAAGAAATTTTGGGTTTAAAGAGACAGTTTTAAAAAGCAATGGTGGATTATGAAATGAAGCTGGTGAAATGTTCATATGGGGTTTAAAAAGCAAGATGGGTTTAACCTGGGCTGGGCCGGTTATTCGACGGGCTTCAGAAATGGAAACCGAGGCCCGGATCAGAAACTTCAAGTCGGGCCGGGCTTTTACAACCGAAAGATTTTTAATTAATAAAAATCGATCCGAACTGATCCGATCGGTTCGGTTATTGGTTCGGTCCGGGCTTTCGGTCCTAAATGCCCACCCCTACTTTTATCAATACAAATGAGACCTGGAAATGGTAATGATCTTAGTGGATCATCTATCCTTAGAGTAAGCGTGTACATGGAGGATTGTACTACATTCCCTTTCTATAGTTCTCATTTATCATTCAAGTTTATATTACTATGTACTGGGACAATTGTACCACATTCCTTTTTGGTGGTTTACATTCATCCTATACTTCTCTTTTTACCCTATAAATAGCTTACCTCATATATTCATTTTACAACAAGCCAAAATATTGTCTCTCATTCTTTTTTATTTCCTTTAATCATTGGTTAAAGCATTTTATACCAGAAATTGTTGATCAAATAATTTCAACAGTCACCTATCTATTTTAGTCTCAAATTAGAATCTTGCCGATAAGAAAGATACATTATTTGAGGTTAGATTTTATCCTACAAATTCATCTATTTTAGCATTATGGGGTTACAAAAAGTGGAGATGAGCAAAATTTTAAGGGCGATTGCATTGATGGTTATCATGATGGTGATGGTTGGAGGGAAAATCACAGAAGCCTCGACAATAACACCAACAAAATTTCATTTTGGGTGTTATATGCGTTGCGTTTGGAGTTGGAGTAATCACGGAGATAACGACATGTGTGTTAGAAAATGTACTTCTTCTTCTAGTGATTCTTCAAATCCCTCGAGTACGAATCATGTGTCATCTACTACAAAGCATCTACCCATATCCGACTGCCATTTCAAATGTATAAATGCTATGCGAACGGCTCAACCAAAGCTAACAATGGAACTTTATTTCAAACAATGTTCACTGATATGCGACAAACATCACTAGTTCGTTGATCCGTTGAATAATTTTGTTTCAGTGAGAAATTAGGAATAATTTATTTATTCATTGAATAATTCATTCAATAATTGAGAAATGTTGTTTGAGCTGTGATTTATCTTGCGGCCACTGTTTCGAAAGGTAGTTGAAAGTTTTCTCTGGTCTGGCCCCTCCACATCCGATCTGTTGTCATTACGCTTTCGCTTGCTTCTTTTTTCATTCTTTCACTTTCTTACCTCCTTATTACTTTTTGTTTCCCTCTTCATAGTCCTCCATGCCTAGGGTTACCACTGCCAGGAGTGGTAACCTGTGAATTGACAAAATGGTTACCACTGTTACTTTTTTCTATGGCACAAAAGTACATGTGAAGGGTGAGAAACAAAGAATAGCATGATAACACAACCAAATTTTTTTGAAGTGAGGATGATTATGATTATTTAATTCAAAATGAACTAAGAGTGCCATACTAACTCCAATTCAAATACATCAGGTCAACTTTCAAGCATATCTATAGAACAAATTCTGATTTAACAAACTGCAGTTGATAAAAAATAAAAATAAAAATAAAATAAATTGTTTCAAACCTATGTAATGATACTATTTCTACCAAAAGAAGGTGTGTCGATGCGTATCCCATTCGGATACTCGGGTCGAAACTCACACTCCTGTATACTCCATCGGACACTCCTATATACTCGATCGCTCAATAAGGTGTGGCAAGGGTTGCAATCGACCAGGGAGGCAGTGATGGTGATAATGGAGATGAATAATTTTCCCGGTACAAATAATCGAAATCCACGTCAAGAACCGAAAAGTCTTCCTTTGTACCCAAAATTTTCTCAACATTCAAACTCAAATTGATGAACAATACCAACAAAAACAAGAATCGAAATGAAAGAGATGGTGTCGACATTCACAGAGATGGAGGAGAAACTCATCATATCTAACAAACCCTAATTGCGTATCTCACACCGAATGAATTCGACCAAGAAACACCAAAACCTAAAACTCGAAGAACACAAAATCTCTGTAAAAATAGGAGAAACAAGAATCATTGCCTTCAAATTGAACATAAATGAGAAGAAACAATCAATCAATTTGATGGTTTGTTGTTCAAAATCACTAAAAACTTGGGTCGAGTATCTCTTCTTTTGCGCTGCTTTTCCCTTTTTTGTTGATTTATTTTATTAATAGAGTAAAGAAAGAAAGGGAGAAAGGAAGAAATGAAGGAAGAAGAAAAGATGGAAGCAAACATTGGTGGGAGGTGGTGATAGTGGTGGTGGTGAGTGGTGGACGAGCTAGGGGGAAGGGGACGATGGAGAGTGGAGATCGAGAAAATAAGGGATAGGGTTTTAAGGGACGGTTGGGTAAAAAAATCGATTTTTATTTATAACGACAGTTAAACTCGTCGCCATTAATTATAACCGTCCTTAAACAATATTATTCTACGATGGTTGAACAACCGTCGTTGAATAAAGTATTTGGCGACGGTTTTCTCAAAACGTCGCTAAATAACCACCACAAACTTGCCAATTTCTTGTAGTGAAATCTTATTTACTTCACAAATTAGAGGGATCAAACAATTACGGATTTGATTTCTAACTCAGTAGTAGATTGCAACGAATAACAAACTAGTAGGGCTCCTAGCAATTAAACAATTCAATCATGAAAATAGGAACAAAAGAATATTTGATACTCAAAGCAAGAATTAAACAATAAAAACAAACACATTAGATCTCACAATTTTATAGATTCCAAGGCTTCAGTTTTCTTTGACCAATAAAAATAATTAGCCAAACATGAACATGTTAGAAGCTTGAGGAAAAAGAGAGGAAGAAGAAAAAAGAGACCAAAAGATTGTCAATCCACGTTCCCCTTTTATACACGTTCCCCTCCCCCCTATAAGTCTCACAAATTTTCTAAAAATATTCTACTATCTAATTGAGGAAGATATAAAATCTTGTTGTGAAGAGGCAAGTGTTGATTTCGGCTGCAATTTTCGTGTATCAAATCTAGCAATTTCCAAAATAAGTCTCCCAAATCTTCTAAAAATATTCAACTCTCCATTTGGGAAAGATATAGAAGAAAAATAAAATCTTGGTGTGAAAAGGAAAATGCGGATTTCTGCTGCAATTTTCATGCATAAGATCTAGCAATTTCTAAAAATAGGTCATGTATCAAACTTGCATGCAAAGTAATGCTCAGGTTTGGAACTTCAAGCCCGATGTTAACCTTGACACATTCATTATCTCGTAAAATGCAAAACATGACAGTTGTAGATCTTTTTCTTGTCGTTCAAAATCATCTTAAATCATCTCCATCGGAGCTCAGACGAGAGAGTTATGCCCATTCTACGAAGAAATGTCGAAACTGCCACAAAATGCCCAATTAATTTTGTTTTGCACTTAATAACTCTATTTACATCATAGATCAAAAAATAAGAGTAACGAGTATATTTAAGCACCAAATAAGTAAATAAGACCAATCAATAAAGGGAGAAAAATATTATATTTTGCATTCTCATCAATGACATATCATAGTTCAACTTGATACTCACTCAATCGCTAGGTTTGCATAGACTATTGGGTGCTTAACCAGGTCACCATCAAGAACATGTACGAGTCAAGTGAGACACCTACTCGGATTGCAGGAAGAGCTTGTTACGCTCCCTTATTCTCCATTAGTCCCTCAAAACGGAAACCGTTTGGGTTCCTTTTATCAATACAAATGAGACTTGGAAATGGTAATGACCTTAGTGGATCATTTATCCTTAGAGTAAGTGTGTACATGGAGGATTGTACTACATTCCCTTACTATGGTTCTCATTTATCATTCAAGTTTATATTACTATCTACTGGGACTATTGTACCACATTCCTTTTCAGTGGTTCACATTCTTCCTATATTTCTCTTTTTATCCTATAAATAGCTACCTCATATATTCATTTTACAAGAAGCCAAAATATTGTCTCTCATTCTTTTTAATTTCCTTTAGTCATTGGTTAAAGCATTTTATATAAGAAATTGTTGATTAAAAAGTTTCGACAGTCACCTATCTATTTTAATCTCAAATTAGAATCTTGAGGATAAGAAAGACACATTATTTTAGGTTAGATTTTATCCTACAAATTCATATATCTTAGCATTATGGGGTTACAAAAAGTGGAGATGAGCAAAATTTTAAGGGCGATTGCATTGATGGTTATCATGATGGTCATGGTTGGAGGGAAAATCCCAAAATTCACGTAGGATTATCCGTTTCCCCTAAAACTCGGGACGTGAAAATTCAATAACATACAGAAACAAATAGCAGCAACAACTAAACATGATTAAATTACTGAAACAAATAAAAACTCTAACCCGAAAATACTGACGTTGCTAGCTCCACTAACGGAACTCCAGTAACGCAGCTCAAATCTTTAAACCTGAAAGGCTAATTAGCTACATTCCAAAAGGAATGTACCCAATAAGCAAAAGCTCACTTGGATCAGCAATAAAGCTGGTGTGAGAAATCTTCATCCCAAAATCAATAAATCTGCAAATGACAACATCAAAATAAATAAAACAATAACACCAACAGGTAGTTCCTCAATGAGGCAAAGGTGTCATCATCCTAATAAATAAATATGCATTATTTATTACTAATAAATAAAATTTATGAGTTATCAATCCTCATAAATGCAACAACAATACAATTCATAATCATATTAGACTATTATTGAAATATTAACAAAACACATTCTTCTACCTTTAGGAAGACATGTAGTTCTCATTCAATGGTTGAATGAACATTTAGTTTCTTCCTTTAAGGTAATCATGCACATACACAAAAAAAAATCTCGCTTCTTTTCCACAATCGCACTATCCTCCATGTGCCGAACACACCTCACCCAAGTGTGCCTCCCTTGCCATTGAAGCCACTCGGAGCGTACATGACCCAAGTGGGGTGCCACCTCGAGTGTCATGTCATCTCACCTGAAGTTCGATCACTGACAAGTATTCTTTCTAAATCTACACGTACAACCGAACTCACATGGAACGGTGCACCGATATGCAAGCAAGTCTGCATACCAATAATAATATCACATGACTCTTTGTCTACCATAAATAAATCAACCACAAAGTTCACCCATTCTATTGGGGGAAGCATAGCATAATCATAAATCATGTTTTATAATAACACGGTGATCAAGTGACATTTGGTCATTCATAATGAAATCCACCCCTTAATTTGGGAGAACATAACCATTTCAAAATGCATACATACATAGGTACACCATTAATCTTAAATGGTCCTACATCAATAGAATCAACGAGACATCAAAACAAAACAAGTCATAGTGCAAAATCAAACACTACTACACATAGTACTCTCCATATGAAAGTGATTTTAGGGATAAACACATACATCCTAGTTTGGCAGAAAGTATCTCAAATGAGGAATCCAACAAAGCCACTACATGCAATTTCCGAAAAGACAATTTCAACACATAACCATGAAAATGCATGACAATCATGGGCGACCACTAACTTACACCAAAGCAACCATCCAAATCCCAGTATAGTACACCAGTTGAGAAACCAATTTTGTATGTGTCATGAAAAATTTGTTGATTTCGCTCTCTCCAAATCGAGGTAATCATGGCATATCGAAGTCTATTAAAAATCCATAGCATAAAACTTGGGAATGTCAATCTCAATAAAAACAGTAACAGTAATAAGAACGGTAACAATAATAGGAACAGTAACAGTGATAGGAATAGGAACAGTAGTAGGAACAGGAATAGTAATACGAACAGGAACAGTAATAGTAACAGGAACAGTAGTGGGAACAGGAACAGTAATAGAAACAGGAACTGTAATAGGAACAAGAACAGCAATAAGAACAGGAACAGTAATAGTAAAACCGCAACAAGAACAGTAACATCAACATGAACAGTGATGTCAATTCGTTTTTTTTTTTTTATATTTATTTATTTAAGGTTTAAATCAAACCAAAATTTCAAATCGATTTTTCATTAAAGATATAAATCAAACCAATCAAACATGAGTTTGAATTCCAAATCATTTACTCGTGCATTGCATCTCATCTCATCCCCAGCACAACACAGCCTGCATCTTCGCACCTTTTACAAAATCCAGTCAGTCAGTCAACACTTAATCACCTCTCACAATCAATCTAATGAGAGGGTTGTGCGTTAGAGGCTGGGAGCAATGAAGATTAGGAGTAGCGAGAAGGATAGGGTGATCGGGGAGGGAGGCGATTAGAATTGTTAAGAGAAATAGGAGCGTGATGAAGGAGGGTGGTAAGTGGAGTTTGGCTAGGGTTTTGAGGTAGGTTTGAATTGGGCTTGGACTGAATTTGGGCTTGTGTTTGACAGGTGATAATAGTACCAAGAAGAACCGAAACAATCCGAGTCTAAAATTGTTGAAACAAGTTTTGTCCTGGTTCGAACCGGTCCGAAACTAGAAAAATGGGGAGAAAATGGTTGATCTCGATTCCAAATGGGTTGGGAACATATGGTCCAGTACTAAACAGGATTATGGGCCACCCCTAATTTTGGTACATAGTCTTATTTTATTAGCACACACCTACCATAACCCAACATTTATGACTGATGTGCTGTCGTAGGCAACCTAAATTTTAAAACCTATACTCCTAATTAAAATATATGTAGTAATGAGAGTAAGGGTCGATCCCACAGAGAGTGTCTAGTCTAGTTTGGTGCTTTATGAAAAAAGGTGGGGGTTAAGTATAGCGAAAACAATTTTAACAACCAAGAAACAATACAAATTAAAATATCAAAATCAATCAAAAGAACAAGCATTGACCTAAGTCAACATCTACCATTGGAATCTTGCAACTGACCATCGATTCAAGAATATCAATTCAACTTTAAATATTCACCGTTGGAAATATTTTTCTATCTCTCCTTAGTCACAATTAATTAGAAAACAAGCGATCTAATTAATCCTAACCACTTAATAACCCAAGAAAAACGCTAAAAGTTTAACCTAGCAGCAGCATTAAGAACTATAGAGATCGATGAAGCCAAATAACACAAGCACAAGTGGTTGTATTTAATCTAGTCAATTGCTCTTCCTAAGATCTAATAATTTCTGACGAAGCAAATCATTAAATCTTATTTACTTCACAAATTAGAGGGATCAAACAATTACAGATTTGATTTCTAACTCAGCAATAGATTGCAACGAATAACAAACTAGTAGGGCTCCTAGCAATTAAACAATTCAATCATGAAAATAGGAACAGAAGAATATTTGATACTCAAAGCAAGAATTAAGCAATAAAAACAAACACATTAGATGTCACAATTTTATAGATTCCAAGGCTTCAGTTTTCTTTGACCAATAAAAATAATTAGCCAAACATGAACATGTTAGAAGCTTGAGGAAAAAGAGAGGAAGAAAAAAAAAAGACCAAGAGATTGTGTATGTCAGACTGCCCTAAAAAAAAAGATTGGCGTTCCCTTTTATACACGTTCCCCTCCCCCTAGAAGTCTCACAAATCTTCTAAAAATATTCTACCCTCTAATTAAGGAAGATATAAAATCTTGTTGTGAAGAGGCAAGTGCTGATTTCTGCTGCAATTTTCGTGTATCAGATCTGGCAATTTCCAAAAGAAGTCTCCCAAATCTTCTAAAAATATTCAACTCTCTATTTGGGGAATATATTGAAACAAAATAAAATCTTGGTATGAAGAGGAAAATGTTGATTTCTGCTGCAATTTTCATGCATCAGATCTAGCAATTTCCAAAAATAGGTCATGTATCAAACTTGCATGCAAAGTAATGCTCCCGTCACAGTGCAGGTTTGGAACTTCAAGCCCGATGTTAACCTTGATACATTCATTATCTCGTAAAATGCAAAACATGACAGTTGTAGATCTTTTTCTTGTCGTTCCAAATCATCTTAAATCATATCCATCGGAGCTCAAACAAGAGAGTTACGCCCATTCTACGAAGAAATGTCGAAACAGCCACAAAATGCCCAATTAGCTTTGTTTTGCACTTAATAATTCTATTTACATCCTAGATCAAAATATAAGAGTAACGAGTATATTTAGGCACCAAATAAGTAAATAAGACCAATCAATAAAGGGAGAAAAATATTATATTTTGCATTCTCATCAATAACATATCATAGTTCAACTTGATACTCACTCAATCGCTAAGTTTGCATAGACTATTGGGTGCTTAACCAGGTCACCATCAAGAACATGTACGAGTCAAGTGAGAGACCTACTCGGATTGCAGGAAGAGCTTGTTACGCTCACTTATTCTCCATTAGTCCCTCAAAACGGAAACCGTTTGGGTTCCTTTTATCAATACAAATGAGACCTGGAAATGGTAATGATCTTAGTGGATCATCTATCCTTAGAGTAAGTGTGTTCATGGAGGATTGTACTACATTCCCTTACTATGGTTCTCATTTATCATTCAAGTTTATATTACTATCTACTGGGACTATTGTACCACATTCCTTTTCAATGGTTCACGTTCTTCCTATATTTCTCTTTTTACCCTATAAATAGCTACCTCATATATGTTCTTCCTATATTTCTCTTTTTACCCTATAAATAGTTTTTTTTTTTTTTTTTGAAAGGCAAGCCGGTTTTTTAGCCTAGGATCCGTAACCTAGTCCCGAGATGCGACCTACGGGTCGAATACTACCCCGAAATAAAAATGCCTTCAGTGGGTCTCGAAGCAAGGATCTGTGGATCAAGTCCACAACGCCTTAACCAATCGACCACAGCCCCTTTGGCTCATATATTCATTTTACAAGAAGCCAAAATATTGTCTCTCATTCTTTTTAATTTCCTTTAGTCATTGGTTAAAGCATTTTATACAAGAAATTGTTGATCAAATAATTTCAACAGTCACCTATCTATTTTAGTCTCAAATTTGAATCTTGCGGATAAGAAAGACACATTATTTGAGGTTAGATTTTATCCTACAAATTCATATATTTTAGCATTATGGGGTTACAAAAAGTGGAGATGAGCAAATCTTTAAGGGCGATTGCACTGATGGTTATCATGATGGTGATGGTTGGAGGAAAAATCACAGAAGCCTCGACAATAACCCCAACAAAATTTCATTTTGGGTGTTATATGCGTTGCGTTTGGAGTTGGAGTAATCACAGAGATAATGACACGTGTGTTAGAAAATGTACTTCTTCTAGTGATTCTTCAAATCCCTCGAGTACGAATCATGTGTCATCTACTACAAAGCATCTACCCATATCCGACTGCCATTTCAAATGTATAAATGCTATGCGAACTGCTCAACCAAAGCTAACAATGGAACTTTATTTCAAACAATGTTCACTGAAATGCGACAAACATCACTAGTTCGTCGATCCGTCGAGTAATTTTGTTTCAGTGAGAAATTAGGAATAATTTATATTATTCATTGAATAATTCATTCAATAAAAGTGTTTCTGTCAAGTTTTTTTTTATTGTTTTCTTTATTCAATCGTATTGATTTCACTTGCATTTTGGGGTTGGTAATTGAAAGCTTTTATTAACTTTGACAATTAAGCAAATCATCCAATATTAAAGTAATACAATTTTTAATCTTCGTAATTACTTGTCACTGAATTTGATTTCTTTTATATGTTACGGAGGAGTGACGATCATTAATATTTCTTTGCATATGTGTAAGACAACTAACAATACACTCCATTTAACACTCAAAATAAAATAAAATTTACTTTCCTGAGGCTTTTGTGATTTTTTTTCCGCCATCATCATTGCAATAACGTTGTTCATCTTGGTGACGTTCGAAGAACTTGAATATCTATTGGAATCACCAAAATAGGTTAAATCGTAGAAATTGCATTCTGGCAGACATGAGTTTCATATTTTGTAATTTCTTAATAGACCGAAATGGATCATTTCATCCAGTATAATGTAAATGATGAAAAACCTAAACTTTAGTCGTTAATTGTTATCGTCCTTAGTAAATCCAAAGATATATCTAGTCCTTTTTATCCATATGTCATTATATACATTTAACTTTCGTAGCCGCGTTGCAAGTACTTACGCTCGGCGCTATTAAATAAAAATATATTATATATCCAAATTATTGAAAATAATAAAAATAATTAAGTGTTGGCACTCAAATTAAGGAACAAAAAACTACAAGATGACGCTGTTTGAGTTGTGATTTATCTTTACGGGCATTGTTTCGAAAGGTAGTTGGAAGCTTTTTCTGGCCTAGCCTGGCCCGACCACGTCCGATCTGTTGTCATGGCGCTTTCGCTTGTTCTTTTCTTCATCCTTTCACTTTTTTACCTCCTCTCTGTCCTTAGAAGCGGAGGGCTTTTTCTCACCTTCTGTTTCCCTCTTCACAGTTTTCCATGCCAAGGGTATCATTTCCTGTAGCCCTCTGACTTCATAGAAAATGATAGAAGAAGTTGGTTTCCACGATGGGGGTGGTGGTGGTCGGAGTGTTAAAGGTTGTGGTGACAAAAAACAAGAGTTGGCAGAGTTGACAGATAATGGTAAGGAGGGGGTACCTTCAGGGAATTTGCAATCCAAGTCATGGACCGATGTCGGGTTGAGAATATGAGCCCTAAAATTTTTTTATCCAAAGTAAAAAAAAAAATTGCATTAGAGGAAAACAAATGTCATACATATACATAAAACATAAAGCCTAATTAAAGAGGTCTAACACCCTCGGTTGATCCATTTTTCAGTCGCATCTTCAAATTTGCTTTAATTCTAATTCTCTAAATATTAATAGTTTATTGTATATCTCATCTCATCCCACCACAACACCACAACACAATCGGCATCACACCTTTTACAAAATCAAGTCAGTCAGACAGTCAATCCACACTTAAATCCCCTCTCACAATCGATCTAATGAGAGGGTTGTACATGAGAGGCTGAGAGCGATGAAGATCAGAAGTAGCGATAAGGACAGGGTGATCAGGGAGGGAGGCAACGAGAATTGTGTAAGAGAAATAGGAGCGTGATGAAGGAGGGAGATGAGTGGAGTTTGGCTAGGGTTTTGAGGCAGGTTTGAATTGGGCTTGGATTTGAAAGGTGGTTATAGTACCGAGACGAATCGGAACAAATTGAGACTAAAATTGTTGAAATAGGTTCCGTCCTGGTTCAAACCCGTCTGGACTAGGAAAAATGAGGAGAAAATGGTTGATCTCGATTCCAAATGGATGGGGACCATATGGTGCGGTGCGAACTAGGATTATGGGCCACCCCTAATTTTGGTTCATAGTCTTATTTTATTAACACAACACCTACCATTACCCAACATTGATGGCATATCATAGTTCAACTTGATACTCACTCAATCGCTAGGTTTGCATAGACTATTGGTCACTTAACCAAATCACCATCAAGAACATGTACGAGTCAAGTGAGCGACGTACTCGGATTGCAGGAAGAGCTTGTTACGCTCACTTATTCTTCATTGGTCCCTCAAAATGGGAACCATTTGGGTTCCTTTTATCAATACAAATGAGACCTGGAAATGGTAATGATCATAGTGGATAGAGCACTTTTAGAGAGCCAAACCCGCACTGTCAGGCCAACCCAATACCATCCATCATCCTAGAGATGCGGAAAATGATTGTATCTCTATATTGATGGATGATATTGGACTGGCCTGGTGACTCTCTAAAATTAGTGTAGTGGATCATCTATCCTTAGAGTAAGTGTGTACACGGAGGATTCTACCACATTTCCTTTCTATGGTTCTCATTTATTATTCAAGTTTATATTATTATGTACTGGGACAATTGTACCACATTCCTTTTCAGTGGTACAGATTCATCCTATACTTCTCTTTTTACCCTATAAATAGCTATCTCATATATTCATTTTACAACAAGCCAAAATATTGTCACTCATTCTCTTAATTTCCTTTAGTCATTGGTTAAAGCATTTTATACAAGAAATTGTTGATCAAATAATTTCAACAGTCACTTATCTATTTTATTCTCCCATTAGAATCTTGCGGATAAGAAAGACATTATATTTTATCCTACAAATTCATATATTTTAGCATTATGGGGTTACAAAAAGTGGCGATGAGAAAAAATTTAAGGGTGATTGCACTGATGGTTATCATGATGGTGATGGTTGGAGGGAAAATCACAGAAGCCTCGACAATAACACCAACAAAATTTCATTTTGGGTGTTATATGCGTTGCGTTTGGAGTTGGAATAATCCTGGAGATAATGACATGTGTGTTAAAAAATGTACTTCTTCTAGTGATTCTTCAAATCCCTCGAGTACTAATCATGTGTCATCTACTACAAAGCATCTACCCATATCCGACTGCCATTTCAAATGTATAAATGCTATGCGAACGGCTCAACCAAAGCTAACAATGGAACTTTATTTCAAACAGTGTTCACTGATATGCGACAAACATCACTAGTTCGTCGATCCGTCGAATAATTTTGTTTCATTGAGAAATTAGGAATAATTTATATTATTCATTGAATAATTCATTCAATAAAAGTGCTTCTGTCAAGTTTTTTTTTATTGTTTTCTTTATTCTATCGTATTGATTTCACTTACATTTTCACTTCCTAAATGGGGTTTGTAATTGAAAGCTTTTATTAAATTTGACAATTAAGCAAATCATCTAATATTAAAGTAATACAATTTTTAATCATTCATAATTACTTGTCACTGGATTTAATATCTTTTATATGTTACGGGGGAGTGACGATCATTAGTATTTCTTTGCATATGAGTAAGACAACTAACAATGCACTTCATTTAACACTCAAAATAAAATTTCATTAACTTTGCTGAGGCTTTTGTGATATTTCCTTCAGCCATCACCATTACAATAACCATGACTCACAAGGTTGTTCATCTTGGTGACATTTGATGAACTTGAATATCTATTGGAATCACCAAAGTTGGTAAAATCGTAGAAATTGCAATCTGGCCGACATGAGCTTCATACTTTGTAATTCCTTAATAGACCGAAATGGATCATTTCATCCAGTATAATGTAAATGATGAAAAACCTAAACCTTATCGTCCTTAGTAAATCTAATGATATATCTAGTTCTTTTTATCGATATGTCATTATAAACCTTTAACTTTCATGGCGGCATTGCAAGTACTTACGCTCCACGCTATTAAATAAAAATATATTATATATCGAAATTAATGAAAATAATTAAGTGTTGGCACTCAAATTACGGAACAAAAAACCACAAGATGACATTGTGATTTATCTTTGCAGCCACTGTTTTGAAAGAGAGTTGTGGTATGGTGGCGAGCCGTTTAAGGCTCCCACCTTCTAAACCATTTATTTTCGAGCAGAGTGGACTACAGGTTTGGGGAGCAAGGATTTGGTGATCATGGTCTGTTGAAGAGCGATGATCTCGTGGCGAGCCGTCGACATCAGTTCGGGACTGATTATTCTCCCACTTTCAAACCATCTACGCCCGTGCGCGGCGGCCTATAAGTTTGAAACGAGGGGTTTGGCGACCATGTTGAAGAGCAGTGGTCCCGAGGCAAGCCGTCAGAATCAATTCGGGACTGATTAGGCTCCCACCTTCCAAATCATCTATACCCGTGCGCATCGAGCTACAAATTTGGGAGTTTTCGGCGACTATGGTATATAGAAGAGCAATGGTCCCGTTGTGAGCCGTTGGAATTAGTTCGTGACTGACTAGGCTCCCACCTTCCAAACCATCTACACCCGCGCAGTAGGTACTACAAGTCTAGGGTTGGTAATTCGACGACCATAGTCTTAGAATAGCAGTGGTCCCGTGGTGAACCGTCGAAATCAGTTCGGGACTGATTAGGCTCCCACCTTCCAAACCATCTACACCCGAGCAGTGGAGGCTACAGGTCTGGGCTTTGATCGGAAGCTATCGTTGTCAGTCGTCACCAGCTAGGCTTCCCTAATCAGGTTCAGCGACCGTTGTCTGCGAATGGGACAACGATCCCCAGTGAGTCGTCATCACCAGGCGTGATAACGCTGATTAGACTCCCACTTCCTAAACCATCGGCATCCGTGCTGGGTGGACCAGGTGTCAGGATGAACCAAAAGTCGTTGTCGTCAGCCAAGGTTGACTAAGCTTGCCCAACTAGGTAGAGGCTCTGCCAGCTGCAGGTGTGCGAGCCTATATTTATCCACGAGCGAGGTGCGTTGTGCGGACAAGTCATGAAGAGACAGGAGTACCTTGAATCAGCTGGTGATATGTAGGTGTGATCCGTGTGTCAGTTATGACTAGGGTTTCTAATACTCGTGTCAGGCACGTGGTAGAATATTGTTTGAATAGTGGGTCGAGCCCAATGGCCCGTAGAGTGAGAGCTAGGGTTTCTTGCACAAAACATGCTATGTGTACATCGTAGATCGCATGGTAACACGTGTACGACATAGATCGTGAGACGGTTGAGTATCGGTCACTCCACCCAATTAATGAGGTTGTGTGCAGCCTCGTTGATTGGACGAACATGGACTTTCACAGTTTCCCTGGGAACCGTCGTCTCATCGTTTCACATACAGTATTCAATGCTGACAGTTAATGTTGAAGTGCCCGTTTGGTGAACCATTATGTCTATATAATGGTGTTTTCTTCATTATTGTAGGTATTATCTTCTGCAGAGCGTATCTAATGTAGTGTTCTTATTCGAAGAAATTTTTTGAGTTTTCAAAAGGCTGAAGGGAAATATCCATAGTCAAAGTCTTTGAATGTTCTGACACTTGCGTCGATCAGTCACGATAAGACTCGTTGTTATGCGTGGTCACCTGCTTTGGGTGAGCACCTAATTGGTTAGCTGAGATCCCGTAATTTTTTCTCATCTTGTGAAACAGAAGTACGAACTCCCTCCCAAGGATGAGTCTGTCGTTTATTCGCCCGTGCTTCGGTGTTACATTTTGTCGCTCCGCCATTGGTAGACGGGTCCCTTGGCCGGTTTATGGTTGATCGAAGTGTTGGTAGATGCGTCGTTGCTTCCGGAGTTGACATCTCTGAGTCACTCCGAGTATCGCGCATGGGAGAAGTGTCCTTGCTTGACAACACTGTGAGACCTTATCTGCTTCGTCACTTACAGCCATCTTTGTTTGTTCTCTTCTACCTCCTTAACTGACAAGTTAATTAAATTTTTATGTCAAAGTTTAGTAAACTTTTCATAATGTAATTAATAATGATTAAAAATTTGATTTTAATTATTTAATAAAATTAATTTGATTTACTTGTCATAAATTTAATTAGAAAAGTTTACAGGTACCGGTATATTATCATTCTTAATGGTGATTAGAAATTTGATTTTAATTATCATTACTTCTTATTTCATAATATAGTTAATAAAATAATTTTTTTCACTATCGAAATTTAATTTCTTATTCTTCAATGCATGAATAACTGCAAAGTAATATACTTTATAAAGTTACAAAAAGTTGAGATTAGCAAAATTTTAAGGGTGATAGCAGTGATGGTTGGAGGGAAAATCATAGAAGCCTCGACAATGACACCAACAAAATATCATTTTGGCCTGGGTGTTATATTCGTTGCGTTTGGGGTTGGAGTAATCACAGAGATAACAACGTGTGTTAGAAAATGTACATCTTCTGGTGGTTCTTCAAATCTCTCGAGTACTTCATCAATATAAAAAATCCCTCGAGTACCAATCATGTGTCATCTAGTACAAAAGCATCAAACCCTATCCCACTGCCATTTGAAATGTATAAATGTTATGCGTACTGCTCAACCAAAGCTAAGAACGGAACTTTATTTTAAACAGTGTTTAGAGATATGCGACACACATCACTAGACCGTCGATCCATTGAATAATTTTGTTTCAGTGAGAAATTAGGAATAATTTATATTATTCATTGAATAAATTTTTTTTTTTATTGTTTTCTTTATTCTATCTATCCTATTGATTTCACTTGCATTTTCACTTCCTAAAGGGGGTTCGTAATTTAAAGCTTTTATTAAACTTGACAATTAAGCAAATCATCCAATATTAAAGTAATACAATTTTTAATCATTCATAATTACTTGTCACTGAATTTCATTTCTTTTATATGTTACAGAGGAGTGACGATCATTAACATTTCTTTGCATATGAGTAATACAACTAACAATGCACTCCATTTAACACTCAAAATAAAATTTCATTAACTTTGCTGAGGCTTTTGTGATCTTTCCTTCAGCCATCACCATTACAATAACCATGAGTGCCACGGTCCTCACAACGTTGCTCATTTTGGTGACGTGTGGTAAACTTGAATATGTTTTTAGAATTACCAAAGAAGGTACACTCGCAGAAATTGCAATCTGGCAAACATGAGTTTCATATTTTGTAATTTCTTAATAGACCGAAACGGATCATTTCATCCAGTATAATGTAAATGATGAAAAACATAAACCCTACTCGTTAATTGTTATCGTCCTTTGTACATCTAATGATATATCTAGTCCTTTTATATCCCAATGTCATTATATATGTTTAATTTTCGTGGTGGTGTTGCATGAACTTAAGCCTCACGCCCTTATGATAAATATATATTATATGTCCAAATTAATGAAAATGATAAAAGTAATTTAGAGTTAGAAGTTCTGAACGAGGTTATGAAGGAATCGAGTTATATGTTCATTCATCTAATATCACATCTTTCTATTGGTGTAGTGGTTGGAAGTTTGTAAATTTTTATAAACAACCTGAGTTTGATACTCATCAAGCGCATTTTTTTTATGGCTATGGCTATTGATAATTTTTTTATGGACCTCTTGATCTCACCATGCATTCCATGACCACCACCACCACCTTATCAAGATCATCTTCAACGGAGAAGAATAAGAGTTCACGACTTCAACATCAATAAGCCAAATAACTTCGGGTCCTTATCAGTGGCGGACCCAAGATTTTAGTCAATGAGAGGGCGAAATGGCAAACAAATTTTTTTTTCTACCCGAGTTAGTAAAATAAGAAAAATACAACTATAAAAATACATTGCATATACCAAATTGAATGAAGTGTAATCCAATTTTAAACCAAAATAAGGTCACAATATCAATAACCTTAGCAAGGGGCAAACGAGCGTAATAACTAGAATATATAATTAAAATCACAAAATAATTAAGATAATATCTAATTGAAGCTAAAAAAAATCGAAAATTTACGAACATAATAAGATCCTAATACAATTTCATCGAAATATGTTTATATGAGGCTCAAATTTTGTACGAGTTGGCTAGTGGCATACATTTTCATTGAATTATTTAGTTATTATTTTAGATATTAATTTCAAATATTTTTTTTGGTTGGAGGTTTTACGCCACTTGTGAACAAACAATTCATTGCTTTAATGTTTGCAATTACATATAAAATTGCGTTGAAAACAAAAAAGTCGGGAAATGTCACAATGACAAAATTGTATAGACATAAAGAAATCATACGCTCCGAGAGGACCAAAAATAAATTTTATTAAACTAAACAATTTTTTTAATGTTTGTAATTATTATAAAATTGTAAAAATAAAAATTAAGCGATTAACAATGATAAAAATAGTAATTATCAATAACCATAAAAATGTATAGTAAATAGCCATAAAAAATATGCGAACTCGAGTTGTTCACAAAAACTTACAAACTTCCAACCACTACACCAATAGAAAGATGTAAGAGTAATTGAATGAACAATTTACATATTGTATTATACATTATAAAATTAAACTTTTTAAAGGTTAAGTGTATAATTAAATTATTTTAAAAGTTGAGGGGGGCAGCTGCCCCCCTCGCTCCTTAGTAGGTCCGCCCCTGGTCCTTATGATAGTTACACATTAGTGCACCATGAAGAACCTCACTTCCCATTGCATCCACCATGTAAGCTGCTCTTTGGTGAAGTTTATTATCTCATGCCAACGATTTTCATTCCGTTGTAGCCCTTCGACTTCACAAAAATTGGTAGAAGAAGATGGTTTCCATGGTGGGGGTCGGAGTGTTAAGGTTGTGGTGACAAAAAAAGAGTTGGTAGAGTTGATGTATGATGGAAAGGAGTAGGGTTGAAAAACTGAATCGATGGTTTTGTTTTTCACCTAAATCGTGAACCGAATCAACTTTGATCGGTTTCAAAATCTTCAAATCGAAACCGAATGGATCATTAACAAAACCGAATCGAAACTGAACTGATTCTACTTTTTGCTAATTGTAACCGAAACCGAAATCGAACAGACTAAAATCACACTAAAACCAAAATAAAACCGAACCGACTGACTATTTTAAACATATTATATGATTTTTATATAAAATATATATTATTTATTATATACATTCGGTCGGTTTGGTTTTGTCGGTTAAAATCATATAGAAACGAAAACTTAACCGACCACTTTGGTTTTGAATTTTTTAAATTGAACCGAACTGAACTTAAACCATTGTTCGGTTTAATCGGTTTGATCGATTTTTTTATTTTTATTTTAATTATTGAAATGAGTGGGTTCCTTCATAGGAAGAAATTGCAATTTGGGTCATGGACAAATTTCGGGTTGAGAAAATGGGCCCGAAATGGAGGCCGACTTTAGAAACAATTCCAGAGTTGTAATTTTGTTGGGATTTGTTTGGTAAAATACAATTCCATTGAAGAATGGGTAGGTTTTCTTATACATTGCACCCCCAAACTTTCTTTTGAAAAAAAATTAAGAGGTGTACATTCATGTTCCTCCATTTTTATTTTTTTCACTATACATTTTTTTAATGAATTTTGTTGGATTTTTTTTTTAATAAGGTGGCTAAAATGATCATTGCCATAATTTATTGGAAGGATTAGTGATCCCAATCCAATGCCATAATTCCATTGCTTCAAAGATGCATCACACAAAAATGAGTATTGATGCATCTAGTGAATATTACTCACTATATTTCGACAAACTTTCTAGTGATTATTCAGTTTGTGACATTATATATATATATATAATATCAATCTGGAAGCAAAGCCCGGCTTCCGGTTTAAATCAATAAGTGTGGCTATATTTTAATAAAAGAAGTGTAAGAGGCTAGACCTATACTATAAAGAATGTGACATGGAATCTAAGTTTTCTTCACAAATCAATAAACAAAATACCAAATCTCATTACCTAGAGTTGGTGGTATAAACAAGTTTTATTTATTTATTTATTTATTTATTTTATTTTAAGGCAAGCGTGTCGCCTGTGAGTATAAAACCTAAGACGTGGAAGTTAATCACCACAGCCTTAACCATTCAATCAGGCTACCATTAGCGGTATAAACAAGTTATCCCTTATAAGAAGAAAAGAACACATAAGATGAAGAAATCAAACACAAAAAATAAACTTCCTATGTTGCTTTGTCCATGCAAAAGGACTTGGAACACTAACCCTAAAAAGTGGAAAAGAACATGATGCTTTTCCAAATCTTCAATCCATATTGAAAGCAAAGATACAACATTATACCCACTAAATGTGATAGAGAAAGAAAGAGAGAAAGAGAAGATATTCCCATTTATGTCCCTTTTTTTGGCTTTGGTTTTGGTTTACCACATGTTCTCTTACCATAAAATCCAAAAACATTTTGAAACTCTTTTTACTTAAAGGGAACATACGATCACCGACCAGTCAGTTGTCGAGACAAAATGGTATATAGTAATTGTGAATTAATTACTAATTTGCCATTTTGGGGTATAAGAATTACAATTCTAGCTTCGATCATCTTTCAGGGTGACGTGATATGATCTGGATACGATGATGAAATCCTTGAGATGCATGTAAATTCTTTCAAATCGTGTTACATTACTTTGGTTGCAAAAACTTGGTTCCCTAATCAAGATTCATATTTTTTTCGCCCTAACAAATTAACAGATTTTAGTGACAAAAGGTTGAAAAGCATTCATTGATAAATGCACAAGCATGTGCTTTAACTTGTAAAAAAAAAAAAAAAAAAAAAAACATATATATATATATATATATATATATATATATATATATGACAAGGTAGATTTATTTTTCTATAAGTTAGGAAACTAGGTTTTGCAACCAAGATGATGTAGCATCATTAGAGAATTTTTTTAAACCTCGAGATACACATAAATATTTTGGAGATTTCATTATTTTTTCAAGATCATGCTACATCACTCTAGTTACAAAACATGATTACAAAAACCTGATTCCTCAACACTTTTTATTAGAGTAAACACACGAATCACTTTCAAAATAAAAAGTGTTGCACTAGGTTTGGTGGAAGTAGATAAAAGATCAAAAGATAAAATAAAAATAGTCTCAAACAATTAGATAGTAACCTTCGTAATGTTTTCTAAGTGAGAGCACCACGTAGAGTATCAAATGGTTAAGAAAAAATATTGTTCATGAGATTTTAACAAACGAAAATGCTAGGAAACTATGTTTTTGTAATCAGGTTTTGTAATCATGATGACATGGCGTGATCTTGAAAGAATGATGAAATTTTCAAAGTGTTTATGTGTATCTCGAAGTTGTAAAAAATCTTATCTAACGATGCCACATCATCCTAATTATAAAACATAATTACAAAACCTTATTCCCTATCCTCAATCTTCAACAAAAATAAAGATGAAAAACAATATAAATGAAAATAAAAACACTATCCTTAAGGTAACCTCGTCCTCGTGACATAGTATAGCACTATAGTTAGGCAATGTACTTATCATGTCAAAATCATGGTAACGGTCAAAAAGTAATTTCAATCCGAATCAACATTCCTTGAAAATTACCTTAGAAGTGACAATGAACCCTGCCCCCACCCTTTGAATTGCATGTCAAATCCACACCAAGGGCATTTTTTTTACCTTTCCCCTCACCCAAAAACTACCTAACAAATTCAGTAATTAAGTCAAGAATCCAAGGGCATTATTTGAATCAAAATCCAACTTAAACAAATTCGAAAAGCTTCCAACACAAACAGAGAATCTTTGCAGAGAAAAGATAAAAGCTTCCAATAATAATCTCTCCCTCTCTCCATCTTTCCATCTCCCAATCTCTATTTCTCAAAGAACCCATTTTGAATTTTCTCAGATTTCAGCCATGGCGATCCCAGAAAAGCTTATGAAGTTCAAATTTCACTTCATCTTTGTTGCTCTGTTTTCACTCATCATTCTTGCTCTGTTTCTTCTAGCACCCAGATTCCTCACTATTTTATCATACTTTTGGCCCTTGTTTCTCTCCACTGCCCTGTTTCTAGCTGCAGTTGTGTTCTTCGGCCAGTTTTCGCCTCCAATAGCCGAAGTTTCAAGTGAAAAAGCGGGTGAAGGGATCCTTGATTACGTCGCTGGACAGCCCGTAGAAGATGGAGAGCTTAGAGAAGACGTAACTGAACAACCCCAGAAATCTGAGTAAGAAAATTACAGATTTTTGTGCTCAAATTTGAATCATTTTTATTGTTCTTGTAACACTTGCTCTGTTTCTCCTCCTCTGTGTTCTGTTCTTTACGAAATGTAAATTTGGGAAACAATAATCTTAATGACATCTATGTCCCTATCTTTTCAGTTTTTAGTTCATTTGTGAGCACGCGTGTTGCACGTGATTGGGGGGTTGAATTATTGATGATGTCGATGGATTTGTAGGGAATGAAATCAGAATGTTTTGGGAGCTTGTCTAATTGGCGAGGGAGGGAGGGGGTGCAACCCTCCATCTCCTTGGAGATGCGTGAAGGCACATATCTTGAGGGCGATATAGGGTTGCACTCCCTCCCTCGCCCATTTCCTCGCTCATTTTCTCACCAATTAGAATTCCCCACGTTTTGGCTAAGGTTGAATGAGTGAATTTGATAGGAATTTTGCATCCATGTAAGCCCTAAGATCACGGGTTTAGAAAATTATAAAATTATGATATTTGAACCACCAAATGGTATATTTTGAAATTAAAAAGAAAAAAAATTTGTTTTTTAGTTTCACGGAAACTTAGACAAAGTACATTTCTTTGTGTTATATCATGTGCAAATATTGGAGTGGACGATAGAAAAAATTTGAAATTATCACATGTTTTGGGATTTTTTTATTGGGTAGTGAGTACAAAATGTGCGCAGATCTCAGTTGCAAAATACACAATTCATGCATTGTGATACATATTTTGTAGTTTTATTTTTTAAATGAATTTTCAATGATAATCCTGAAGATTGTCGAAACCCCAAGTCTATACAATGAGCAGTTCTACTCTGCTTGGTCCATGCCCGGATGGTACCAGGCATGTCCAAATGATGATGATGTGGCAAACCTTGAAGAAAAAAAAATACAGTGAAAAGCAACAATTAAAAATATGTTTTTTTTGTTTGTAAGTTGTACAAACTTCGTATTCATTCTACAAGCACTTTTACAAGAATACGTCAAGGTTTGTCTGTCACATCATCATCTGCACGTGTCTGGTACCATCCAAGCATGGATCAGACATCATAGAATTTTCGCTATACAATACATAATTTTGTATTTTCAAGTCTTATTTGTATAAGAGATTCATATGCAAAATAGTACTTAATGTGTCCAAATTTGATCTCTCAAATATCTGAACTGCAAAATAAGGTTAGATTGCCAAAGATCATTTCTTTGGTGACCGAAATACTCTGATGCTTAAGTCGGTAAATTACTAAATTTGTAGGAGAGAGCTTAATCTAGACAGAGTTCATTAAAATTGCATACCTTTATCAAATATTCATTTTATCTTATATAATGTCCATTATTAATTATCTGTGTGACTTAAGCATGTAGGGCGTGATGAGTGGAGACATTCTTTGTAACAGTCTTCTTCTTCATTGAGGTACGTCTTTGGAGGATTGATTCCCACTATGACTCGTTTCCTTTGTAACATCTATCCTCTTTTAAATGAGAGATTTGTTGGACTTGGATTTGGGCATTTGATTTCGATCTATTCTGAAAGGCCCTTTTAGGCTTTAATGACTGACATGCCTTTTCAAAATTAGTTAGTCGAGCCTGAACTGAAGCACCTAAACCTCGTGATAAATAATGTTTTCCACGTGTAAGGTCGTGATTCGAGCCCTATTTGATGTATCATCATTACTCTTTTGTGCAAATATTAGCAGTCCATGACTCCATGCCATGATGCCATTCACTAAAATTCATCTAACTTAGTTTCATTAGAGACTGGACTATTCAGCAAAATTACGTGTAAGAGAGACAATTAGAGAGATCACTTTCCTTGATTCAGAGTTGAACAAAATTAAAGGGAGCAGATTAATGTATTTAAATTGGAATGGATAACGATGTTTGGAGTTGGGTGAGTAATTAAGATCAACCATTATGTATTTCCGAACTAAAGTTTGGTAAAACTCAGTAATATTGGAAGAGAGTGATGCTAGGCGGCGAGGAAACGGGTGAGGGAGGGGGTGTGACCTTCATCCCCCTCGAGATTCATATGGGCGCACATTTCTAGAGGGATGGAGAGTCACACTCCCTCCCTCGCCCGTTTCCTCGCCATTTAGAATCACCAATTGGAAGAAGATAATAATTCCAACCAAAGGGCCGAAAGACATTATAATTGCGAATTAACAAATGGTCCATACAAGTTTTAAAAGAAATGGTTACATATCAAGCACGCCAAAGACAACAACTTTGAGTGTTTTCCTTCTATTGTTGAAGCATTAGTTTCTTTTGTTTTGTCTAGAACGTATATGAATTTCATCCGTAAAGATTTATCAAGTTGTTTGATAAATTTAAATCTATAGTATCTTGAATCGCAAAACACATATTGTAGTCGTGGTTGTTATTGTGAAGTATAAAGACTTTCTAGATGATCTTCTAACGGGGGCAAAACGAATTCAACCATAGTATTTTTTAGATGCCATGGTTTGGAAGCATTTCTGATAACATTAATTTTGAAAAGATAAATAGACTCATACCATTCGAGAAATGACATATGATCTTTACTATCTTCACAAAATTGATAAAACATTTTACCTAAACTAATCCTTAGTTCATGAATAGTCTGAGCATAAAATAGTTTTCTTTTGTCAGAATTGTAATTTTGAGAAAATTCATCTTTGACCTTTTGTTTGTTTAAAATGAATTCAGTAGATAGGACATTCAACTGAGCTGGATCACCCATCTCAGATCGAGTTGGAGATCTATCAGAAGGATGATCTGAAGGAGGATTGTAAATAGGATGAAGGGTTTGTGGATGATAAGGATTTAGGTTAGCAAGATCTAAATGAGGGAGAACTTCTGGAGTAGGAGTTCTCGGGATTTGGGTAGGAGTAGTTTTGAATGATGATTCAGATCTACGTCCGAATTGGAAATCTAGAGGCTGTAAACGAGTTCTTCTTGATTCAGAGAACTGTAATTCAACAGTTTCATCTTCAAGAGTCATAAACTGGCTAAGCTGATTAGGAGGAGGCCTTCTAGGGTTTGATTGAATTTGCCAAGTTACATGGAGTGTAACTTGATTCCAGTGTATTATCTTTGGAACAATAACACTAGTTTTATGTTAGCTTGAAAGAGGATTGTATAACCCTTTTCAGACTCCATCAAAGCTTTCAGGCTCAATTGAGTCTTCATAGCTTTGAAAGTGATTTTGTAAATGAGAGCAAGGGGTTCAGATCTTGTTAACATATCGAACCCAGATGTCTGAATATTGAGGGTTAGTGTTTCAAGGACATTCGGATCCTTGAGAGACACTGAGAAATTAGGGCAACAGTCGAAGTAGACTGGTCCCATAACAAGGGTAGACTCTACAATTCCAAGCAAAGAGTCATGAAAATGATTGTGCTGACAGTCGCGAAGAGCGATGAGAGCACAAGTGTCAAGACCCGTCCTAGTAAGAGGTTTATTCCTACCTGGATCAGACCAATATGGATATACTTGTAATCTTGATTTTTGAGGAATTCAATAGTGTTTATAGAAATCAGTTGTTTTGATTCTAAATAACCATCAAGAGGCACTGTCTGTTCGACAATGTCTATAAGATTTTCAGATTTTTGAGAAAAAAATGATTTTGAAATTTCATAAATTTTTTTGTAAGGAACTTCTGGAATTGACCATTTTTGTAAGTCTTGTTCAACTTCTGGAATTCTACATTCCATCCTATTTTGTAAATTTGGACTTTTTTGTCTAGAGCTAGAAGCTCAGGTAAATTTTGAAAGCAAAGACATTTTCACAAATTCAGAGAGGTTGGAGGATGAGGAACACTATATTCGGACCACCTACGATTGGACCACCGGTCAGGGACCACCTAACCCAACAACTGCGCTAACTAAGCGACTTACAGAGGGTTTCAAGTAGCTGACCAACGTCATCAACGGTTGATCAACAATACCTAGGACTCACAACACCTACTTCCCCCGGAAAAAGCAAACACGGCTCTGATACCAATTTCTATTATAAGCCCAAAAGACATGGTACCCATAAGCCCAAACAATTTTCTAAAGCCCCTAGAGTTCAAAAGCCTATTTGTTTTAAATATGGTAAGCCAGGTCATCATGCAAAAAATTATAGAACAACACAAAAGATACATGAGCTTCAGGCTTCTGAGGACATCAAACAAATGTTTACTACAATCTTGCTCAATTCTGAGACTGATTCTAACTCATCTGATGACCTCCAAGTCTATCAAATGCGTTATTGCTCAGATTCTTCTAATCAAGAAGATTTTGATCAGGATCATTGTGCAAAAGCTTATAACTGTAATGCTTTGCAACCTATTAATATGCTCTCCAAAACAAAAGAAACTAGTATTCTTTTAGATTTTGTTGATCGTATTAATGATCTTCAGCTCAAAACTGAGTATTTAACCCATATTAAAAATACAATCACTCAAAAACCTGTTCTAGAGATTGTAAATCCATTTTACAATCATAAATAAATCATTAATAGATTCAGAGCTCCTTCTCAACACTCTGTCTCTATTCCTGATCTTCAAGCTGAAGTTAATATTATGAAAAAAAAGATTGCTCAACTCAAGCAAGGTCAAACTTGGCTTGAACAACAGTTGGTGAATCTCCAGATTCAACCTGCTAACTATCTTCTTGATATTCCTTCATCTTCCAATCTTGCTGAACAAGAAACTAATCATGCATTTCTTAATGAAATGAATATAGTTACTTATCACAAATGGTATATTAATGTAACTTTGGTTATTAACCAAAGTTATAAAATTAATATCATCGCTCTTGTAGATTCAGGAGCTGATCTTAACTGTATTGTTGAAGGATTAATTCCACCTCAATTCTACCAAAAAACCACTCAACAATTGTTTACCACTAATAATCAATTGAGTGTTCAATACAAACTTGTTGGTGCTCACATTTGCCAAGATAAAATATGTATCAAACATGATTTTTTGTTAGTAAAGGATATGACTCAAAAGATGATTTTGGGTACTCCCGTTTTGACAACAATTTATCCATTCAATGTTACTCATACAGGTATTTCTACCAAAATTCTTGGTGGTGACATCCTCTTCAAGTTTTTATGCAAAACTAAATTAGTTGAAATAAATTCTTTAAAGCAAAAGCATTGTTTCCTCAACTTTTTGTCTCAAAAACAACAACATTTAAATATTCTCAAGATTGAAATTGCTTATCGTCGTATTGATGATCAGCTCCAAGACTCCCAATTACAATCCAGAATTGTTTATTTCAAAGAACAATTGTCTTCAGAACTTTGTTCTAATCTTCCCAATGCTTTCTGGCATCGAAAGAATCATATGGTTAGACTACCATATGACATTTCCTTTCATGAATCCCAAATTCCTACAAAATCCCGACCCATTCATATGAATGCATAATTAATGGAATTTTGCAAATCTGAAATTCAAGATTTACTTTCAAAAACTTTGATTACTCCTTCCAAATCTCTGTGGAGTTGTTCAGCCTTTTATGTTCGCAAAGATGCTGAACTTGAAAGAGGTACTCCTCGTCTTGTTATCAATTACAAACCCTTGAATAAGGTTCTTCAATGGATTAGGTATCCTATACCTAACAGACGTGATCTTATTAAGAGACTCCACTCGGCAAAAATGTTCTCTAAATTTGATCTCAAATCTGAATTTTGGCAAATACAGATCCACCCTCGTGACTATTACAAAAGGACATTCAATATTCCTTTTGGCCATTATGAATGGACAGTCATGCCCTTTGGCCTAAAAAATGCCCCTAGTGAATTCTAAAATATCATGAATGATATTTTCTCACATTTTTCAATCGTGTATATTGATGATTTACTCATTTTTAGGGATGGCAGTAGGGCGAATTTTCACGGATATCCGCCCCACTCGCCCCATTTGGGGCGGATTTGGTAAATGGTCCCTGGATCTTGGGGCGGATACGGATGTCCAATCTGTATCCGTTTATTAATCGGGGTGGATACGGATTTAGCTATATCCGCCCCATGGATATCCGTTTAATTAGTGAAATTACAAAAATACCCTTAGACTATATAAATGGATAAACCTATCATCTTTATTCTTTTAACTCTCATCTCACATAATCTCACAAAAATACTCTCAGTCTCCTATTCTCCTTCTCACAGCGAAGGCCGAAGGCGGAGGCCGAAGGGTCCCTTCCTCTCTCTCATAGCGAAGGCGGAGGCCGAAGGGTCCCTTTTTATCTCTCACAGAGAAGGCCGGAGGGTCGTCTCCTCTTCTCATGGACACTCGAAGCTCTCACTCGACACCCATCCCGACCGCTTCTCTCTCTCCTCCCTTCCCCGCCTTTCCCTAGCTGCAAGAGATCTCAGATCTCAGAGATTCTGTAGATCGAATTTTTTTTTTGTATGGTTTTTTGTAATTTTTGTATGGATTCTGTGTAATTTTTTGTTATAATTTTGTGGTAGTGATCTAATGAATGAAGTACAATTAACTGTAGTTAGATGGATAACCAGCAACTCCAAGGGTTAGCAAACCGTAACAGAACTGCAAACCGTAAATGGATTGGCGGGGCGGGGCGGATATCCATTGTCAAATTGTTTGATGTAAGCACATTTATCACATTCATTTATCCGAAATTCATGTGATATCATTGTATGATCAAACTTTTCATGCCATTGTTTAGGTGTTTGTTTAAGTCCATAAAGAGACTTTACAAGCTTACAAACCTTCAATGATTGTTCCATAAATTTATGTCTATAGATTGCTGGAGAACAATCAGAACAATGTATAAATTTATTTGAAATAAATAATGTAACAATACAAATACTAGTTGTATTATAAATTGATTACAACGAAATAAATAAAATAAAATAAATAATTCTACTAACTTGTATTGCAGATTAAGGCTTACAAAATCACTATCTTGAATTGGCGAAATTGATATGTCTTGATTTGTGGATAGAGGCTAACATATTCGTTGTCCAATAGACATAATTCGCCCATACTCGGTGTTATAGTTCTATAGGTGTCTCACTACCAGGATTCAACTATCTAATACCAACACCGTAGCACAAGGGTGTTGGTTCTGTCGAATTTACCGAATGCAATCTCTATCAGAAGTGAAGAAAAATGAATAACTCTAGAAAAATTAATGTGTTTAAAGAACTTGTTTTTCACTTCAATATATAGAGAACAAAAGGGTGTGTTGATCAGACACATCTTTTATCCTAAAGTGCGAAAGACACATCTTTTCTCTTCAACTCCAACCTGATGGTCTCTTTTTAATTGTATTTTAAACATTTTTTTCTCTTTCATGTTGGTCTCATTTCACACAAGTGGATGAATGATAGAGATTGAAGATTCCCCCAACCAATCAAACTTTGAGTTTGAATTCCAAATCATTTACTCGCGCATTGCATTTCATTTCATCCCCAACACAACACCACAACACAGCCGGCATCACCACACCTTTTACAAAATCCATTCAGTCAGGCAGTCAATCCACACTTAAATCCTCTCTCATAATCGATCTAATGAGCGGGTTGTGTGTGAGAGGCTGAGAGCGATGAATATTAGGGGTAGCGAGACAGACAAGGTGATCAGGGAGGGAGGCGACAAGAATTGCGTAAGAGAAAGACGAGCATGATGAAGGAGGGTGGTGAGTGGAGTTTGGCTAGGGTTTTGAAGCATGTTTGAATTGGGCTTGGGTTTTAAAGGAGGTTACAATACCAAGACGAACAATAACAATACGAGACTAAAATTGTTGAAACATGTTCCGTCCTGGTTCGAACCGGTTTGGAACGAGAAAAATGGGGAGAAACCGGTTGATCTCGATTCCAGACGGGTTGGGACCATATGGTCCGGTACGAACCAGGATTATGGGCCACCCCTAATTTTGGTTCATAGTCTTATTTTATTAGCACACACCCACCATCACCCAACATTGATGGCATATCATAATTCAACTCGGTATTCACTCAATCGCTAGGTTTGCATAAACTATTGGGTGCTTAAACAGGTCACCATCAATAACATGTACGAGTCAAGTGAGCGACCTACTCGGATTGCAGGAAGAGCTTGTTACGCTCACTTATTCTCCATTGATCCCTCAAAATGGGAACCGTTTGGGTTCCTTTTATCAATACAAATGAGACCTGGAAATGGTAATGATCTTCGTGGATCATCTATCCTTGGAGTAAGCGTGTACATGGAGGATTGTACTACATTCCCTTTCTATAGTTCTCATTTATCATTCAAGTTTATATTACTATGTACTGGGACAATTGTACCACATTCCTTTTCGGTGGTTTACATTCATCCTATACTTCTCTTTTTACCCTATAAATAGCTTACCTCATATATTCATTTTACAACAAGCCAAAATATTGTCTCTCATTCTTTTTAATTTCCTTTAGTCATTGGTTAAAGCATTTTATACAAGAAATTGTTGATCAAATAATTTCAACAGTCACTTATCTATTTTATTCTCCCATTAGAATCTTGCGGATAAGAAAGACATTATATTTTATCCTACAAATTCATATATTTTAGCATTATGGGGTTACAAAAAGTGGCGATGAGAAAAAATTTAAGGGTGATTGCACTGATGGTTATCATGATGGTGATGGTTGGAGGGAAAATCACAGAAGCCTCGACAATAACACCAACAAAATTTCATTTTGGGTGTTATATGCGTTGCGTTTGGAGTTGGAATAATCCTGGAGATAATGACATGTGTGTTAAAAAATGTACTTCTTCTTCTAGTGATTCTTCAAATCCCTCGAGTACGAATCATGTGTCATCTACTACAAAGCATCTACCCATATCCGACTGCCATTTCAAATGTATAAATGCTATGCGAACTGCTCAACCAAAGCTAACAATGGAACTTTATTTCAAACAATGTTCACTGAAATGCGACAAACATCACTAGTTCGTCGATCCGTCGAGTAATTTTGTTTCAGTGAGAAATTAGGAATAATTTATATTATTCATTGAATAATTCATTCAATAAAAGTGTTTCTGTCAAGTTTTTTTTTATTGTTTTCTTTATTCAATCGTATTGATTTCACTTATATTTTCACTTCCTAAATGGGATTCGTATTGATTTACATTATTGTTTTCTCCAATCAAAATTGATCATTTTCAAACAAATGTCAGATTTTAGGTCACAGAATTTATCATGGGATGATTACTCCTATTTCTAGGGCAATTGATTTTGCTGATACATTTCCCGATGAAATCAAGGACAAAACCCAACTCCAACGTTTTTTAGAATCTTTAAATTATGTCGCAGAATTTTACAAAAACCTTCGTGTTTTAATTAAGCTCTTGTTTTCAAGACTTCAGTCTAACCCAAGCCCATGGACTGAAACCCATTATAGAATTGTTAGAAAGTCAAAGCCCAGGTCAAGAGTCTTCATTGTTTAGAAATCTCAAATCCTGTAGCTTTCAAGATTGTTGAAACAAATGCGTCCAACCAAGGATTCGGTGGTATTCTTAAACAGCGCCCACTAGAGTCTACCCAAATACAATTAGTCTGATACCATTATGGTATTTGGAATTCTGCCCAAATCAATTACTCAACTGTCAAAAAAGAAGTTTTATCGATTGTTTTGTGCATCATGAAATTTCAAGATGATTTATTTAATCAAAAGTTTTTACTACGTGTTGATTGTAAATCTGCAAAAGAAATTTTAACCAAAGATGTTTTAAATCTTGTTTCCAAATAGTTTTTGCATGATGGCAAGGACTTTTGTCAGCTTTTGATTTTGATATTGAATATATTAAGGGAGTCGATAATTCTCTTGCAGATTTCCTAACAATAGAATTCTTACAAAAATGAATTTTCAATCTTCTTCTTCCTTCAGACCTCCTCCTCCAAAACCCCAAACCAAAGCCCAATACGCTATGAAGCCCTTTGCTTCACAGCAAAAGCCCCCTCTTTCTTATGCTTTGTCCCTTACAAATCCTTATCAGCCGTTGTCAACTGCAGAAGAATCAAGTTCTGCAATGACAAGTTTTCAAAAACCTCGAATTCCTCTTCCAAATTCTTATCTTACAAAACCTTGTTTGGACTCGATCACCATGTTTTTATTCCCTTACAAAGGATCTTCGCTCCATTGCAAAAAATCTTTTCAATACAAATTCCCTTTTTGAGGAACCTGATATCCTCAAAACTCAAGAATTCTATGAGTTCATACTAGTCGACACTGACTCAATAATGATCACTCATCACCATGATCCTTCTCATTCTGAGAAGATTTCCCATTCCAAATGTCAAATCCTTAAAGTTTTGTCTGAAGCTGATTGGAAACAACACCCTCGTTTCCATAAGAAGTTTTCGGTCAATTACCTTCCCACTTCTTACAATTATCTGAATTATAAGCAAGCTTGGTCCAAAGCCTTCTTCCTCTTTTCCCAAAACTGTGCTAAGTCATGGTTATTTCTTTTTTTTGCAAAAAATTCACCAAAAAGTCTGTTCATCTTTGGTTCCAACACTCCTAGTAAAATAGTTTTGGTCCAATTCAAGAAATCTTGCCCCCTGCAGTCACTGAAGGTTGGAAAGTTTTTAAATCAAAGTTCAATCCACCAATTCTAGTACCCCAACAGGTATTGCTGTTTTGGTTTTTTATTAAGTTCAATCTCTCTTGGATCTGTTGCTGGGATTACACCGTCACAGCTCTTACAGCCCCAAGTCAATCGGCTCAGCCCCCTCTCTGGTTCTGTCGCCGATTCAAAGTCAAATAGTGGTATTCATTTGATCACTCCCATGCTACAAAGGAAGCCGTCACCAGGTTCTTTTTAAGCAAATATCAGTTTCATGCTCAACCTCTGGTGAATCCTGTTCAACTTCCTTTTGAAGCAAAACTTCTTTGACAGTTTATCAATAAACAACTTCAAGGAAAACCTACAAAGACTCAACTATTGGAAACTATGTCAAAAATCTGTGCAGATGATTAAGATGAAGACGATGAACCAATAGTTCCTCTCAATGAAGACAACTGTTATGGCATCTTTTCGCCACATGCACAAGTCTGACCCTACAACAGCATTATGGTGTCTGTGAATCATCGTGATCCAAGCAACCAGAATTACAAAGATACAAAGGCTTCTGCCACATCCACTACAAGACGAAGTTTCTTTCAGCCAACCGACAACATCTTCCTTACAAAGCAACCGCGTGCATCCACAACGCTCGCACTCACAAAGTCAAAAGGTGAACAGTTGAAACATCTTCAATAGTTTCTACAATTATGCAAGCAACATGACAAAGCTTCTTCATTTAGTTTTTTCATGATTACAAAGGATAAATGTCCACCCACTCTCCACACCTCACCTTCGAGAAGGCTTATCCCTTCTCTTTCACTTCTTGTAATTTTATTATTTAATCAGGTGTGAATCTCTGCATAAGGCAGAACCCATCTCTATGTAATCTTTAGCTCTCACTCTTGTAAGTTTCTCTCATATATTTACTATTTTCAATAAAGCATGCATTATTCATCTTCTATTTCTTTTAAACGTTTATGAGAACTGATCTTGGTAGAACAACTCGTTATATTAGATTAAAACCTAGTATCGACACCATTCTCTAGAACAGTTCAATGAATACAAATAAATATTTTTGATGAATTTTGTTTATCTTATTCTCTCCTGTTTTCTCCTTTCTATCTCCTGTTTTAAATTTGTGCTTCTTAGTCTTTTGATTAGCAGTCCTGGTTACATATTGTAGTCGTGGTTGTTATTGTGAAGTATAAAGAAATTGTTTATGCTTTCTTTTTTGCAAGCATGTCTTGCAATTTGTTGGAAAACTTAATTTTCAATGTATTTTGTAATATAACAAATATGATTATTTGCAATGGTCAAGCGAGTGGTCTCCTGCAACTGACAAAACTATTTAATGGGAATTAGAATACAAAGATCGAAACAAGGGACTACAAAACTAACAAGAGTCGGTCGTGCGATGTTTTGATTTTTGAAGAGACAATTTTGTAGCACTCCCAATGAACAATACTTACCACACATCAACCTACTAAAGTACAGATTAACATCCATGCCAAGATTAAATCTTCACCGAGTGTACATCTTTCGTCAATTGATATGTCATGTATTTCTATGTTGTTGGCACGACTACACACTTTTCACGTGTGTGTCATGCCTTTCGCATGTCATTTTCGTTCGTGCATTCAACACAACTATCTTGAAATTAACATCTTCGAATCCTCAAAATTTATTTGTAATGGACCACCAATTCTAGTCAGTCTTGTTTGCTGGTCTCTTTTGGGATTTTTTTTTGGTTTTTTTACAATTCCACTAATTCTATAAGTGGTGTTTATGGTCGTGTTTTAAAGAGGAGGGGTAAAAAGTGTAAAAAAAACCAAGAAAAATCTCAAAAATGCTAGCAAACATGGCTGACTAGACTTGTTCGTAATGGACACATTGTCGATATGCATACTAGCTAGTCTCACATCTAAAATTGACCTCCTATACATCTTCCATTGTGAAACCACACGGGGAACTATCACTCTGGTTGCCCTTATGAACTACGGTGGGTGTGCTTTTACCCAAGCAACTCATCTCTATCTCTATAAATGCCCTGGCACTTCAAACGAATGCAAGAAACGGAGAAATGGCGCGAAAACGTCCTCGAAGAACAGAACCCAACGATCTGCTCTCGAAGATCAGAGGTAACTCGAACAAATTCTTGCATCGATTTCACTTCAATCAAGTAAATTCTTTCAACATTTTGATGAATTTCGCTAAAAAAATTATCGATTCTCTTAGCAGAGTTCACTCGATCCCTTGTGAAGGACCTAGGTGATGGACGATCTCCAACAGTTGCCCTAGATCGCTACAGAAATTACTGCACGAATTCGAATGGAACTTGGTATGAATTCTTCGATCACTGTTGTTTATCGATACTGCATTGTGAAGTGAATATTACTTTTGTTTTGGTTAGAAGTTTGATTTGTGAATTAGGGTTTTTTAGGTAGAATTTTAAGTGTTTGATGAAATGCTAGACACTTTTTGGGGATTTTTTGGTTTTGAATAGTAGTAAGAATTTGATGTGTTGGCTGATTTAATGCGCGATATTATGCTTTGGATTTCAGCTATTGCAGCTTTGATTTGCCCAGTGGTGGGAAAGAGATATTGTCACTTAATAGAGAATGCAATGCGCGCAGAATGGGTTAGTCGTTATGGAGGGATGATTTGGTGGAAGTTTTTGTGGAGTATAGCTGGTTTTTTGGTTACTTAATTGGAGTGTTTGTTAGATGTTTTGTTAAGGGTTTTGCTGATTGTTCAACAACTTCTGCAAGAAAACAAACATGGGTCGAAGAGAGATATCTACTACATGCATCCATCTGTGTTTACAGGTACACTCTTTGGTCGTTGGTTTTTCTTTTTTAAGATCAGAAGTTGACAATGTTGTTGGGAATCATAGCCCCTTCCTGTTGTTGTACATGGGCTCGACTAGTTTCGTTGGATTGCTCCATTTCTATTGTGAATTTAGGGTGACATTGTAGTAATGACTGATGTGTTTGGCTTAGAGAATATAACTGCATGCATCCACTCTTGGCTCTCTCTCGCTTGAATTGCCACTATCTGAGTTTGAGCAAAAAGATATCTATGCCTGTCTTCATGACTTTTAATTGGTTAAACCTCAATGCTGAAGTTATTTAACTGTGTTTTTGCAAGGTTTGGAGCTTCAGTACATATTGAACTTGGGTCTCACTGTGTTTTTTCTTTCTATCTTCAATTGCAGATCAAGCAGTTGTGGACCGAGCAATCAATGACATATGCATTATGTTACAATGCAGTCGCCATAATCTTAATGTGGTATGGACTGTCCTCGGAATGTCTAGAGTATAACTTATTATTGTTGAAATTATTTGGATTATGATTTATGACATCTGAGTATGATGAATGTAGTCGCCATATGCTCGAAATTCAGACATAAGGGCAGAATATTCATCTTCCATTAGGCTGTTTTTGCTTGTTACATTGGTTTCACATTATTGATAGGGACATCTGTCTTTTTTTTTTTTTACTTTTTTACAGGTGTCTGTTGGAAATGGGTATGTCCCTTATCAACGAGCCTCATGAATTAATGGAAGGTTCTAGCATTAGAAGATATTCATACATCATTATCTCTCAAAATATTTTCCACTGTGAAGTATCATTCACATGGTTTCAAGTATATGTTCATTAACAGTCCAAGTCCGTAGTCATTAAGTATAACTATTAGGATTACACATTTTCATTGTCTTTCTTGTCTTTCACAGTAGTATGAGATCTACCGTAAAATTATTTCCATTTAACTCTTATCTTTCTTTATGGCTATGTGTTGCCTTTACCTTTTTTCTAGGTTGGTGATGGGTTGGCTAAGATTCTTTGAAGGTGAAAGGAGATCTGATTGCATTAAGAATCCTAGCACTGTAAGAATGCATACTGACAATTCTGGTTTACCAGTTTCACTTTATTGAGGACTACTAAACTTGTTCATTGGCAGGCTCATTCCATTCCCGTTCATGTTGAAGAAGTCAAAGGTATCCGAAACCTGGATATTGTGATGATATCTTTCTTTCATCATTTAAGCCTTTGTAGCTTGTGAATTCTTCAGCTTCTATATGATAATAAGTTTTCTTACCATTTGATTTTTGCTCCAGTACGAACAGGCTAACATTTACTTTCGGATTCTATTTGATTTCTATCTCAGATATCATCAGTGTCGCACAATATATACTAGTTGTAGAGAAGGAAACAGGTACACATATCCACATTACAGGATGTTTTCCTAAGTTGATTCTCCATCTTTATTGTGTATGAGTTGACATTTAACTGCAGTGTTCCAAAGGTTGGCGAATGATAAGTTCTGTGACACACAACGTTGTATTGTCATCACGGTAAGCAGCTTTTCTAGTTCATCCTTGTTGACATTACCAGTATTGCTTAGATGGCGCCCTAGGCTTACTCTCACCATGAATTCTACTATACTCCTTTCGTGTAGCCATGTTATCAGTTGAGGCATTATGTTTCATACTTTTTCTTACCATCTCCATCCATTTCAATATCGTACTTTCGTCCCTCGAATCGTTTTTAGATTGTTGGTCTGCACTCTGCCATTATGCCCTCCATTCTTGGACTTCTTTATATATGCGGAAACAATCTAGATGGCTTTCCTTCAACATCTCCCACTAGAGCAGTTCTAAGGTTCCTACAAACTTACTCCTTATATTGTCTAAAATTTCTTTTTTACTAATCAATTGTGGCATCATCTTCATTGTTGTGCTCAAATGCACAAACTGATTTTATTGCAGTCTTGTAAAACTAACTAAGATTTCTTAATAACTCCAGGGACGAGGCTATCCAGATGTTCCCACAAGAAGGTAATCAACATCGCATATTTTGGTTTCTATGCTTCTCCCTCAACTATCTATCAGTTCCGCCTTATGTTTTGATGAATTTCTTCAAGTAACTGCACTTTATATTTTGATGAATTTGTTCAATTTGATACACTGGCATTATGTGTAGTTTTTATCCATAGTTCAAAGAGTTTTTCTTTCTTAATTTTCATACTTAATACCTGTATGCAAATGTGTGTTGTCTAGTGCTGACTGCAGCAGCTTGAGTTCTGATTTTAAATGGTTAATCTCAATGCAAGTTTTTCTTTTTCCTATTGTTTCAAATCAGGTTTCTGAGACTTCTTATGGACAAATTGTGTTTGCCAGCCTACTGCTTGGTGGATTGTGACCCTTATGGATTTGATATACTTACAACCTATCGGTTTGGTTCTATGGTATGGTTTCTTGATGCAAGACCTTACTATGCAGTGTGAAGAGAAGTTTCTGATGTTTTTCAGGTTTAATTCACAGCTTGTCTTAAACATGCTCAATTTTTTTTCTCTTAAGCAAATGGCATATGATGCAAAGTTTCTTCGTGTGCCTGAGATACGCTGGCTTGGAGCATTTCCTTCAGATTCTGAGAAACACCAACTTCCTGGATGCTGTCTCCTTCCTCTAACAGCAGAAGGTATTCTTTCAATAATATCTTCATCAATTATATTCACTTGTGCTTCTGCACAGTCAATCTTGGAGTCATTCCAATGGCATCCTTTCCATTTCAGATAAAAGCAAAGCTGAAATAATGCTCAAGAGATGCTATCTGCAACAAGTACCAAAGTGGAGGTGAACTTTTGTTACTCTTTTTTGGTCCATTATTTGGACATTCATTTGTTATTCATAGTATATACTTCGTTGATAATACTTAAAAGTGTTCTTTCCTCCTATGACAGGTCAGAACTAGAGATGATGCTGCAAAGAGGAGTCAAATTTGAGATTGAAGCATTATCTGCATCTTCAATTTCCTTTTTGTCCGATGAGTACATCCCATCTAAAATTCAGCATGTTTTACACATATGACTTCATCTATCATGTGTACTAGTATGTGAATAATACTGTAGAGGGCATAAATGTTAGCATGTAGATCGTAGAATGCAATCAACTTAAATGCTGCCGCGAAGATTGTCAAAGGAATTTTAGAGTACATACAGAAATTTCTAGGGTTCACTTGGGAATGAAAGGAAGGGCTGCTCAAAAGAACTACATGCTTAATTATTTCAAGCCATTGTACCGAAAAATTAGGCTACTGATTTTTTTCCCGACTTATTATTTTGCTCTTTCAATTCATTAAAGAGGGAGATGGTGAAGCAGTTGCGGTGTTTCCTATCTTGACACATTGTCATGATAGGTGTCTACTAAATTAGATGGTTGTTTCAACCGTTAGGGTTTTTCTTTTTCCTCCTTTAGAATTACTCCTACATTCGAAAGCAAAGGAAGTTGGGAATTCCACAAAATAGCAACAATTGGTATTTACATTGCATAAAAGAAATATAACAAGTGTTGAGGGACTGTACACAAGTTATAACCCATGAGGAAGTGCACTATATGAAAGGATCTCCTTTGGATAACTGACAAAAAATAGGTAAAATCTTTCCAAGGAAACTGCATGGAAGTGACTAGTGAGCACTTACACGTAAGAGAGAGTCATCAGTTACTGATATATCTGACAAACAAGATGAACAATTAGGCTTCCGTTTGAGAGGATTGAGCAAGTGTTATATCAGATGCTGACAATGTCCCAGATTGATCAACATCAAGATCCTCAAACTCTTCCATCACTAGTCCAATATCTTCTTGGGTAATTTTCCCCATCTCTCTGAGCTTATACACAATGAACTCAGCCGCACTGCATAAACCAAGTTGAAGAATAAGCATTTAAGCAAAACTAAAGCACGTATGTCAGACGTGAAAAAGAAGAAAACATACGAACAGTTATTCACTGAATCATTGACAAGTGGTAGTATCTAAATTCCGAAACATGATGACTTCAGTTAAAGCTTCAGTATTCCATGCAATGCAAAGCAAATGAAACTCACCTAACTACCCCATCGTCATCGATATCTGCTGCCTCAAGATCCACGTAAGTCATTTTTCGTTTTAGAACCCACTTGACTAGCAAATGTTGTCTGCGCTCAGTATTTAGCTCAGCAAGGTAGAGGAAGAACCGAGCTAAACAGATTGTACTTGTCAGTATCCAAAACACAGCAAAAATACGCCCAGCATCAGTTGAGAAACTCTTATCTCCATACCCCAGAGTTGTAATGGTTGAACAAACACAATAGAAGGCATCAATAAGGTCCAAATTCTCAACCCTTGATAAGACGATAGTTCCAGTCGTGATAAGCAACACAAGAAGGATTACGATCATGATAAGCTTATACTTCACTCGATTATTTTCAATCTCCTTAAGTATCTCGGATCCACCAACTTTTTTACTAATATGCAGAGCTTTAACCAATGGTATTTCTTGCTTCTCAACAATGTAGTCGGCTGCATTACTCAGAATTAGCCCAACAAGAGCCATTCCTGCGAAAACGAAGGCACAAGCTAGTAGTTTGGCTGTGACACTGTCAGGGACGAGGTCTCCATATCCGACAGTAGTCATGGTGACGATGCAGAAATAAACAGCATCAAGAACTCCATTTGTTTTCTTACCCCTGATCTGATCCTTGACAAGGTAGAAACAAAGGGTGCCTACACCTAGATAGACTGTTAAGAACAACGCCACTTGCTTAAGACTAGGGTGGATATTGGCAAGGATTGATTTTGTTTGCATGCCATCATTTTTATCTGGGAGAACAAATTCCATAGGAGCACTTCTACAACGGCGGTATCTTCTCTTTGCAACATTTTTCTTATTGGGTCTAGGGGTAGGGTCTTCTAAAGCCGGAAGAAGTGGCTGTTTTGCATTGCTACTGGCCATTATATGGCTTAGTAAATGGGAGATTCACTTGCAGGACACCTGCAGAATCAAATTTAAGAGACAAGAAGTTCATTTCTAGCTCTAAGTTATGAAATGCGTAATTGGTTGTCATAATAAATGTAGGAGCACTCGCCATGTTTTCCACCAGACATTTACGTGAAGACCATAAACTTAGACCAATTATTAAAAATTTGGCTTCAAGATTACCAATAAATTTGATTAGTCTGCAAATCGAGGAAAATTTTGAACCAATGGAAGGAAAACATCCTCTGAAGGGTAATAATATTATGCACATAGCTTCCACAAGAAGTTGAAAGACGATCGATAAACCACGTAGGGGCCTGGGGTGGAGGACGATATTAAAGTATAATTAGTGGTAAGTCAAGTATTCTATTTCTAACGACACAACTTTGGCAATTCCATATTGATGTAATGGTTGACCAAAGAAATACATTTCTAGCAACAACTTTCATTTCCTAAAAAAAGAATGAAAACTGGACTCCTAGACATCACTTTCATATTGCATCAAACACTATCACTGAATTAGGTTCCTTAGGAGTCAATTTCTCCTCAGGAATTTATTTTTCATCTTACTAATCTCAAACAAGGAAAAACAGCAAAACCCCACAAAACCACACTAAACCAATAAGTTACAAATCATATTAGTTATCAAACTGAAGAACATGAATCTGGTTCCCAAACAATCAGATCTAACATACTTGAGCAGTGGGTAGAGAAAAAAAATGAATTCTTTCAAACATAGGAAAATTTTGCTCACCTGTGAAAGAGTGGGTGTCTGTCTTTTTTTTCTTTTTTCCCTCTCAAACTGAAGTTGATAATGAAGATGACTGAAATCTTAATAGAAATCAAATGTTTAGAAGACACTGGAACACTGAATTCAGAATAGAAGTTTTTGCTTTGTAGTAGAGGACAAACTATCAGACTTGATAGTTTTCCTAATAAGTTGACATTTCCTTAAAGATGTGCCACCTGTTATGAAGACTTTGGTGTGTTATTTTGTACACCCACCCTTTCATCGAGAACCCATCATCTTCAATGTTATCCATGGAGATTTGGTTTCTGATTTATTAGATATGATTGGTTCTGTGTACACACCATAATTTTTTCAGTTATACCATATATCGAAAAATTGGTAGAACCTTATTGGTGGTGGAATAAAGAGGTAGTGTGGGTGTCTTTGCAATAGCCTTTCGAAATCATGTCTGGGTTTTGGTTTGGGTTCTTTCTAATCTAGTGAGGTAGATGGATAGCTGATGGACTTTGGGTTTTGTTCACACACACTGAATATGGGTGGATAATATCGATACCAATTTGTCGATGTTGCATGTTCTTTATGTGATAACTTGATAAAAAAGTTTTAGGATATACGATTTTACTCATTGGTATGAAAAGAAAAAAGTATGAAAATTTAGCAAAAATGATGGAAAGATGGAGAAAGAATGGACAATTTGAGGTGGAAGTTATCACTATCCTTGTCATTGAAACATTAAAGAGAATAATCTAATCTATTCGACGTTCATATGCAATCATTGAAACGTGCTTGCGTATAAGAAATCACGAAAATGATATCTGATTCATAACAAAAAAAAAAAAAAAAAACCAAAGTTGAGATTGTCCAGTAGCTTTTAAAAACTTCAGAAACACTTGGTGTTTTAATGGCAAGAGGAACATGCATCTCTTTCAGTCTTTTGGAAGGAAATTGAGTTTGTAAGTCTATTAAGTAGGATTGAGGATTCTTCTATCTGACACTGTCAACATCATTGATTGATCATTATCAACATCTTCTTGGTTGATCTTCCCCATCTCTTTTAGCTTGTATGTAGTATTCAGCTGCACTCCGTAAACTGAACTTATAAACAAGCATTACAATGAAATTTAACGAAGAATATATATTCAGGATACCAATCAAGACCAACAATTCAGTTGTAATGTCATATATTCTCACTTACGTTGGAGAGTTACTTCACCATCATCGTCAAAATCCATTGCTTCAAGATCTATGTTAGTCCTCCTTCGTGTCAGAACCAATTGGACTAGTAACCATTATCTGATCGGGGGACAAAAGCTTTTCAACTGGTATGGGCGTATTTTCTTGAGCAAATAATATTTTTCTCGATCAGAAAGAAATTGTCAGCTTCAATCACAAGTAAAGAATTTTTTCGTTCTTTGAAAATTTTCAAATGAATGTTTCTTTTGAAACAAAAAAAAACCTGACTAAATCTTGAGGTTGTTCATATTTTGATTTATTTGAAAGTATATGAACTTTTCATATTTTTGTATACCATCATTGAATCACTGAAGAGTTTAACCTTATTCAATGCGCATACACAATAATTGAAATGTCGTATAAGAAATTGCTGAAGCATCAACCAAAATCTGATTCATAGATCGAATTTGTGTAATTTTGAGTAAATGAATTAACTAAATAAGAAATAAAGAAGATTAAAAGTAAGAAAATGCAACCAAAGTTAAACCTTGTCACTACTTAGCGACTTTAGAAACCCCAAGTGTCGACGTTGTATAGTTAGTATTCACTAGGTCATATGTTAGCAGGAAGTGCATATATTTCAACTATGCGAATAACATGTTTTAAGAAATGGAATTTCTAAGTCTCTGTTGGAGAGGATTGAGGGATTGTTGTACTTGTTGCCGACGATGTTCCTGATTGATCTACATCAAGATCATTGAACTGTTTTATGACAAGATCAATATCGTCTTGGTGGATCTTCCCTATCTCTCTAAGCTTATATATAGCGAATTCAGCTGCACTGCATAAACCGAATAAGAAACCAGGCATTAAAACAAAATGAAACGTAGAAAACATAGGCAAGAAAACCATAGGAGGCCGACAACTTCAATGTGACTTACGTTACTACTCCATCATCATCAAGATCCGCTGCCTCGAGATCTCTGTAGGACATCCTGTCTCTCAGAACCCATTGGATCAGTGACTGTTGTCTATGCTCAGTATATAGCTCAGCAAGGTAGAGTAAGCATTGACCCAAACAGATGGTACTTGTCAATATCCAGAAGACGGCGAAGAGGCGCCCTGCCCGGGTTGTAAAGCTCTTGTCCCCATAACCCAAAGTCGTAATGGTGGAACATACACAATAGAATGAGTCGATTATGTCCATATTTTCAACTTCAGCTAAAACAATAACTCCAACCAAAACAAGCACCAAAATAAGGGTCAGGTTCACAAAAAGCTTGTATTCGGTCTTTAGCATCTCACTTCTATTAATATCTTCTTCGCTAATATGTAGAGCTTTAATCAAGAGTGATTCTTGCTTTTCTATAAGGTAGTCTGCAGCTTTACTCAAAATTAGGCTGACAAGAATCATTCCTACTATGACAAAAGCGCAAGCAAGTAGTTTCGTGGTAACAGTAATTGGGACTAAGTCTCCATATCCGACAGTGGTCATTGTTATAATGCAAAAATACATAGCATCAATAACCGCACTTGTTTTCTTTCCTTTGATCTGATCCTTGAGTAGGTAGAAGGAAAGGGTGCCAGCACCAAGGTAGAAAACTAAGCACACAACTACTTGTCTAAAACTAGGTCTCAGTTTCGCGAAAACTGATCTAGGAGGATGATGCATTGCATTTTGGGGTAGATTGAAACCTGGACGTTTATAAACACGATAACCTCTCAAGCTGTTGTTTCTTTGACAGGTTCGAGAGGCAAGATTCGTTGATGCTGAGACCACTGTCTTGTTTGTTTCATCGTAATCCATTAATACGTCACCAATCAGAAAATTCAGATATGGAAGAACTGCAAAACAGAGCAGGTTTGAGTTTCCTTACTAGTTTCCAAGTTTTCTTTATCTTAGACTCCTATAAGACAATGGTTTGCATAACTTAAGCTGATTGTTTGGAGGGCATGAAACATGAATGAAGATGAAACTAACCTATGATAGAAACTTTATTATGGAAACCCAACGATCCTTAATCAAAGGAACTAAAAAACTAGTACACCTTTACGACTATAAATTTGGGCAAAGCTTAAGCTAATGGCTTGAAGGAGATCATTGAAGTTCCATCGTGGCTCCAACTTGGGTGAACTGGTTGGGTTTCCTAGACCATGTTAGTGTCAGATTATTTTCAACTCATCAGATTATATTGGATTAATCAAGTCATTACAACCATTTTATGATACACGATTACAGATTATGAATCAATTTTCAATCATATCAACATCTCCTTCTCCTCCCAAAACTTAAATCATATGTACTTTAAGATGGAACTCATCAACCCCCATGATCAACAGAAACTATGTTGAACAGAAACTATGGAACTCATCAACCCCCATGAACAAAAACTATGTTGAAAGAGAGGAGAAAATCAATTAATATGAAACCTGAAACAGTAAACCAAGCAACATAACGATAAACAAAGGTGTTGAGAAGGGAGAATTTTTTTTTTTTACCTGTAAATATGCTCGGCTTAATTGTCTTCTTTTTATTATTCTTTTTTCTTTTGCTCCAAAATAAAACTGAAACTTTTGTAGAAATCCTTTATACTTCTCCAGTGGAATTCCAGTAGAGAAATCAGAATGTAACTTTACCTTCCATGGAAGAAATGACATTTCATCTAAAAACAATGCACATGAGGAGGTTTTGGGGGGTTTGAAAACCAGTTTTTTTTAGGCTATAATTTGCTTAGCTTTAATAAGAACAATGTAAGCACTTGTTCTGAATGCACATGGAAAGCATTGCATTGTTAAGGACATAGTAGCCCTATCTTTCTTGTTTTTTGGGTGGTCTGTGTTATATTCTTTGTCACTCTCAGCCCCTTACACTTGTAACTCATAATTGATGCAATAATACATTCCTTTTTTTTTTTTTTAAAGTTATTTATCTTAAACTCAGTTTGTGTCGGTACCAAACTTACCGATAATATGTCAATATTGATTAATCTGAAACAAAAAGATTAACATGCACATCTGGATCATGCAGAATAATTAAAATAAATAACAAAAGGCGGGAAAATAAAACGAAATGGAATGAAGCATCTCCAATGGACATTTTTTGGGGGTTGCTACTTGGATTGCTCATTGAGCATCGTAGAGGAAATTTTTTTTGACATAGAGATCATAGTAAGAGCGCCAAACTTCTTTATCCTTCAGCAACCAGTACATTACCGTTTATCTGATTTGATTTCTTTAGATTATAGTCCTCGAATGAGAACAATCTTGTAAATATCTTGGTTAAAGAGATTATTTATGCGAAGAAAACTATCACAAAATTAATTAATATAGCTACCAATCGATAATCATTAGACATTATTTGTATTTCATGAAACTTCTGATTGCTTCAAATAGTACTAAAAGAAGAAAAAATTATTGGCAACAAGATTGTCATCATAGGCCAGTAACAACTAAATATGCAATCTCTATAAACCATCAATAACTCGGAATCAAAGGAGCAAATCAGTCGAGTTTCAAAACCTAAATGAAATATCAAAAAAGCAATTAGCTAGGAACAAATAATGCACTTGATTTATTGGTATAATGATTAAAAAAATTTGGTTTCATTGCGTTTATAGGCACTATCGCCAATAGAATTGTTGGAAGAAGAGCAAATCAAGCTAAACTAAGTAAACATTAAACACCATTAGCACTTAAATCATTAATTTTGGGTGATCCTCTCATGTGCTCAAACCATTATTGACAAGTAGATTAACAAACACAGCGTAGAGATTTTTTGTAAGACTCTGTTTAACTCGTAAGTAACAATCACCACTGGCATTCACCCCACCCGATGACTTTGAGATTCTCCTAATGCAAGTCATTAAATGATGATCCATTAACTGGGGGAAATTAGACAACAAACTAGCACTGAAAAACCATACTGGTGATCGTATTAGGAAATCCACTAATAGGATTTGAAAAAATCTACTCAATCTGGTCCTTGTTCCTAGTTAGTGCTTAGGGAGGGTGTCAAACACGTGATAGAGGTGTAGGGCTGGCACTCACGTGCTTAACACCCTCCCCAGACACTAATCAGTGCTCTCTCCCAAGCTGCATAGAAAGGTTCAATGGGGTTTAGATGAGTGGGTTTAATTGAATTCCACACCAGAGGTCAATTAAGAGGGTGCAATATATATTAGGTGCCGCATATATTAATCATGCAATCAGACTTTAGGGTTCTCAAATGTCTAAAGTGACCTATAGCTAACTCACAGCAACAATTGCTTATGTTGGCACTCCAATGACCATATAATGCTACCAGCTTTCTCTACACAACAAATAACAGATTGTTAATGCTCCATTCCAAAACGGTAGCATAATTAATAAATGCAAAAGAAGGCCATCCCATCAACCCAATCAAGGTCTCTTCTATAGATGATCGTCGAGATTTTGATATGGGTATCTTGAGACTGATCCAACGGAGCAAATCAATTGAGATGTCCTCAAGGAATACTACAAGACAGCTCAACAATAATCATACAAGAGGTGCTTAATGAATTAGAGGTTGTTTCATAGACACTATATAAACAAGTGCATTGTATTGCCTATGTTTACTCAACCTTCTTCAATCAAAACCATTTTTTTATAGAGTCCTGACCATGGCTTTGGGGTGGCTTGTTCACTCTGTGTGCACAGCATAGCATTATACCCTAAAAACGAAGGTTTCCAAGAGAATGATTGTGGATCAATAAGGATGATGAAGTACCCCGATGGAATGAAGGGCACAATTGAAGGAGAAACTTGTAAGGGCAATTGTCCAACAGAGTTCCAGATGCCCCTTCATTACCCAAGGTACAAGAAGGTAGATTATGAGAAAATGGAAGAATGGAGGGTGGACATGTTGCTCAAACAATATGGGATTTACTTTGAAGGTTCCCTTGATGAGAAGACGTCCTTTGCTATGGGTGCCTTCCTTTGGCCTGACCAAATTTAATTTAATCATCATCAACCCAATTATTCTATGAGATGACCTCCTCATCGCAGATCTTATATATGGTATCATGTAATGGAAGGGTCTAGGTTTGCCACTGATATTGTTGTATTTTGGATTATGAAAGTTGTGTTAGTAGTAATGATACTTAACTACGGCACATGTAGAAAGTTGAGTTTTCTTAATTATGGTAGTATTCTAGTTCTAATGGTTGAAAAAGAACTTTACATTACCTCCCTTAAATTTTGTGTTGTTTTGATATTTTGTACTCAATAGTTGTAAATCCACTGTAATGACCATGGCTGCATAGTCTATACTTGCAATCCCCATGGTGGTACAAAAAAAATAAAAAAGACTCGCGGCAGACATTCATACAACATTGCACTACAAAATTAATAACTCTTTTGAGTACATGTTCTAAGTGGGTTTTAATTGTTAGATTGCTCCTTCCTATTTTATTGAATATTTGCCCATCCTTGATGAAGCTTCACCATTGTCTAGAAGCATTAGTGGTTCACTACATATACATATACAAAGAGAACATGGAGTAGTACTCATCAACGACAGTGATAAACGATGATCCACCCTTTTTACATTCGAAATTGACATGCTGAATCAAATGGAACCAAGCTAAAGAGTGAATGAATGAGTTGAGGATAAGAGCTTGAAGAAGAGGTGTTTATTTATTACAGGCAAAGGGTAAGAGTTGCATTAAGAGGTGGTGGTGGTAGCAAGTAACATGTGCGGTCGACATTCAACTTTCATCTGTGTAGGTAAGATCAAAGGTGGTGGTGGACGGGGACGTGTTTCATTTTTCACCCACGTAATTCTCGTGAGCAACCTGGGCTTTAGTTGAGCCTAACTTTTTTTGCTCCTTGGACTGGGCTCTCCCAAAAGTCCTATTTTTTTTTTTTTTTTTCTAAATTTTGACTTTTTAAATGTTTTTTTATTAATTTTTTTAAAACACAATCACCAACCCCAATTATGAAAAGGATAGAATTGTAATAAAACCTTAGACTTAACCAGAAACAATGGCCAACAAAAACCTGACTGCGTTTGAAGCCATCTCCAAGCATTTCGGTAGATCGCATTGGATGCACAACCCCCTTCAGTACAGTTCCCTTGCAACCATGGGCGGATCTACCTTATAGTTAAGGGGGGTAATTTAAGAAATTTCACTAAATTAACAATATTTACAATTTTGTCCTCCTTTAAAATTTTAGATTGCCCCCTCTCATAGATAATAAAATAAAAATATACATAAAATTGCAAACCCTTCGCAAGTTCACTTCTCCGCCTTCTCAATTGCCCAAAATGATTTTGACAAATATCGATTTTTTTCAATCCCCTCCAATCGCACAAGACGATTTCAACGGAGATTGATTTCTCCAATCGCACAATCAGATTTCGATTAGACATAGATCGATTTATGGAGGCGGTCTTACTCTCTCTTGCTTGTTTGCTCCTCATCGACACTATTTAGTCTTCACGGTAGTCTGCTTCAGCTAAGCAATTGGATGGTAACATTCTTAATATTAACAGTTGTCCACCAATTGTAGCTCAGTTGATCGGACATCAACTCTCATTGTAAGAGGTCGCAGGTTCGAGGCTCACCAGTTAAGGTTTTATGAATTTTCACCTGATTATTAGAAGCACATGTGCTTCGCCATAGATAAGTCATTTTCATGCAAGGTTGAGACAACGGACCAGAGCGAAAGCAAGTCTCCCTGCAAGATAGAGGCGACAAGGATATTAAGTGGCAACAATATTGTAGCCTTCGAACCTAGTTTGATAAACCCTATATGGTAAGTTATATAGCCTTCGGTTATGGATTACAACACAGAGGATATTAAGTGGCAACAATATTGTAGCCTTCGGGCATGGATTACAAAATTCAGGCCTGGTTTGGTAAACCCTATGAACATGAGAACTTGCAGAGAGTTTCTACTAAAATTCAATGTGCAACAACATTGACACATAAAATATGTTTCTCTTGTACTACTTTTGAAACTTTGTTTTAATCATATTTATTTATTTATTTTAAGAATTAAATTATCTGTGATTTATTTTTTTGCCCCCCTTTGTCTGCAATCCTGACTCCGCCCCTGCTTGCAACAACTACCCCAATTCAACCCTTTCGAATTTCACTACCATTCGAGCACCACTACCACAACCCTATTCATTTACCACCGCAATTGAAGAGAACAATAAGCCGCAACGAGTTTCGCTCACAATGCTGAAGTTCAATAAGTGATGGTTTTTGTGTCCGAACTTGGAAAAACATGGTAAATTTCTTCCATCCGGCTTGCTGCTGCTATTATGTGTCAACGTACGTGCCTCCACTACATCTGTTGATATCATACAATCTTGACGACCACTTGAGTTGCTACAGTTTCCCAAAAGAAACTCGTTTTGAGTAGTGAGGGTATAGTTCTTGTTGAAGAGTTGACCCAGGGAATGGATCGGTCTGTTGCAAATTGAAGGCATGTTCTGTAGAAGGGTCGTTGAAGTCACGTTCTCCACTTTGAAATCTCCGATTTTAACTTCTCCATTTCTGCTGTAAATGAGAGGGATTTCGCACTTGTCGGAGAATTCGAATGGGAATGGTAGGTGCTTGTGAGTTGACCCACCATTGCAGAATCGGCCGCAACGAGCGGTAGCTGGTTTAGTGGAAAGCAGTAAAAGTCTGAAAGTGATTATACAGAACAAGAGAATTGCAAAAGTTTGTTGAAGACCATGGCTAATCGAATTCAATTTCGAAAACTAAACTCAAAATCACAATCCTTCAACAACCTCAAAATCACAATCCTTCGTGACTTCGTCTCCATTCTAGTCCTTAATTTCAATATTTTTTTCCCTTTTTTTTTTTGTTAAATGGATATAAATGAGAGTATTGGGTTGGTGACGTTGATATACACCTCAACATCACTATGAAAGCTGGTTGTAAAATCTGATTTTCTTAGCATTATTGAATTTGATACCCCTATTGATTAATTGGTCTATAATTGATTTTTTCTTTCACAATTTCATTTCTGTAACACTCTGTGTGGGTGGACTCTGAGTCTGAGTTTGGCACCTTCATGTGTGAGTAGACTCAGAAGGCAGACATACTACCTTGTGTGAGCGGGCTCTGAAGCTGACGGCTATCAGGAGTTATTGTATCACACTATCACATTGCCTGAGTGAGGTAGGGGGATGTGCTTATATGTGCGAGTTTGAATTTACAAAGTATTACGAATTTTACATAACCAAAACGAATGATATAGTACTCTGTGGATCGGATAAATGATGAGATTGCAAGCCCCAGTATGTTTAGGGGGGGTTTGTAAGAATCGGTGATCATTTTGGAAGAGGAAATTAAATGTTTAGCTTGTAGTTTGTGAAATTTGAGAATTGGGTATGGGATTTCTAACGAGTGTTACTGAATACCCTTTTGTGAAATGTTTTCACTTTGTAGTCAATTTGAATAGGATACTGTGAATACCCAATTTAAGTATAATATTCGAGGATGATTTATAAGCTTTGGATTGATTTATATTTTTTTGTGCAAAGCTAGTATTTTATCACCTGCATTTTGTTTTTTGGATCATGGATTTGAATTAATGTTCATTTTGGAATCAATTACCTTGTAAACATACTGTAGACAATCTGGAAACTGAGTATAGTTCAAATCATGCACAATTGGATTTCTAGTAGGTAATACCAAATGCCTCTATTGTGGCATTTATGTTTTCATCACTAATGTTATACAAGCCTTCTTATTGTTCACAGTTTGAATTACTAATGGTAGTTTCTGAATGTTGTCGTATAGTCTTAGTTTGAGAAGTTTTCAATTTGTGGTCCTTTTGAATGGGATAGTCTATGTGCCCAATTTGAGTATAATCTTCTATTAGCTGGACTCGTAAGCTTTGTCATGATGAATATTTTGTATTCAATACTCATTTCAAGTTGCTGCATTTTTATATATTCTTGTTATTCAGATGTCATGGTTTTATCTGTCAATTTTGTCACCCTTTCTACCTTATGTTGTTTTTACGCACACCTATGTCTGGACCAGAGGCACACGAACATATTCTTCCCTATACCACATGTAGTTCTCCACACTTTTGTTTGGAGAATCAAATACTGAAATCTGAAATGTACATATTTTGCATGATGTTTAGCTTCCATAACATTATAGCTTAAAACTCCATGTCCAACCACTTAAGAATCAACAATATTTATCTTCATGTCCGCCTTTTGATTTACATTATCAGTGAGCGTCGTTCATTATTGACTCTTGGAATTGTAGCTAGGGTGATGGAGAATCGTATTGTATAGTGTCAAGGTATCGGAAGAGATGGAAGATGGTAGGGACTGGAAGTTCAGTTTCATGAATTGGTTCTAATACACTTTGGCCTGGACTATATTATGGAAATATGTAATGCCCGTCTCCTTTGAATCACTACATTTCTTATGTATCATGTGCCAGGTTAATCTACAGTATGATCTTTGCCATTCTTGAGAAGAGAGACTCGGTGTTCAATTTAATTCATTATTCTCCAAAAACCAAAAACCAAAAACCATTGTGCATCTCATTGGCTGTTTGTTATTTTTAAGGAGTTGCTATTGTATATATAATGAACCACATAAGATTGTCATATAATCGGGTAAACTGTTATAACCATCTTAGCTCAAATCAAGCTAAATTGGTTATGTTTTGTTCATTAGGAGAGTGATAGAAGGGTTGCAGTGAGTTGGTAGTTGTTCATAGAGCTCTGTTATAATCATAGAAGGATTTTGTAACAACAATTTGGATTGAATCATGCATGTATATTATTGTTGGGTTGGGTCCAGCCCATTAGGGTGGACCAGATCCTGAAAATAATACAAACAATTAGGGCTACCTTGATGCTTATAAATAAAAGCAGAGAAAAGAAAAGTACAAGAGAAATTCTAAATGTCGAGGAAACGAGCGAGGGAAATGAGGTGGCAAGGGTGAAAGCCGTTCATTTCACTCAGGATGTGTGTGTTGACTTTTTGCGTGCGCATATTGAGCGGAATGAACGGCTTCCACCTCACCACCTCACTCCCCTCACTCGTTTCCTCGCCCGTTTCCTCGCTGTGTAGACTTACTCAAAGTACAAACCATGTGTACGCGTTCTTGTGCGATGTGATGGTTGTGTGCACGTGACTCCAGTGAGAGAGAAGAAAGAAGGGAATGAGTAACTGATTGTTGGAGTTTGATTGAAGATTCACAAGTGTATTGTAAATCCGTTTCTTATCGGATTTTGTTGTCGTTTGTTTTGGTATATACTTCTTTTGAATGGGAAGTTAATTGAAGCTCTTGTGAGATAACCCTTGTATTGCTTCTTGTATCAAGGCTTTAGAAGAATATTGTACTTCATTTATTGATTAGTGAATTGATCGGATTTTTCCACATTTTTTTACCCTTCATCTTGAAGAGTTTTCCACGTATATCTTGATTGAATTTTATATGTAGTTGTTTGCTTTGTTTTCCCCAACAATTATTACATTTTCCTTTGATCCCTGAACTTTTACACAATAGTTATGAACATGTCAGTGAAAGTTTTGGTTTTTAATCAAAATCTCATAGATTTATCTTTCCTGTTCTTATTTATATCCATTCGCTTTGTTGTGTTGCTAAAAAGCAAACAAGGTTTATATGGATCTCCGAACCATTCAAATGCCTTTGGCAGAGTTTGAGTTATACACTTGTGATACTATGCGTCAAAGGTCTTACCAACTAAACTATCACTCGTTCGCTGGTCATGTTAAAATGTAAGTCATTTTCATTTTAAATAGGGGTGAACACGGCCCAGGATAACAAGTCTTTTTAGGTAGACCCGATTGGCCCAAGAGCGATTTGAATCGGGATAGAATTGTACCATCTCGATTCAAAATATTCACTGGCCAAGCCCAAGCCCGATATTTGTTTATTTAAGTTGGGCTGCCCATTGCCCAACCCAACCAAACCCTAGGTTTGCAAATGGGTTAGTTTGTGATTTCGTTTGGATGAAAATGGGTTGGGCTTTGTTACTTCTTCAAATACTTGAGGTTTGGGATTAAATTTGTGGAAACCGATTTTGTCCCGGTTTCAACCAGTTCAGGGCGAGAATGAAAATGGGAGGAACCAGTTAGTCCCAATTTGAATGGGATCAGGTCGAGATCGGGATTCTTACCCCACCCCTAATTTTAAAGTGATTTTAAATCTTTTATGCTATTTTTCCTTTTATTTATTTAAGAAAAATTAGTGCAAGGAAGAATGATTAGTTCTTATTAGGGGTGGGCACGGGACGAGATGAACTTCATTCCTATCTCATCTCGTTTGTTTGGGATCGAAATGAGATAGATCTCATCCCGACCTCGTCCCATCCCAAACGGGTTCTAGATGGGATGAACATATACTAAATTTTGGATTGAAAAATTAACATGCAAGATTGAAAATTTTGGATTTATCAAACACACAACTTTAAGAACAACTATATAATTTTAAGCCGTTGATTATTATTTTTTCATTTCATTAACTTTTACTCCATTTTTTTTAAAACCAATGTTGAAGATAGCCATTTTTTTTAAATAACACCATCAAGCATCGCAAATTTGATATGCTCATCTCGAGATAAATGAATAGTTACCACCCATCCCTCACCCCTTTCCCTCGCTACCTCTCTCAACCCCCAGCAAAGCTCGTCTTTTAGATGGTTATTATCATCTTTCTTGTAGATAAAGAAGGGAAGATCAATATACAAGTACCACTCTTCATGGTCTCTGACACACAAAACTTTCTTCTTAAACTTTTAAAACAATGGAAGAAACACAATCCTTTTAGTTCTGATTATTGTCTCTCCTTGCAAGTTTGATATGGCTGTGTGTCCTACCACCTTGATTAGTCTCATCCCATCATTTTGGGTAGTTTTTTCAGTAAAAATCGAGAGTCAGACCAGCCGCCTGACGCGGCCTGGCATCTTTTAAAAAATTGTTCTTTCAGATCTTACTAAAAACACAGCTTGATGTGAAATTTCATACATGAATCAAACATATTTAATTAAAGAGAAATTCTAAATGGGCGAGAAAATCAGTGAGGGAGGGAGAGAGGGGACTGCTCATTCCCTTGAAATATGTACATGAAAAATGATGGCATGTATCCCAATGGAGATGGATGATCCCCTCTCTCCCTCCCTTGCTGATTTTCTCGTTCCGCTTCCTCGCTGTGTAGAACAGTTCTTAATTAAATTTCATATTGATTTGTGCTTACATAGTGGACCCTAATAATTGAAAGAGAGATGATCTCCTTTATGGTATAAAATCAAGGAAAGGGAAAGATAATGTGTGGAGTCAGTCTAAATGGCGAGGAAACAATCGAGGAAAACAGCGAGGGAGGAGGACCCTCTATCTCATTCGCGATGCGTGCAGAAGAGGAAAGGCATGCATCGCAAGTTAAATAGAGGATCCTCCCTCCCTCCGCTAGTTTCCTCGCCCATTCCCGTGACAGTTAGAATTGGGGTAATGTAAGATAGGAACTCAAAGTCTTTGAGAACCTTATGGATTATTCGATTGTGTTGTGTGATCTGTGCATGGCTTTGTTTGGGAGGGAACAAGTCCTTTTTCCAAGTCCCAACCTTGCAAATGGCTTCTACTGTATAACAAGAAAAATCAAGTACACCCACCCCTCCCCAACTCTATTGGCACTAAAAATGAGTACAAGGGCAGCTACCCTACCGCCCGTGACCTAACAGATTAGGACTAATTGCTTCATATGGAACTAATTAACAAGACGCATGGAAGGAAAAGAAGGCAATTGCATAGTAGTTTCTTTGAAAGATAAGACATAGAGATGAGAAAGTTGTTCAAACTTTATAGTCAATGTGATAAACAAAACCTTCAATTTGTAGGCCAAATGTTACATACTAGCAATCCTTGCGGCACTAGCTATTCAATTCATTAGTAAGTCTATGAGTAGTTACTTTGACGGATACAAATATTAACTTGAGAATGCACAATATCATTCTGTAGACAATATAACAATGCACAATAGTCAGCAAAAGTTTTCATTAACATTCAATAGATTACAATGGGGATGAACGTTCGGAAGGACGTTGCTCAAGACTAGTTCGATGCTATCGATCGATGAAAATACAAGTTTGAAGTTGAAAAGCAATGCAAAGAAAACAATAAAAATGCTAGCGGTATAGTCTGACCCGACTATCCAATGGAGGCAACACGTCCTCCTAGTCAAGAGCTCAAATCTTCTCCCTATAATATAGATGCTAAGCATTTGGGCACTTTTCAAAAGAGAACATTGAGTTTTGAGACCATTAGGAAAGTCTTGAAAGGCCTCTGACCTTGATTTCTCTGACCAACGGTACTAGTCCTGACACTCTCCCACACTCAATTCGCTGACGCCCTTGCAGCGAACTTTTCCAAGTACTCTTCCAGCTTTGAGAGGTACGGCAGCAGATGCTCGACTGGCTCCGAACTGATCTCTGAAGGAGGTTCATCCTGCCACTTGACCAAATACTCTCTATCCAGGCCTGTGTTGTTGATGAGGCGGTCAGCTAAGATTTCTTCCACTTCTCGATCTGGCTTAGTAGGATGCTTAGGCAATGCTCGGGTAGATACATTTCTTGTGGGATCAGTGGCATCTGCATGGTAGGACTTCAAGTTACTTGCATGGAAGACAGGATGGGTGAAACGGAGCCAATGTGGTAACTTGACGCGATAGGAGACTTTGCCGACTTTCTCAATAATCTGTACCGGTCCATCATACTTGCGAAACAGATTGTTGTGTGCTCTAGCTGTCCTTTTATACTTGTTGAACATATCGAGCTTCACCAATACCAAGTCCCCGACTTCAAAAGGATCAATTCGTCGTTTCTTGTCGGCCCATTTCTTCATGTGACAGGAGGCTTTCTCAAGATAGGCTCGAGCAACTTCAATGTTTTTCTGCCAGGCTTTGACAAATTCAAGAGCTCTTGGGCTGGGTCCTTGGTATCCGGTAAGTATTGTATGTGGTGTCAATGGTTGCTGACCAGTAACCAACTGAAAGGGGCTGGAGTGAGTAGCTGAGCTCTTTTGTAAGTTGAAACAGAATTGTGCAACATCAAGTAGTCCCACCCAATTTTTCTGATTTGCACTTACAAAATGACGAAGGTATTCTGCGAACATAGAGTTAAAGCGCAAAGTCTGTCCATCAGATTGGGGATGTTGGCTTGTCGACATATTAAGTTTGGATCCCAAGAGCTTGAACAACTCCTTCCAAAACTTTCCTGTGAAGCGAGCATCACGGTCGCTAACAATGTTTTCGGGCAGTCCCCAATACTTCACTACATGTTTGAGGAACAATTGCGTCATATCGTCAGCTGTGCAAGTCAGTCCGATAGGCACCAAGGTCACATACTTTGAGAATCGGTCAACAACTACAAGGATACACCTGAAATCCTCCACTTTCGGTAACCCAGTAATGAAGTCCATGGAAACACTTTCCCAAGGAAGAGTCGGAACAGGCAAGGGCTCTAGTAAGCCTACTGATCGATCTCTTTCAACCTTATCTTGCTGGCAAATAAGACATGTTCGAACATAGGCCATTACATCCTCCTGTATCTGCGGCCAATAGTTCCCCCTCTCTAGCAATGCAAGTGTTCGTCTCCAACCTGGATGTCCCGCCCAATGGGTGTCATGGCATTCGCTCAAAAGTTCTGTCCTCAAACCAGAGGTTCTTGGAACATAGAGGCGATTACCAGTTGTGAGTATTGCTCCATCTTTTATCCAGAACCGTCGAGTTTTGCCCTGCTTGATCAACTCAGTAATCGCCTTCACTTGTGGGTCTGTATGTAGGCCTGCTTTGATCTTCTCCGAGATGGTGTGACTCGTACCGGTATGGGTTAGCACTGCAATATCTGCCCTTCTACTGAGTGCATCAGCTACATTGTTAGTGCGCCCTGGCTTGTATTCCAATACTAAGTCAAATTCTGCTCATTTTTCCTGCCATCGAGATTGCTTGGAGGTTAGCATCTTCTGAGTAAGGAAATGGCTTGCTGTAGCATTATTCGTTTTAACAAGGACTTGAGATCCCAAAAGGTAGTGTCTCCACACCCGTAAACAATGTACAATGGCTAGCAATTCCTTTTCCTGAGCTGAGTAACAGGACTCTGTATCATTCAACTTTCGACTCTCATATGTTACCGGGTGACCATCTTGAAGCAAAACTCCCCCTAAGGCATAATCAGATGCATCTGTTTGTACTTCAAAGGGCTTGGTGATGTCTGGCAAGGCCAATACTGGATCTTTCATCACGACCAGTTTCAAGTATTGGAATGAAGCTTCACACTGCCTATCCCATTCCCATGTTCGGTCTTGTTTCAACAAATTTGTCAGTGCAACAGCTCTCTTAGAGTAGTCCCTTATGAAGCGACGATAATAGTTTGCGAGTCCAAGGAAAGAACGTAGTTGAGACACGTTCCTAAGAGTGTTCCAATCATGGATAGCCTTGACTTTCTCCATGTCCATCTGAATCTTGCCATTGCCAATAATATGACCCAAGAAATTGATCTGGGTCTGGCCGAATGCGCACTTCTCCTTCTTGACAAAGAGATGATTATCCCTAAGGATTTGGAACACTTCTCGCAAATGATGTAGGTGTTCTTCTATAGTCCCACTATAAACAACAATATCATCAAGATAGACAACCACAGACTTGTCCACAAGGTGACGGAACAGGCCATTCATAAGGGTGCAAAACGTAGCTGGGGCATTGGTCAAGCCGAAGGGCATTACTAGGAACTCATATGACCTATATCTAGTAGAACAAGCAGTTTTGGGTTAGTCGCCAGCAGCAATACGGACCTGATGGTAACCTGATCTTAAGTCGAGTTTTGTGAAGTATCTGGCGGATCCAAGTTGGTCGAATAAGTCTGCAATGAGCTGTAGCGGGTATTTGTTCTTTATAGTGACTTTGTTCAAGGCTCTATAGTCAACACAAAGGCGAAGACTGCCATCATGTTTCCGCTGAAAAAGAACAGGTGCCCCATAAGGTGCTTTAGAGGGCTGAATGAATCCCGACTCCAACAATCCATCTAGTTGTTTTTTCAATTCGGTCAACTCTGGAGGGCTCATGCGATATGGACTACATGCGGGTGGCTTGGCACCAGGCACTAACTCAATTTCGTGATCAATGAGCCTTCTGGGAGGTAGATTCTTTGGCAATTCATTCGGCATCACTTCGCTGAAGTCAGCAATAACTTGGGCAACTTTCTCGGGGATTTTGCTAGTATCATCTTCCATCTCTAGCTTTGCCACAGCTAAGTATGTATCTTCTCCTTTGGCCAAGCCTCTCTTGACTTGGAGCGCCGACAATATTCTATCATGAGTTGTCGGTCGAATTGAGGTTGGTACAATGCGTAGTCTGGGTCCGAAAAAACCCAAGGAGTCCATGAAAGGTAGTGGTCCTGCTGCAGCTCCTCGGAAGAATTCTTGGCCAAGAATCACCTTAAAATCATCAAGTGGGACGCCCAAGAAGTTTGATCTTCCTTCTCATGGACCAACCTGTAGTAGCACAGCTCTAGCCATACCATTAATAGAGATTGCCTCAGAGTTGACAGCTTTCAATTTTCCCACATCTCCTTCTAAGTTCAGCCCACACGTCTAGCTTCCTCTGGAGCAATAAAATTGTCTGTCGCTCCTGAATCCAATAATGCTTGGGAAGGGAACCCATTGATAGTGATGTCGATGTATTGTAAAGCCTTCTTGAGTGGGTGCTCATACATTTCTCCTTTGACAGCATTGAGCTTGCGTAGAGCTCCCATCTGGGAGGTCTCACTGTTGGTGGGGTTCGAGCTCGATGCGGTCGAGTTAGAAGGTTCTGTTTGAAGCAAGGACATTAATGAGTGTAGGGCTGGTTTGGATGGACATTTGCTTGTTGGGTGATCCCTGCTATTGCAAAGAATGCATGGGGCATGTGCAGATGGTCTCCACTGCCCAGAGTAGTTTTGCTTTCCTTTGTTGTTGTAATTTGAGTTGCTAGGGCTGACATTCCAATTTCTGTTGGAACTCCAATTCTGGTTGAACAGTTGAGAATTGTAGTTTTCTCGGTTCTGATTTGAGTTTTCCCAATTTTGGTGAGGTGATCGAGCATTCGACCCTGAGCTCGAATTGGTACTGCCAGTTCTAGCTGTGGAGTGATTGAGCAAAGTGGATCCAACCATGGGCATATAATCGCTAAACCTTTCTGCTGCTGCAATAACACTTGTAATATCTGTCACCTTCTGCCTTTGTAATTCTGCTTGCAGAAGCGGCTGAGCTTGTTCCATGAAACAGAAAACTTTGTCCTTAAAAAAATTAAATCAATGTAAGATAAAATTCTATATGAAATCTAAATGAATTTAATCATTAATTCTAAATGAAATTTAATATTTATTTACCTTAAAAAAATTGAATATTTATTTATTTAATATTTATTATTATTTATGATATAAGTTATTGGTGTATGAGTAATGTGAGATAAAACTTTTTTTGTTATTTTTTATTGATGATTATTTATTACGTGCTCATCTCGTCTCATTCCGATCCCGTTTGAGATGGGACGAGGTCGAAATGCGGTCTATCACATCCCATCCCGAATGAATAGGATGTGATAGGAATGGGTGCATCTCTCATCCCGTCCCATGCCCATCCCTATTAAACATAGCTCAATTTGGAACGAATACCGATTTGTGCATTTCTTACTAGCCCTAGCTCATTCACACAAATGGGTTCAAGCTAGAGCGTTGTTTGAATATTATGGCGCTAATTTATTTTTTGACTTTATAATTACTATAATGACATGTAATGAACTTAGCTTGTGTTTGGTTGCATTGAACTAGCTGTAATAGGTAGAACAAGATTTAATGGATGATCGGGACATATCTTGATTGATTTTAATCCATAATGGACAATTTCTTTTTATCCATACATGCTTAATGTTATTAAAATTGATGTACATAACCCTTACAAAAATTGATGTATATATATAAATAAGAGAAATATGACATAAAACCTAGTTCTTAACTTTAATCTATTATGTAATATTTGAACAATCTTACGGAACTTACTTGAGTCAATCGTTTAGTCTTTGACGATTTTCTGAAAATCAATCTTCAACAAGACTTTTTAGAATATTGTCAAAGAGAAATTAGGGTTTTTCTTCATTCTTAGCCTATAAACTCAATTATGTGTTTATTGATACCATTTTTCGATGATGCAGACATCATTATTTTTTTTTTTATATAAAGAGATAAAACCTAGTTTCTATCATGATTAGTTAATTCATAGACGCTATTCTATCATGTTTGTCTTACCTTACAATAATTGAGCATATATAGAACAAAATTCAAGACCAGAGTCTTTTTTATTCATCAGTTTATTAATTTAACCATTGAGCATACATAAAACGAAATTCAAGATCGAGTCTTTTTTATTCATCAGTTAATTATTTTAACCTAGTTTTTATCATGATTAATTAATTCATAGAAGCTATTCTATCATGTTTGTCTTACCTTACAATAATTGAGCATATATAGAACAAAATTCAAGACCGAGTCTTTTTTATTCATTAGTTTATTATTTTAACCATTGAGCATATGTAGAACAAAATTCAAGCCCGAGTCTTTTTTATTCATCAATTTATTATTTTAACCTAGTTTCTATCATGATTTGTTAATTCATAGAAGCTATTCTATCATGTTTGTCTTACCTTACAATGATTGAGCATATATAGAACAAAATTTAAGACCCAGTCTTTTTTATTCATTAGTTTATTATTTTAACCATTGACCATATATAGGACAAAATTCAAGACCGAGTCTTTTTTATTCATCAGTTTATTATTTTCTCCTCTAATTAGGTGGCCATGGGTTCAGACTCAACTGCTTTGTATGGATCTAATTTTTCTAACTCATATTTTGAAAGGCCTATTAAATAATTTTTACAATTTGATTGTGGTGAATCATAAAATCTCTGTACTACTTTCATTATACCTTATCAATAATTTCTTTAAATCCATGCATGCTTAGTTTCAGTAAAATTGATGTATATATATAAATAAGAGAAATATGACATAAAACCTAGTTCTTAACTTTAAACTATTACGTAATATTTGAACAATTTTAAGGAACTTACTTGAGTCAATCGTTTAGTCTTCGTCGATTTTCTGAAAATCAATCTTCAACAAGACTTTTTGGAGACATCATTATTTAATAGGCCTAGTTTCTCTTCCTTCTTAGCCTATAAACTCTATGTGTTTATTGATACCATTTTTTGATGATGCAGACATCATTATTTTTTTTTATATAAAGAGATAAAACCTAGTTTCTATCATGATTAGTTAATTCATAGACACTATTCTATCATGTTTGTCTTACCTTACAATAATTGAGCATATATAGAACAAAATTCAAGACCAGAGTCTTTTTTTATTCATCAGTTTATTAATTTAACCATTGAGCATACATAGAACAAAATTCAAGACCGAGTCTTTTTTATTCATCAGTTTATTATTTTAACCTAGTTTTTATCATGATTAATTAATTCATAGAAACTATTCTATCATGTTTGTCTTACCTTACAATAATTGAGCATATATAGAACAAAATTTAAGACGTAGTCTTTTTTATTCATTAGTTTATTATTTTAACCATTAAGCATATATAGAACAAAATTCAAGCCCAAGTCTTTTTTATTCATCAGTTTATTATTTTAACCATTGAGCATATATAGGACAAAATTCAAGACCGAGTCTTTTTTATTCATCAGTTTATTATTTTCTCCTCTAATTAGGTGGCCATGGGTTCAGACTCAACTGCTTTGTATGGATCTAATTTTTCTAACTCATATTTTGAAAGGCATAATAAATAATTTTTACAATTTGATTGTGCTGAATCATAAAATCTCTGTACTACTTTCATTATACCTTATCAATAATTTCTTTAAATCCATGCATGCTTAGTTTTAGTAAAATTGATGCATATAAACCCTCCAAAAAATAATTTCTTTGAACCCTCCACTTATAACCACTAGCAATAAGGCCTTTTAAGTGTTGTGGACGTTGAGACCTTTGTCAATCTCAATTAGAGTTTAAAAAATAGGGTCGAATAGAGTTGTACATAAACTAATCGAGGTCAAATGTTAAATAGCCAACAAAATAAAGATGGGACACTACAAACTTTTTTTTTTTTTTTTTTTAAAACATCAAATTTGGTCACTTGAAATATTCAAATATGTTGGTGCGTGCCTATATCTGCATCCGTGGGCAAAGTGGGTGGGGTTGAGCAATCACTCTGGCTCCGAATAACCTGGATCCCAACGTGGACAGCTGACCCATGATTCCAGCTGACCATACCACGTGGTATCATGTGCACCTTAGATTCAGATTTCTGTTTTCTCTTTAACTGTTTCCGGGAAGTTTTTTAGGGAGCCAAGACAGGCAAGCCAGGTCCATGCCAGACCAGGCCCAATACCTTAGATTCAGACCCATGACTCCCGCTGACTCTACCACGTGAGATTCAGACCCATGATTCCTGCTGACCATACCACGCGGTACCATGTGCACCCAAATTCTAAACAGTCTGGGTTTGCTGCCCAAATTTTAGACCCATCTGTCGGCTGTAAGGGTTTAGCTCTGTAGATTTTTTGCTATTTCCTTGTAAAAAAACGTGATGTATTCAAAAACAAAAATTTGATGCATCTGCAAAAAAAAAAAAAAAAAAAAGAAAAAAAGAAAAAAGAGTTATTCAACATAGCGAGGAAACGAGCGAGGGGAGGGAGGGAGGCGGTGGGGTGGGAACTTGTTCACTTTTTTCGAGATGCGCATGCAAAAAACAGACAATACGCATTTTAAGAGAGGTGAACGGTTCCCACCCCGCCTCCTCCTTTTCCATCGCTCGTTTCCCCACCCACTTCCTCGCCCACGAGAGATAGGCATGCAGGTTGCCCTTACTACTCACATTGATATGGATTGCAATTTGATATCACAAGTAGCAAGTGTTTTTTGCAAATTGCAATTTGTTGCATGATTTGTTTTGTGGAGCAATTTGTTTTAGCGCTAGTTGTAGGTTGCTAATGGTTTCTACTTCAAGTTGCTTAAGGTACTTCTTTTTCAAGGTCAGTTTGAATTAAGAAAAATTTTGGTTTATTTAGGATGTATGTCCATTTGTTTTTTTTTTTTTTTTCAGTAAAGTCGTCACGTACTCTCGACATGTGTATAAGACTTTTTCAAGTAATAAAGATCTGTCATCCTATAACTACCCTTCCCCACTAGAAGTTTAATTTAAATAAATAAAAATAAATAAATAAATAAATTCTAGAGAGACAAGCCCTTAGATTTAGAACATTGACAAGGAGTTCTCTATCCGTATGATTGTGTTCAATTGGGCATTTCCAATATTTTTAGAATGATGGATGGTAGGGCTGGGCAAGTACGGGTAATCGGCTCAAAAGCTAAAAATCGAAAATCGATCCAAAAAATTCGGGCCCGTGTTTATGGGAACTGAAATCGGATTGAATTGATCGGGTAACCGAAGTCCCGATTAACCGATTTACGGGCCGATCTCGGTCGTAAGAGCAAAACAATGCTTCTACAGTAATTAAAAAAAAAATTACTGATACCATCCAACAAAATTAAACAAATTACAAAAAAAATTATAACAAAAAACTATAGCATACAACAAAAATTACATCAAAAAATTACAAAAAAAAATACAACAAATTACAAGATGATATCAGGTCTTGAATCTGATCTGATCTGATCTGATCTGATCTGATCTAGATCTGAACAAGGGAAAGGTGGGAAAGGGAGGGGAGAGGGAGGCGGCTCGGCCTCTGCCTTCGCTGGGAGTAGGCCTCCTTCTTTGTTGAGAGAGGGAACCGGTCAATCTCTGCCTTCGCTGAGAGAGGAAGCCGATCGATCTCCGCCTCCGCCTCCGCTGTAGATGGTATGGTGTGGATGGTATTGGTGTTTTTCCCCTCCTCCAAAAGGTGTTTTTGGATTTGTGTGGATGGTATTGGTCCTGGCCTGGCATGGGCTCTCTAGAAAAGTCCATCTGGAATTGATTCCAATCAAGACAAGTTAGACGAACTAATCATATTTAAGACATTCTTATTAGTTAAATTTGTGACCTACCACCTTTTTTTTTTATTTTTTTTTATTGATAATTAAAAAATAGACTAACAAGACCAAGTATTTTTTTATTCAGCAATTTGACAGGTTAATCAAATAATTTCTATAAGTTTCTTTTGGTGAAGCATTATTTTATTTAATTTCAATGTATTTATTTCTTTTCAAGCTAAAATCCTTACCGACCAGTTTCCTATTAATAGTGAATCAAATCCTACATCCTTGTACACAAATTTCAATCTTCTCAATTCAAGAGAACAAGAAAAGAAACAAAACAAAATAAAATAAAACAATGGCAGAGGAAGTTGTGAGCCTTGCTATCAAAACACTGACATCATTGATCGAAAATGAAGTAGTGCTATTGGGAAATTTTAACAAGGAACTTCACAACATCAAAGGAGAGTTCGAAAGCATCAGGGCGCTATTAAAGGATGCTGATGCAAAGAGTGAAATGACGGAAGCAGAACAAGTGAGAGTTTGGTTGAAAGATTTAAGACATGTTGCCTTCGATGTAGAAGATCTGCTAGAAGAGTATGTGCTTCGATACCAAGCACAACAACAAGAAGCAGACGTTCGTGGACTTGGGATCTGTGGATTCGTTCATAGCATAATACACTTCTTCAAAAAGTTGAAGATGCAACACGATACGGCTAGTAGGATTCAAGATATAAAACTTGAGATGGAAAAGATTTCAGAAAGAAACAAGAACTTTGCATTCATTGACTTGAATTCAACCACAGCTAGTAAGTTCATGAATTTTGTTTGTCCATATTTCTTTGCAAAAAATTCTTTAAAGCCATAATTTTATTTCTCCCATATCTGAATTATACCAACAATGCTCCGAACAGGTACTTCTCATAGTAAACGTAATCCTCGAGAAGATGCACTTTTTCTTGATGAGGCGGAAGTGGTGGGCATCACCGAACCTAGAGACCAACTAATCGATTGGTTGGTAAACGAAGAAGAAACAAGCCTTGGCGTGATTTCTGTGTTTGGACAAGGTGGTCTTGGCAAGACCACACTTGTAAAGAAGGTGTCTGAACACAGAAGAGTAAAAGAACGCTTTCGTATCTGCGGCTGGATCACAGTTTCCAAAAGTTATGACACTAAAGGCCTTTTGATAAAACTGATTTTGGCAGCGTGCATGGAGGAGAAGGAGAAGAATGACTTGCGCTCTCAATTACAAGGCCTAGATGTCGTAGAGCTAAAAGATAAGCTCCACAGCTCTCATGAAGGCGAGAGGTACGTGGTCGTCGTGGGCGACATATGGGATCTTGATGCATGGAGGGAATTTGAATCTGTATTGCCTAATAGTGGACGTGGTAGTCGAATCATAATGACTACTCGTTCACGAGATATTGCAAATTCTTGCCAATATGTGCATGAACTCAAGCCACTATCCCCAGATGATTCTTTGTTACTTTTCCACAGCAAGATGATGGCACACAAATCCAATGTTCTAAAAAACAACTACTCTGGTGATGATCATCTAAGAAAAGTTATTCAGAAAATTTTGAAGAAATGTGGCGGGGTGCCACTTGCAATCAATGCCATCGCAGGTCTTCTTTCCACTAGGGAGACCATTGACTGGGAGAAAATCAGTACTGAGAGTGATTCACTGTTTAGTCATTCCCAACTTGGTGATGTGAATACCATATTTTCACTGAGTTATAATGATTTACCTCACCATCTCAAGTCTTGTTTGTTATATTTGTGCATGTATCCCGAGTATCATATCATCGATTGTCCAAGTCTTCTACGCTTATGGGCTGCAGAGGGGTTTTGTGACTCAGATGTGGCCACCGACGACACAAAGGAAGACAAAGCTGAGACTTACCTTGATGAATTGATTGCACGAAGCCTCATTCAAGTGGACGAGGTTGATGAATTTTTTAGAATTGGTAAGGTGAGCAAATGTCATATCCATGACCTTTTGCGGGATTTCCTCCTCAGAAAAGCTCGCGACCGAGAATTCGCTGAATGTTTGCTTGACAATAAACCCAACAGTGGCAGACTTCGGCATGCATCTTTGTCAAACGCTGAGGATGTTACCGAGAATATTACTCTATCAAGCTCATTACCGCAGATCCGGTCATTGCTTATATTTGGGCATACCACTTTTAATATCATTTCCAGATTTGTTTGTGGTGGTAGAGTTAAGCTTTTGAAGGTCTTGCACTTGGAAGATGCTCGTTTGGCTGAATTCCCCGGCGATGATGTCACGACCAATTTATTTTTTCTGAGATATCTACGTTTAGGTTTCAAGAATGAGTCAGGAAAAGTGTGTATTCCAAGTTCTTTGGGTAAGCTCGTAAACTTAGAAACCTTAGATCTATCCAACATCAGTCACGAAGCTACTGTTGAACTGCCAGATGAAATCCTCAAGCTGACATGCCTTCGCAATCTGCTTGGTGATGTTCCTTATGAGAATGATGAAGGTTTAATACTACCCAAAGGAATAGGCGGGTTGACTTCCTTGGAAAACTTAAATTCTGTGAATGGATCAAAAGGAATTGATGGTAGGGAGTTGGGGAAATTAACCCGACTTAGAACATTGTTTATTAAAGAACTGCGTGGGGAAGATGCAACTGATGTGCTTGCTTCAGCCATCGAGGAGATGAAATATCTGAGATATTTACGGATTGAAGTAGAGGAAGACTCCACCTGTGGTTTTGAAGTAGAAAGTGTGAAATGTGCTGCAGTTCAGCTTCAATTCTTATGTCTACATGGGAGAATGAAGGACACTCCTTATTGGATTCTCTCACTTGATAGGCTCCTAGTTTTGCATCTTGTGGGTTCTCAAATAAAAGACGACTCATTTTTCAGTGATCTTCAACATGAGCTGCCTAGTTTGGTGAAACTATCATTAGAGAAGGAAGCCGTAGAAACAGCAGAGTTGTGCTTTCACTGGGGAAGCTTCCCCAAACTCAGACATCTGCATCTAATCAACTTTCCCAAATTGAAATTGATCAAAGTCGAGGAAGGAGCAGTGCCCTGCATCCAAACCATAGAATTCTTCTATTGTCCGCAATTGGAGAATGTACCGACTGGGATTGAACATCTCACCACTCTCAAGAAAATTGAATTGTACGGAACGTCAGAGCATTTTGAAATGGCAATAGGAAATCATCGCTGGAAAGCTGGACACTCTCCAGCTGTAAAATATTATGACAACTTTTAGGTAAGTAGCCTGACTTGCCTTTTAAAAGTAAAATAAAATTGTTGTGTGTTTTTTTATTTGTTTATTTAATTAACTAATTTCCTCACATTGTTATTTGGTAATCACTCAGAGATGAGGAAGATGAGAAGGACAAGGACAATGAAGATCCACGAAATGAAGGAGGAGAAGAATAAGAATTGAGGTGAAGATACAACTAGTCAATGAGGAGACTAAGGGAGCAGTACTGGTGTTTATGTTCTACAAATCTGAATTTAGTGTGTTATAGCATTATCATAAGAATAAATTTTATTTTGTTTTCATTTATCTATTGTAAACCAACTTTCAAGTGGAAGAGATGTGCAAGTGGAAGTTAAGCAGCGTTTAGGTGGAAGAGATGCGCATAATGTTAAGGCGATGGATACTAATGTGTTTGTGTTGTTTGGTTTGTTTGATACCAATGTTTCAGTATTGTAAAATTTTTGAAAATTTGTTTTTCGAATTTCTTTAATAGAGAAAGCTTGTTTGTTTGTCTGAAAAATTGTCTTGAGGTTATTCATTATATCTCTTTTCCTTAGTAAAACATCTTACCCCTCGCATTGAATGATAAGCACATGTGTGTATGAGGCCAAGGAACATACTTCACCCTTATTACTTAAATACCTTTAAACCCCGGGCCCAATTAATTAGATTCGTTTCATGTGTTACGAAGAAAATACATTCAACACTGGATTAAGAATTGAAAACAGAGCTTTATAACAACAATTTGGGAGAATTATGGTGAAAGTGGAACCTCATTTGGTAATTTATTCAAGTGACGTTGTGTTTCATGAACAACAAATATATTCAAGATCAAAATAGATAGCCATTTATGGATTTCTCATTGCATCCAAATTGTTTTGCGGTAGTTGGAATTTGCCAGGTTTGAGTCTGAAACACATTTAGCTGTGAAACATAATTATTAGAATATCTTTTATTATAAATGACAAGGATGTAGAGGATTTATTGAGTTATTAGGACTTAGGATAGCTACTAAGCTTAATGATAATTAAGCTAGCTAATGTGATCCGATAAGTCATCTTCTGTTCTTCTTCCAAAGTTTAATATAGTAGTGAAGTTTTTTACACGCAATTTGTAAAAGAATAGTTGTTATCCGGTTTTTTTTTTTTTAAAGGAAAACTAGGCTTTTTATTACTTGAAAAAATCTTTTACATCAGTCGGGATACTATCCGATAAAAAGAACCAGAGGACATACATCATAGCAAACCCAAAATAACTAGTGACCAAACCCCTAGATCAATGTCTATACTTGCTGTTACTTTTTTTCATTCTAGATGATCTACGAGGATATACCTTGATGTCTCTGAAGTCCGTAGCATCAAATCTTTTCGATATTCGAATTTGGTCTGTCTTTAAATCTGACACTACTCTTGACCTAATGGTGTATTCATCCAAATCTTCTTCTTCTGAACTGATTGTATCCGAAATGTCAGTATCGGTCTCCATTTCGGTTTCGCTGTTAGCTTTATGAACCAAATAGTTAATATGTTTTATATTCGGTGCTTCAAGTACTATTGCATCCACTAAAGTTTCGTCATCTTGTACAATACCCGCATTTGCTGGAAACCCTACCTTCCGGTCATGCACTTTGTCACCACTCTGAACGCGAGTCTGAGCACCAACGTGAACTCCACTGTCAGCACCATTGCCAGAGCCATAGACAAATCCACTGTCAACATGATCATCTTCAACTACTGCGTCCTCCTTTGTTGGCCCGGAGTTGCTGCCAGAAAGCATTGCATTTATCTGTAGAGAAACATTCCCACTGCTCTTCTTTTGTCCTGGGCTAGAGATCCCGATATCCCCGCCTACAGCCTTGGTCAAAACCCCTTGCGCCCTCCCTGGTTCCAATTGGTAAACATACTTGTACGCTCTCTGCTGCGGCCCTGAGCTGCTACCTGAAGCATTATCACATTCTTGGATAAAAGCTTAGTCAACATTCACATTTTTCCTAGGGATCAACTTCTGTGGATCATCATCTATAGCATTTAATGTTCTGTTCACCAAACCAACTATTGGTGACGCGACTTGCTCTGACGAAGCAAGCTCTGTTATTGGCAGAACACGCTCTGGCTGGGACGAAGCAAGCCCTGAAATTGTCTCTCCTTGTTTCGCTTTTGCAATCTCAACCACTGTGTACCCCGCCTCAAGAAGTCATTCCTCCGTTGTTTCTGGCTCTACCATGTCACTGACTAGATCCTTCGCCTTACAAGGCAATTGATGATTCATTAGATTACTCTCGTCTTCAACTATGGTCTCCGTAAGTGACTCGAATTTGTTTGACAACATGACATTCCTCAAATCTTTGACCATCGGCCTCTCAGCAACAACGTCCTCCTGGATTTCCTCACCCTGATCGATCTTTACACCACTAGTGCCAGCTTCTGGCGTTGAAATTTTATTTTTTTTAACCACTGGGACATATTGTTGCTTGAGAAATTTGGCTTTCACCTTTTGTTTCTCAGTCTTCTCTTCTTTCACCAAGTTGGGTGTTCTCACATCGCCCTTATGACCTAACTTTTTTCTGCAATAATCCTCCTGATGTCCTAGCAATGAGCAATAATCACAATATTTGAAATACGGATATTCAATCATTTGCCAAAAGCCCCTATTGTTAGATCTATCTATCCAAATTCTATTCGGTAACTTTTTCGCCAAAGTCATCTCCACGCAAACACGGGCATAACCCGAGCGTGAAAGACATCGAGTATGATCATCCGTGCGCAAAAAGACACCAAAAGAGTTCACAATTGCTTTCAAAAGAGGGGGATGAAATAAATGCAAAGGCAAGTTAGGCAACTCCACCTAAAGTGGAACCGAAATCGGATCTGCTTTCAGACCGAAACCATCATGCCAGCGAAAAGCTTTGAATCGAACTCCCCGAATCAAGAACGAGTCCCTTGCCAAGACTTTCTTTGCTTCCGCCTCAGATTGAAGCCGGACAAGAACATGACGTTGATCTAGCAAACCTAGCGAAAAATCGCCTAGAATCCCCCAGGTTCGATGTATCGAATCGCGAATAGCTTCCAATGTTGGTCTGTAGCTAGAGAACTTTAAGACTATCACATGTTTTTCCATGAAAGTTTCCCCATGTTTTTCATCAGATGCCGTAAGCCCAATGGCTAACTCTCCTTCTTTCCGAAATCTAGTCCCCTCGACATTTGTTTCTTTAACCTCATCAATCAGTATTTTTCCAAGTATTTGGACGAAAGAAGGCTTAGTAGCCTCTTCCGCAGGTTCCTTACTCCCCATTGGCACAATTTCAGTATTATCTTCCTCTGAGTACAATACAATCAACATGGTTAATTCCTTGTTTTTAGTGTGGGGATTCCATGTTGTTGCTACTTATTTCATTTTGATTTATCAGTCCAGGTTGAGGCAAGCACTTGTGACCAAATCAATATTGGCAAACTACATAATTGGTACAGTAGTTGAAAAAATATATATATCATGTAATTCATTCAAGCCTGTAAAAAAACATGAAACAATTGCAATTCCAGCAGATCAAAGAACTAAACCTCATATCGTTAACAGAACAATAGAAACTTATCTAATTACTTTTCCCTGTTGATTAGTTAGCCAGTAGGAGCTGGTGATCCATTTTCCATCTGATTCTTCTTCTAGTCAATGACTTCACTGATTCCATGACACTTTATAGATGAATGTGAACACGCATTAGAAGCAACAACCTGCGCATTATCCACAGCATCTTGTTCCTTCTGCTAGACGGAAAGAGAGTCCCTGACAGTACATGTGCACGAAAGAAGTTTAGCAGACTATCAAGGGAGACGGAAGACTGATAATACAGACACTTCTCGATCACTAGCATAAAGAAAGTCACTCTGGATAAACTCGGTTGACAGGACTGTGTGGCTCAACATGTTCAGTAAGGTTACAAACCCGTAGTAGGATTTTGATCGCATATCGTCCATGGCAACATATAGATCGTTAGCATTGAGATGGGGTGAATTTGGTGGTGGTGAATGGGATGGGGCTGGAGATGAAGATACAAGTAAGAAAGTGAGTGATTGAACTAAAACTCAAAAGCTGTGTACGTTGTTCATGCTCTTTGGGCTTTTGATTGTTAAGATGATTTAGTATTGAGAGCACTTAAATGGCTTTGGCGATCAGAATCCTTGATTGATTGGGATCTCAAACATGACTGATGTTCTGCTATTGTGTAACCGAAAAAGAAAAAAAAAGGTTATGTGGATCAAGTTATCAGTTGTAGTACCTACTCTGATGTAGTGGCTGTTGAAACAGGGAAGAACAGAGAAGAAAAGCACCTGTGTGAATGCTCAAAGACGGCTTGTCGGCAAGGGATTGTGGCATGTCAGCATGGTGAACAACACATATGAGCTGGATTTGAGTTGTGGAAGCTGGATCTGAGTTGCATCTTCAAGAACAGCTGGAGGAAGAAGAAGATGGTGGAAGGTGATGGAACCCTCCATCACCGCCACCCTCCACCGCCTCAAGTGGCTATAAAAGAGAAACCCCTCCTCTTCAGAATATCATCCTCTTCCATTGAGAGAGATCGAGAGATTGTGAGAGATTAGGGTTTTCTTCTTCTCTGTTTGTGTTTTGTGAGGAGCACAGAAAGAGAGGAGAGAGAAAAAAAAGAAGAAGATATTTTTCCTTTTGTTTGTGAAGGATAAACGCATCCTGCGTTTTTTTGTGGTGTCACTTAGACATGTGTGTGTATTTATAACGTTCCTGACGTTGTGTAGCTCTCTCTCCCTCCATTTGTACTCATCTATCTCATTAGTAAAGCTATTCTCTTTCCCCGTGGACGTAGGCAAACTTGCCAAACCACGTTAAATTGCTGTGTGTGATACGTGTTTTATTTATTTCAATTTACTTTACATTGTCTTGTTTATAATTTGGATTTATTACTTTCTATTGCAACTATCAATTGTGTTCCGCAATCTGTTACCCTTTCACGAAGCGCAACAGTGGCCTCATCAAGCATCAACACTTTGCTCCTCTTAAGTAATACTCTTCCTAGACACCAGTTGTCTCCATTTTCAGTAACTACAACGCCAAAATAGCCAGTATGCTAATCTCAATTCATCCGCAGGTATCAAAGAGTACGGTAGAAAATATTTGATGCTGTTTTACAGAATAAAGGGTTTCTTATTGGCAAAAATAAACAAATGAATCAAGCTTTCCTTCTTTCTTCCTCACTTCATCTCCAAGTTGGCACTTATCCAGAGCCTAAGACATTAGATGAGAATAAATCAGTCAACCATGATGTAACTAAATCCAAAGAGAATCATTAGAAATGGTGATAATGAGTTGCTTATTCATTTAACTATAAACAAACTGACCTCCCAAATCTGTTCATCTGTGTACTCTTCAAGTGGATCCAAATTACTACGGACAGATCCCTCAAACATGGTCGGGTCTTGCGGAATTATGCTTAATCTAGAGCGCAAGTTGTGCAATTCAATTGTTGAGATATTGATACCATCTATCAAGATTTTACCTGCGGCAGGTTCAACTATGCGGAAGAGTGTCTGAATGAGCGTTGATTTACCACTGCCAGTTCTCCCAACAATCCCAGTCTTCGTCCCTCCGCGAAAAGTCACTACAAAAAAAATGGACATCAGCGACGGCTAAAAACCGTCACTGATTGAGCTAAAACCGTAGTTAAAAGTTATCAGCGACGGCACCACAGCCGTCGCTATCCCGTAGCTAGATTTATCGTCGCTATTTGATTCAGCGACGGCAAAATAGCCGTAGCTAATTAGCGACGGAATAAAACCGTCGCTAAAGTGTAAAATATCCGTCGCTATTTGATTTTTGTAAAAAAAAATTTTAACATTTTTTTATTTTAGCGACGACATTTTTGCCGTAGCTAACTGATTTTTAAAAAAAAATTCAAAATTTTTTTATCTTAGCGACGGCATTTTGGCCGTGGCTAACTGATTTTTTTAAAAAATTAAATTTTTTTTTATTTTAGCGACGGCATTTTGGCCGTGGCTAACTGATTTTTTTTTAAAATTTTAAAATTTTTTTATTTTAGCGACGGCATTTTGGTCGTGGCTAACTGATTTTTTTTAAAAAATTTAAAATTTTTTTTATGTTAGCGACGGAATTTTGGCCGTGGCTAACTGATTTTTTAAAAAAAAATTTATATCTTAGCGACGGCATTTTGGCCGTGGCTAACTGATTTTTTAAAAAAAATTAAATTTTTTTTTTTATTTTAGCGACGGCATTTTGGCCGTGGCTAACTGATTTTTTAAAAAAAATAATTTTTTTTTTAACTAAATGGTTTTTTTTTAAATATATATATATTTTTTCGATCTCTCCGAGATCTGAGATATCTCCGAGATCTTTAATTTTTTTTTTAAATCAGATTTCACCGAGATCTGCGATTTCTCCGAGATCTCTAAGATTTAAAAAAAAAAATATATATATATATATATATATATTTTAAAAAATATATATATATATATATATTTTTTTTTTTAAAATATCGAAATCTCTCCGAGATCTGAGATTTCAAATCTCGAGAACTCAGATCTTTGAGATTATCCAAGATCTCCGAGATCTCAGATATCTGAGATCTCAGGTCTCAGATCTTCTGAGATCTTCGAGATTTGAGATATCAGAGATCTGAGGTCTCAGATCTCCGAGAGAGAGGCGGCGAATGAAGGGAGGGGAGAGAGAGGCGGCCGGGATCGGTGTCGAGGAAGCGGCAGACTTCTCCTCAGTGGGTTTCTTCTCTGGAAGATGAGAGAAAAAAAAATTTTGAGAGAAATTTTTTGTTTAAGTTGGTTTATAGAAAAAATTGAAATTTATATAGAGAAAGGTAATTGAAGAGGATTGGTTGTGTTAGTTTCACGCGGATCGATGACGTGGTTTGATTTAGTGCGTTGGATTGAGTTAAAATTTTGGGTGTTATTAACGGTTGAGATGAGATTTCACGCGGATCGGTGATATTCTTTTATCTGATCGGTGATATTCTTTGATCTTATTTTATATTCTTTTATCTGATCTTCTTTGATTTTCTTTGATTTGATTTGATCTGAACTTCTTTGATCTGATCTGATATGATTTTCTTTGATATGATCTTCTCTGATATTCTTTGATCTTCTTTAAACTTTTTTGATTTTTTTTTATCTGATCTTCTTTGAAATTCTCTGATCTTCTTTGATATTTTTTTTATTTGATTTACTCTGGTCTTCTTTGATCTTATCTTCTTTGATTTGATCCGATCTGATCTTCTTTGATCTTATTTGATATTCTTTGATCTGATCATCTCTGATGTTCTCTGATCTTCTTTGAACTTCTTTGATTTTCTTTGATCTTCTTCGATCTTATTTGATATTCTTTGATTATATCTTCTTTGATATTTTTTGATCTCATATTATTTGATCTGATCTGATATTTTTTTATCTGATATTCTTTTATCTTCTTTGATCTAATCTGATTTTTTTTATCTGATCATCTTTTATCTTATTTTATTCGAAAATGTGTTATTGGAGATTTTATCTAGTTTATAAATATATAGCGATTTTGCTTTATATAATTTAAAAAAAAAAATCACATTCAGCTACGGTATTTTGACCGTAGCTAACAAAAAAAAAATTTGTTAACATTAGCTACGGCTCTAGTGCCGTCGCTATATTGTTTTCTTCAAAAAAATTTTTATTTTAAAAATGACATTAGCTACGGTATTTGGACCGTGGCTAAAAAAAAAAATTTTTGTAAACATTAGCTACGGCCTTAGTGCCGTCGCTAATATAAAAATTTTAATAAAAAAAAAATTTCATTGGCGGGATTCGAACCCGGGTCGTCTACGTGAAAACTAGGTCTCCTAACCAGGCTGGACATAAATGTGTAATTGGTGATTTTATCCAATTTATAAATATATCGCGATGTTGCTTTATATAATTAAAAAAAAAATTTCACATTTAACTACGGTATTTTGACCGTAGCTAACAAAAAAAAAATTGTAAACATTAGTGCCGTAGCTAATATAAAAATTTTAATAAAAAAAAAAGTTTCATTGGCGGGATTCGAACCCGGGTCGCCTAGGTGAAAACTAGATTTCTTACCAAGCTTGACGGAAATGTGATATGAGTGATTTTATCCGGTTGCTAAATATATAGCAATTTAAAAAAAAAATCCACATTTAGCTACGGTTTTTTGACCGTAGCTAAAAAATTTTTTTTTTTAAACATTAGCTACGGCACTGCCGTAGCTAATATAAAAATTTTAATAAAAAAAAAAGTTTCATTGGCGAGATTCGAACCCAGGTCGCCTAGGTGAAAACTATATTTCTTACCAAGCTAGATGGAAATGTGATATTGGTGATTTTATCCGGTTGCTAAATATATAGCGATTTTGCTTTATATAATTTTAAAAAAAAAATCCACATTTAGCTACGGTTTTTTGACCGTAGCTAACAAATTTTTTTTTTTAAACATTAGCTACGGCACTAGTGCCGTCGCTAATATAAAAATTTTAATAAAAAAATCACATTAGCTACGGCCCTCCTACCGTCGCTAAGATGTTTTCCTATAATTTTTTTTTAAAATCACAAAAACATTAGCTACGGCTGTATTGCCGTCGCTAATTTGTTTTGTTATTTTTTTTATTAAAAATATTCACATTAGCGACGGTTTATTGACCGTAGCTAAAGTGTTTTCCTAAATTTTTTTTTAAAAAAGTCACAAAAACATTTCTAAACATTAGCTACGGTTGTATTGCCGTCGCTAAGTTGTTTTGTTATTTTTTTAAAATAAAAATCACATTAGCTACGGCCCTCCTACCGTCGCTAAGATGTTTTCCTATAATTTTTTTTTTAAAATCACAAAAACATTAGCTACGGCTATATTGTCCGCAAAGTCGAGGAAGGAGCAGTGCCCTGCATCCAAACCATAGAATTCTTCTATTGTCCGCAATTGGAGAATGTACCGACTGGGATTGAACATCTCACCACTCTCAAGAAAATTGAATTGTACGGAACGTCAGAGCATTTTGAAATGGCAATAGGAAATCATCGCTGGAAAGCTGGACACTCTCCAGCTGTAAAATATTATGACAACTTTTAGGTAAGTAGCCTGACTTGCCTTTTAAAAGTAAAATAAAATTGTTGTGTGTTTTTTTATTTGTTTATTTAATTAACTAATTTCCTCACATTGTTATTTGGTAATCACTCAGAGATGAGGAAGATGAGAAGGACAAGGACAATGAAGATCCACGAAATGAAGGAGGAGAAGAATAAGAATTGAGGTGAAGATACAACTAGTCAATGAGGAGACTAAGGGAGCAGTACTGGTGTTTATGTTCTACAAATCTGAATTTAGTGTGTTATAGCATTATCATAAGAATAAATTTTATTTTGTTTTCATTTATCTATTGTAAACCAACTTTCAAGTGGAAGAGATGTGCAAGTGGAAGTTAAGCAGCGTTTAGGTGGAAGAGATGCGCATAATGTTAAGGCGATGGATACTAATGTGTTTGTGTTGTTTGGTTTGTTTGATACCAATGTTTCAGTATTGTAAAATTTTTGAAAATTTGTTTTTCGAATTTCTTTAATAGAGAAAGCTTGTTTGTTTGTCTGAAAAATTGTCTTGAGGTTATTCATTATATCTCTTTTCCTTAGTAAAACATCTTACCCCTCGCATTGAATGATAAGCACATGTGTGTATGAGGCCAAGGAACATACTTCACCCTTATTACTTAAATACCTTTAAACCCCGGGCCCAATTAATTAGATTCGTTTCATGTGTTACGAAGAAAATACATTCAACACTGGATTAAGAATTGAAAACAGAGCTTTATAACAACAATTTGGGAGAATTATGGTGAAAGTGGAACCTCATTTGGTAATTTATTCAAGTGACGTTGTGTTTCATGAACAACAAATATATTCAAGATCAAAATAGATAGCCATTTATGGATTTCTCATTGCATCCAAATTGTTTTGCGGTAGTTGGAATTTGCCAGGTTTGAGTCTGAAACACATTTAGCTGTGAAACATAATTATTAGAATATCTTTTATTATAAATGACAAGGATGTAGAGGATTTATTGAGTTATTAGGACTTAGGATAGCTACTAAGCTTAATGATAATTAAGCTAGCTAATGTGATCCGATAAGTCATCTTCTGTTCTTCTTCCAAAGTTTAATATAGTAGTGAAGTTTTTTACACGCAATTTGTAAAAGAATAGTTGTTATCCGGTTTTTTTTTTTTTAAAGGAAAACTAGGCTTTTTATTACTTGAAAAAATCTTTTACATCAGTCGGGATACTATCCGATAAAAAGAACCAGAGGACATACATCATAGCAAACCCAAAATAACTAGTGACCAAACCCCTAGATCAATGTCTATACTTGCTGTTACTTTTTTTCATTCTAGATGATCTACGAGGATATACCTTGATGTCTCTGAAGTCCGTAGCATCAAATCTTTTCGATATTCGAATTTGGTCTGTCTTTAAATCTGACACTACTCTTGACCTAATGGTGTATTCATCCAAATCTTCTTCTTCTGAACTGATTGTATCCGAAATGTCAGTATCGGTCTCCATTTCGGTTTCGCTGTTAGCTTTATGAACCAAATAGTTAATATGTTTTATATTCGGTGCTTCAAGTACTATTGCATCCACTAAAGTTTCGTCATCTTGTACAATACCCGCATTTGCTGGAAACCCTACCTTCCGGTCATGCACTTTGTCACCACTCTGAACGCGAGTCTGAGCACCAACGTGAACTCCACTGTCAGCACCATTGCCAGAGCCATAGACAAATCCACTGTCAACATGATCATCTTCAACTACTGCGTCCTCCTTTGTTGGCCCGGAGTTGCTGCCAGAAAGCATTGCATTTATCTGTAGAGAAACATTCCCACTGCTCTTCTTTTGTCCTGGGCTAGAGATCCCGATATCCCCGCCTACAGCCTTGGTCAAAACCCCTTGCGCCCTCCCTGGTTCCAATTGGTAAACATACTTGTACGCTCTCTGCTGCGGCCCTGAGCTGCTACCTGAAGCATTATCACATTCTTGGATAAAAGCTTAGTCAACATTCACATTTTTCCTAGGGATCAACTTCTGTGGATCATCATCTATAGCATTTAATGTTCTGTTCACCAAACCAACTATTGGTGACGCGACTTGCTCTGACGAAGCAAGCTCTGTTATTGGCAGAACACGCTCTGGCTGGGACGAAGCAAGCCCTGAAATTGTCTCTCCTTGTTTCGCTTTTGCAATCTCAACCACTGTGTACCCCGCCTCAAGAAGTCATTCCTCCGTTGTTTCTGGCTCTACCATGTCACTGACTAGATCCTTCGCCTTACAAGGCAATTGATGATTCATTAGATTACTCTCGTCTTCAACTATGGTCTCCGTAAGTGACTCGAATTTGTTTGACAACATGACATTCCTCAAATCTTTGACCATCGGCCTCTCAGCAACAACGTCCTCCTGGATTTCCTCACCCTGATCGATCTTTACACCACTAGTGCCAGCTTCTGGCGTTGAAATTTTATTTTTTTTAACCACTGGGACATATTGTTGCTTGAGGAATTTGGCTTTCACCTTTTGTTTCTCAGTCTTCTCTTCTTTCACCAAGTTGGGTGTTCTCACATCGCCCTTATGACCTAACTTTTTTCTGCAATAATCCTCCTGATGTCCTAGCAATGAGCAATAATCACAATATTTGAAATACGGATATTCAATCATTTGCCAAAAGCCCCTATTGTTAGATCTATCTATCCAAATTCTATTCGGTAACTTTTTCGCCAAAGTCATCTCCACGCAAACACGGGCATAACCCGAGCGTGAAAGACATCGAGTATGATCATCCGTGCGCAAAAAGACACCAAAAGAGTTCACAATTGCTTTCAAAAGAGGGGGATGAAATAAATGCAAAGGCAAGTTAGGCAACTCCACCTAAAGTGGAACCGAAATCGGATCTGCTTTCAGACCGAAACCATCATGCCAGCGAAAAGCTTTGAATCGAACTCCCCGAATCAAGAACGAGTCCCTTGCCAAGACTTTCTTTGCTTCCGCCTCAGATTGAAGCCGGACAAGAACATGACGTTGATCTAGCAAACCTAGCGAAAAATCGCCTAGAATCCCCCAGGTTCGATGTATCGAATCGCGAATAGCTTCCAATGTTGGTCTGTAGCTAGAGAACTTTAAGACTATCACATGTTTTTCCATGAAAGTTTCCCCATGTTTTTCATCAGATGTCGTAAGCCCAATGGCTAACTCTCCTTCTTTCCGAAATCTAGTCCCCTCGACATTTGTTTCTTTAACCTCATCAATCAGTATTTTTCCAAGTATTTGGACGAAAGAAGGCTTAGTAGCCTCTTCCGCAGGTTCCTTACTCCCCATTGGCACAATTTCAGTATTATCTTCCTCTGAGTACAATACAATCAACATGGTTAATTCCTTGTTTTTAGTGTGGGGATTCCATGTTGTTGCTACTTATTTCATTTTGATTTATCAGTCCAGGTTGAGGCAAGCACTTGTGACCAAATCAATATTGGCAAACTACATAATTGGTACAGTAGTTGAAAAAATATATATATCATGTAATTCATTCAAGCCTGTAAAAAAACATGAAACAATTGCAATTCCAGCAGATCAAAGAACTAAACCTCATATCGTTAACAGAACAATAGAAACTTATCTAATTACTTTTCCCTGTTGATTAGTTAGCCAGTAGGAGCTGGTGATCCATTTTCCATCTGATTCTTCTTCTAGTCAATGACTTCACTGATTCCATGACACTTTATAGATGAATGTGAACACGCATTAGAAGCAACAACCTGCGCATTATCCACAGCATCTTGTTCCTTCTGCTAGACGGAAAGAGAGTCCCTGACAGTACATGTGCACGAAAGAAGTTTAGCAGACTATCAAGGGAGACGGAAGACTGATAATACAGACACTTCTCGATCACTAGCATAAAGAAAGTCACTCTGGATAAACTCGGTTGACAGGACTGTGTGGCTCAACATGTTCAGTAAGGTTACAAACCCGTAGTAGGATTTTGATCGCATATCGTCCATGGCAACATATAGATCGTTAGCATTGAGATGGGGTGAATTTGGTGGTGGTGAATGGGATGGGGCTGGAGATGAAGATACAAGTAAGAAAGTGAGTGATTGAACTAAAACTCAAAAGCTGTGTACGTTGTTCATGCTCTTTGGGCTTTTGATTGTTAAGATGATTTAGTATTGAGAGCACTTAAATGGCTTTGGCGATCAGAATCCTTGATTGATTGGGATCTCAAACATGACTGATGTTCTGCTATTGTGTAACCGAAAAAGAAAAAAAAAGGTTATGTGGATCAAGTTATCAGTTGTAGTACCTACTCTGATGTAGTGGCTGTTGAAACAGGGAAGAACAGAGAAGAAAAGCACCTGTGTGAATGCTCAAAGACGGCTTGTCGGCAAGGGATTGTGGCATGTCAGCATGGTGAACAACACATATGAGCTGGATTTGAGTTGTGGAAGCTGGATCTGAGTTGCATCTTCAAGAACAGCTGGAGGAAGAAGAAGATGGTGGAAGGTGATGGAACCCTCCATCACCGCCACCCTCCACCGCCTCAAGTGGCTATAAAAGAGAAACCCCTCCTCTTCAGAATATCATCCTCTTCCATTGAGAGAGATCGAGAGATTGTGAGAGATTAGGGTTTTCTTCTTCTCTGTTTGTGTTTTGTGAGGAGCACAGAAAGAGAGGAGAGAGAAAAAAAAGAAGAAGATATTTTTCCTTTTGTTTGTGAAGGATAAACGCATCCTGCGTTTTTTTGTGGTGTCACTTAGACATGTGTGTGTATTTATAACGTTCCTGACGTTGTGTAGCTCTCTCTCCCTCCATTTGTACTCATCTATCTCATTAGTAAAGCTATTCTCTTTCCCCGTGGACGTAGGCAAACTTGCCAAACCACGTTAAATTGCTGTGTGTGATACGTGTTTTATTTATTTCAATTTACTTTACATTGTCTTGTTTATAATTTGGATTTATTACTTTCTATTGCAACTATCAATTGTGTTCCGCAATCTGTTACCCTTTCACGAAGCGCAACAGTGGCCTCATCAAGCATCAACACTTTGCTCCTCTTAAGTAATACTCTTCCTAGACACCAGTTGTCTCCATTTTCAGTAACTACAACGCCAAAATAGCCAGTATGCTAATCTCAATTCATCCGCAGGTATCAAAGAGTACGGTAGAAAATATTTGATGCTGTTTTACAGAATAAAGGGTTTCTTATTGGCAAAAATAAACAAATGAATCAAGCTTTCCTTCTTTCTTCCTCACTTCATCTCCAAGTTGGCACTTATCCAGAGCCTAAGACATTAGATGAGAATAAATCAGTCAACCATGATGTAACTAAATCCAAAGAGAATCATTAGAAATGGTGATAATGAGTTGCTTATTCATTTAACTATAAACAAACTGACCTCCCAAATCTGTTCATCTGTGTACTCTTCAAGTGGATCCAAATTACTACGGACAGATCCCTCAAACATGGTCGGGTCTTGCGGAATTATGCTTAATCTAGAGCGCAAGTTGTGCAATTCAATTGTTGAGATATTGATACCATCTATCAAGATTTTACCTGCGGCAGGTTCAACTATGCGGAAGAGTGTCTGAATGAGCGTTGATTTACCACTGCCAGTTCTCCCAACAATCCCAGTCTTCGTCCCTCCGCGAAAAGTCACTACAAAAAAAATGGACATCAGCGACGGCTAAAAACCGTCACTGATTGAGCTAAAACCGTAGTTAAAAGTTATCAGCGACGGCACCACAGCCGTCGCTATCCCGTAGCTAGATTTATCGTCGCTATTTGATTCAGCGACGGCAAAATAGCCGTAGCTAATTAGCGACGGAATAAAACCGTCGCTAAAGTGTAAAATATCCGTCGCTATTTGATTTTTGTAAAAAAAAATTTTAACATTTTTTTATTTTAGCGACGACATTTTTGCCGTAGCTAACTGATTTTTAAAAAAAAATTCAAAATTTTTTTATCTTAGCGACGGCATTTTGGCCGTGGCTAACTGATTTTTTTAAAAAATTAAATTTTTTTTTATTTTAGCGACGGCATTTTGGCCGTGGCTAACTGATTTTTTTTTAAAATTTTAAAATTTTTTTATTTTAGCGACGGCATTTTGGTCGTGGCTAACTGATTTTTTTTAAAAAATTTAAAATTTTTTTTATGTTAGCGACGGAATTTTGGCCGTGGCTAACTGATTTTTTAAAAAAAAATTTATATCTTAGCGACGGCATTTTGGCCGTGGCTAACTGATTTTTTAAAAAAAATAAAATTTTTTTTTTTATTTTAGCGACGGCATTTTGGCCGTGGCTAACTGATTTTTTAAAAAAAATAAATTTTTTTTTTAACTAAATGGTTTTTTTTTAAATATATATATATTTTTTCGATCTCTCCGAGATCTGAGATATCTCCGAGATCTTTAATTTTTTTTTTAAATCAGATTTCACCGAGATCTGCGATTTCTCCGAGATCTCTAAGATTTAAAAAAAAAATATATATATATATATATATATATATATATATTTTAAAAAATATATATATATATATATATTTTTTTTTTTAAAATATCGAAATCTCTCCGAGATCTGAGATTTCAAATCTCGAGAACTCAGATCTTTGAGATTATCCAAGATCTCCGAGATCTCAGATATCTGAGATCTCAGGTCTCAGATCTTCTGAGATCTTCGAGATTTGAGATATCAGAGATCTGAGGTCTCAGATCTCCGAGAGAGAGGCGGCGAATGAAGGGAGGGGAGAGAGAGGCGGCCGGGATCGGTGTCGAGGAAGCGGCAGACTTCTCCTCAGTGGGTTTCTTCTCTGGAAGATGAGAGAAAAAAAAATTTTGAGAGAAATTTTTTGTTTAAGTTGGTTTATAGAAAAAATTGAAATTTATATAGAGAAAGGTAATTGAAGAGGATTGGTTGTGTTAGTTTCACGCGGATCGATGACGTGGTTTGATTTAGTGCGTTGGATTGAGTTAAAATTTTGGGTGTTATTAACGGTTGAGATGAGATTTCACGCGGATCGGTGATATTCTTTTATCTGATCGGTGATATTCTTTGATCTTATTTTATATTCTTTTATCTGATCTTCTTTGATTTTCTTTGATTTGATTTGATCTGAACTTCTTTGATCTGATCTGATATGATTTTCTTTGATATGATCTTCTCTGATATTCTTTGATCTTCTTTAAACTTTTTTGATTTTTTTTTATCTGATCTTCTTTGAAATTCTCTGATCTTCTTTGATATTTTTTTTATTTGATTTACTCTGGTCTTCTTTGATCTTATCTTCTTTGATTTGATCCGATCTGATCTTCTTTGATCTTATTTGATATTCTTTGATCTGATCATCTCTGATGTTCTCTGATCTTCTTTGAACTTCTTTGATTTTCTTTGATCTTCTTCGATCTTATTTGATATTCTTTGATTATATCTTCTTTGATATTTTTTGATCTCATATTATTTGATCTGATCTGATATTTTTTTATCTGATATTCTTTTATCTTCTTTGATCTAATCTGATTTTTTTTATCTGATCATCTTTTATCTTATTTTATTCGAAAATGTGTTATTGGAGATTTTATCTAGTTTATAAATATATAGCGATTTTGCTTTATATAATTTAAAAAAAAAAATCACATTCAGCTACGGTATTTTGACCGTAGCTAACAAAAAAAAAATTTGTTAACATTAGCTACGGCCCTAGTGCCGTCGCTATATTGTTTTCTTCAAAAAAATTTTTATTTTAAAAATGACATTAGCTACGGTATTTGGACCGTGGCTAAAAAAAAAAATTTTTGTAAACATTAGCTACGGCCTTAGTGCCGTCGCTAATATAAAAATTTTAATAAAAAAAAAATTTCATTGGCGGGATTCGAACCCGGGTCGTCTACGTGAAAACTAGGTCTCCTAACCAGGCTGGACATAAATGTGTAATTGGTGATTTTATCCAATTTATAAATATATCGCGATGTTGCTTTATATAATTAAAAAAAAAATTTCACATTTAACTACGGTATTTTGACCGTAGCTAACAAAAAAAAAATTGTAAACATTAGTGCCGTAGCTAATATAAAAATTTTAATAAAAAAAAAAGTTTCATTGGCGGGATTCGAACCCGAGTCGCCTAGGTGAAAACTAGATTTCTTACCAAGCTTGACGGAAATGTGATATGAGTGATTTTATCCGGTTGCTAAATATATAGCAATTTTAAAAAAAAATCCACATTTAGCTACGGTTTTTTGACCGTAGCTAAAAAATTTTTTTTTTTAAACATTAGCTAAGGCACTGCCGTAGCTAATATAAAAATTTTAATAAAAAAAAAAGTTTCATTGGCGAGATTCGAACCCAGGTCGCCTAGGTGAAAACTATATTTCTTACCAAGCTAGATGGAAATGTGATATTGGTGATTTTATCCGGTTGCTAAATATATAGCGATTTTGCTTTATATAATTTTAAAAAAAAATCCACATTTAGCTACGGTTTTTTGACCGTAGCTAACAAATTTTTTTTTTTAAACATTAGCTACGGCACTAGTGCCGTCGCTAATATAAAAATTTTAATAAAAAAATCACATTAGCTACGGCCCTCCTACCGTCGCTAAGATGTTTTCCTATAATTTTTTTTTAAAATCACAAAAACATTAGCTACGGCTGTATTGCCGTCGCTAATTTGTTTTGTTATTTTTTTTTATTAAAAATATTCACATTAGCGACGGTTTATTGACCGTAGCTAAAGTGTTTTCCTAAATTTTTTTTTAAAAAAGTCACAAAAACATTTCTAAACATTAGCTACGGTTGTATTGCCGTCGCTAAGTTGTTTTGTTATTTTTTTAAAATAAAAATCACATTAGCTACGGCCCTCCTACCGTCGCTAAGATGTTTTCCTATAATTTTTTTTTTAAAATCACAAAAACATTAGCTACGGCTATATTGTCCGCAAAGTCGAGGAAGGAGCAGTGCCCTGCATCCAAACCATAGAATTCTTCTATTGTCCGCAATTGGAGAATGTACCGACTGGGATTGAACATCTCACCACTCTCAAGAAAATTGAATTGTACGGAACGTCAGAGCATTTTGAAATGGCAATAGGAAATCATCGCTGGAAAGCTGGACACTCTCCAGCTGTAAAATATTATGACAACTTTTAGGTAAGTAGCCTGACTTGCCTTTTAAAAGTAAAATAAAATTGTTGTGTGTTTTTTTATTTGTTTATTTAATTAACTAATTTCCTCACATTGTTATTTGGTAATCACTCAGAGATGAGGAAGATGAGAAGGACAAGGACAATGAAGATCCACGAAATGAAGGAGGAGAAGAATAAGAATTGAGGTGAAGATACAACTAGTCAATGAGGAGACTAAGGGAGCAGTACTGGTGTTTATGTTCTACAAATCTGAATTTAGTGTGTTATAGCATTATCATAAGAATAAATTTTATTTTGTTTTCATTTATCTATTGTAAACCAACTTTCAAGTGGAAGAGATGTGCAAGTGGAAGTTAAGCAGCGTTTAGGTGGAAGAGATGCGCATAATGTTAAGGCGATGGATACTAATGTGTTTGTGTTGTTTGGTTTGTTTGATACCAATGTTTCAGTATTGTAAAATTTTTGAAAATTTGTTTTTCGAATTTCTTTAATAGAGAAAGCTTGTTTGTTTGTCTGAAAAATTGTCTTGAGGTTATTCATTATATCTCTTTTCCTTAGTAAAACATCTTACCCCTCGCATTGAATGATAAGCACATGTGTGTATGAGGCCAAGGAACATACTTCACCCTTATTACTTAAATACCTTTAAACCCCGGGCCCAATTAATTAGATTCGTTTCATGTGTTACGAAGAAAATACATTCAACACTGGATTAAGAATTGAAAACAGAGCTTTATAACAACAATTTGGGAGAATTATGGTGAAAGTGGAACCTCATTTGGTAATTTATTCAAGTGACGTTGTGTTTCATGAACAACAAATATATTCAAGATCAAAATAGATAGCCATTTATGGATTTCTCATTGCATCCAAATTGTTTTGCGGTAGTTGGAATTTGCCAGGTTTGAGTCTGAAACACATTTAGCTGTGAAACATAATTATTAGAATATCTTTTATTATAAATGACAAGGATGTAGAGGATTTATTGAGTTATTAGGACTTAGGATAGCTACTAAGCTTAATGATAATTAAGCTAGCTAATGTGATCCGATAAGTCATCTTCTGTTCTTCTTCCAAAGTTTAATATAGTAGTGAAGTTTTTTACACGCAATTTGTAAAAGAATAGTTGTTATCCGGTTTTTTTTTTTTTAAAGGAAAACTAGGCTTTTTATTACTTGAAAAAATCTTTTACATCAGTCGGGATACTATCCGATAAAAAGAACCAGAGGACATACATCATAGCAAACCCAAAATAACTAGTGACCAAACCCCTAGATCAATGTCTATACTTGCTGTTACTTTTTTTCATTCTAGATGATCTACGAGGATATACCTTGATGTCTCTGAAGTCCGTAGCATCAAATCTTTTCGATATTCGAATTTGGTCTGTCTTTAAATCTGACACTACTCTTGACCTAATGGTGTATTCATCCAAATCTTCTTCTTCTGAACTGATTGTATCCGAAATGTCAGTATCGGTCTCCATTTCGGTTTCGCTGTTAGCTTTATGAACCAAATAGTTAATATGTTTTATATTCGGTGCTTCAAGTACTATTGCATCCACTAAAGTTTCGTCATCTTGTACAATACCCGCATTTGCTGGAAACCCTACCTTCCGGTCATGCACTTTGTCACCACTCTGAACGCGAGTCTGAGCACCAACGTGAACTCCACTGTCAGCACCATTGCCAGAGCCATAGACAAATCCACTGTCAACATGATCATCTTCAACTACTGCGTCCTCCTTTGTTGGCCCGGAGTTGCTGCCAGAAAGCATTGCATTTATCTGTAGAGAAACATTCCCACTGCTCTTCTTTTGTCCTGGGCTAGAGATCCCGATATCCCCGCCTACAGCCTTGGTCAAAACCCCTTGCGCCCTCCCTGGTTCCAATTGGTAAACATACTTGTACGCTCTCTGCTGCGGCCCTGAGCTGCTACCTGAAGCATTATCACATTCTTGGATAAAAGCTTAGTCAACATTCACATTTTTCCTAGGGATCAACTTCTGTGGATCATCATCTATAGCATTTAATGTTATGTTCACCAAACCAACTATTGGTGACGCGACTTGCTCTGACGAAGCAAGCTCTGTTATTGGCAGAACACGCTCTGGCTGGGACGAAGCAAGCCCTGAAATTGTCTCTCCTTGTTTCGCTTTTGCAATCTCAACCACTGTGTACCCCGCCTCAAGAAGTCATTCCTCCGTTGTTTCTGGCTCTACCATGTCACTGACTAGATCCTTCGCCTTACAAGGCAATTGATGATTCATTAGATTACTCTCGTCTTCAACTATGGTCTCCGTAAGTGACTCGAATTTGTTTGACAACATGACATTCCTCAAATCTTTGACCATCGGCCTCTCAGCAACAACGTCCTCCTGGATTTCCTCACCCTGATCGATCTTTACACCACTAGTGCCAGCTTCTGGCGTTGAAATTTTATTTTTTTTAACCACTGGGACATATTGTTGCTTGAGGAATTTGGCTTTCACCTTTTGTTTCTCAGTCTTCTCTTCTTTCACCAAGTTGGGTGTTCTCACATCGCCCTTATGACCTAACTTTTTTCTGCAATAATCCTCCTGATGTCCTAGCAATGAGCAATAATCACAATATTTGAAATACGGATATTCAATCATTTGCCAAAAGCCCCTATTGTTAGATCTATCTATCCAAATTCTATTCGGTAACTTTTTCGCCAAAGTCATCTCCACGCAAACACGGGCATAACCCGAGCGTGAAAGACATCGAGTATGATCATCCGTGCGCAAAAAGACACCAAAAGAGTTCACAATTGCTTTCAAAAGAGGGGGATGAAATAAATGCAAAGGCAAGTTAGGCAACTCCACCTAAAGTGGAACCGAAATCGGATCTGCTTTCAGACCGAAACCATCATGCCAGCGAAAAGCTTTGAATCGAACTCCCCGAATCAAGAACGAGTCCCTTGCCAAGACTTTCTTTGCTTCCGCCTCAGATTGAAGCCGGACAAGAACATGACGTTGATCTAGCAAACCTAGCGAAAAATCGCCTAGAATCCCCCAGGTTCGATGTATCGAATCGCGAATAGCTTCCAATGTTGGTCTGTAGCTAGAGAACTTTAAGACTATCACATGTTTTTCCATGAAAGTTTCCCCATGTTTTTCATCAGATGCCGTAAGCCCAATGGCTAACTCTCCTTCTTTCCGAAATCTAGTCCCCTCGACATTTGTTTCTTTAACCTCATCAATCAGTATTTTTCCAAGTATTTGGACGAAAGAAGGCTTAGTAGCCTCTTCCGCAGGTTCCTTACTCCCCATTGGCACAATTTCAGTATTATCTTCCTCTGAGTACAATACAATCAACATGGTTAATTCCTTGTTTTTAGTGTGGGGATTCCATGTTGTTGCTACTTATTTCATTTTGATTTATCAGTCCAGGTTGAGGCAAGCACTTGTGACCAAATCAATATTGGCAAACTACATAATTGGTACAGTAGTTGAAAAAATATATATATCATGTAATTCATTCAAGCCTGTAAAAAAACATGAAACAATTGCAATTCCAGCAGATCAAAGAACTAAACCTCATATCGTTAACAGAACAATAGAAACTTATCTAATTACTTTTCCCTGTTGATTAGTTAGCCAGTAGGAGCTGGTGATCCATTTTCCATCTGATTCTTCTTCTAGTCAATGACTTCACTGATTCCATGACACTTTATAGATGAATGTGAACACGCATTAGAAGCAACAACCTGCGCATTATCCACAGCATCTTGTTCCTTCTGCTAGACGGAAAGAGAGTCCCTGACAGTACATGTGCACGAAAGAAGTTTAGCAGACTATCAAGGGAGACGGAAGACTGATAATACAGACACTTCTCGATCACTAGCATAAAGAAAGTCACTCTGGATAAACTCGGTTGACAGGACTGTGTGGCTCAACATGTTCAGTAAGGTTACAAACCCGTAGTAGGATTTTGATCGCATATCGTCCATGGCAACATATAGATCGTTAGCATTGAGATGGGGTGAATTTGGTGGTGGTGAATGGGATGGGGCTGGAGATGAAGATACAAGTAAGAAAGTGAGTGATTGAACTAAAACTCAAAAGCTGTGTACGTTGTTCATGCTCTTTGGGCTTTTGATTGTTAAGATGATTTAGTATTGAGAGCACTTAAATGGCTTTGGCGATCAGAATCCTTGATTGATTGGGATCTCAAACATGACTGATGTTCTGCTATTGTGTAACCGAAAAAGAAAAAAAAAGGTTATGTGGATCAAGTTATCAGTTGTAGTACCTACTCTGATGTAGTGGCTGTTGAAACAGGGAAGAACAGAGAAGAAAAGCACCTGTGTGAATGCTCAAAGACGGCTTGTCGGCAAGGGATTGTGGCATGTCAGCATGGTGAACAACACATATGAGCTGGATTTGAGTTGTGGAAGCTGGATCTGAGTTGCATCTTCAAGAACAGCTGGAGGAAGAAGAAGATGGTGGAAGGTGATGGAACCCTCCATCACCGCCACCCTCCACCGCCTCAAGTGGCTATAAAAGAGAAACCCCTCCTCTTCAGAATATCATCCTCTTCCATTGAGAGAGATCGAGAGATTGTGAGAGATTAGGGTTTTCTTCTTCTCTGTTTGTGTTTTGTGAGGAGCACAGAAAGAGAGGAGAGAGAAAAAAAAGAAGAAGATATTTTTCCTTTTGTTTGTGAAGGATAAACGCATCCTGCGTTTTTTTGTGGTGTCACTTAGACATGTGTGTGTATTTATAACGTTCCTGACGTTGTGTAGCTCTCTCTCCCTCCATTTGTACTCATCTATCTCATTAGTAAAGCTATTCTCTTTCCCCGTGGACGTAGGCAAACTTGCCAAACCACGTTAAATTGCTGTGTGTGATACGTGTTTTATTTATTTCAATTTACTTTACATTGTCTTGTTTATAATTTGGATTTATTACTTTCTATTGCAACTATCAATTGTGTTCCGCAATCTGTTACCCTTTCACGAAGCGCAACAGTGGCCTCATCAAGCATCAACACTTTGCTCCTCTTAAGTAATACTCTTCCTAGACACCAGTTGTCTCCATTTTCAGTAACTACAACGCCAAAATAGCCAGTATGCTAATCTCAATTCATCCGCAGGTATCAAAGAGTACGGTAGAAAATATTTGATGCTGTTTTACAGAATAAAGGGTTTCTTATTGGCAAAAATAAACAAATGAATCAAGCTTTCCTTCTTTCTTCCTCACTTCATCTCCAAGTTGGCACTTATCCAGAGCCTAAGACATTAGATGAGAATAAATCAGTCAACCATGATGTAACTAAATCCAAAGAGAATCATTAGAAATGGTGATAATGAGTTGCTTATTCATTTAACTATAAACAAACTGACCTCCCAAATCTGTTCATCTGTGTACTCTTCAAGTGGATCCAAATTACTACGGACAGATCCCTCAAACATGGTCGGGTCTTGCGGAATTATGCTTAATCTAGAGCGCAAGTTGTGCAATTCAATTGTTGAGATATTGATACCATCTATCAAGATTTTACCTGCGGCAGGTTCAACTATGCGGAAGAGTGTCTGAATGAGCGTTGATTTACCACTGCCAGTTCTCCCAACAATCCCAGTCTTCGTCCCTCCGCGAAAAGTCACTACAAAAAAAATGGACATCAGCGACGGCTAAAAACCGTCACTGATTGAGCTAAAACCGTAGTTAAAAGTTATCAGCGACGGCACCACAGCCGTCGCTATCCCGTAGCTAGATTTATCGTCGCTATTTGATTCAGCGACGGCAAAATAGCCGTAGCTAATTAGCGACGGAATAAAACCGTCGCTAAAGTGTAAAATATCCGTCGCTATTTGATTTTTGTAAAAAAAAATTTTAACATTTTTTTATTTTAGCGACGACATTTTTGCCGTAGCTAACTGATTTTTAAAAAAAAATTCAAAATTTTTTTATCTTAGCGACGGCATTTTGGCCGTGGCTAACTGATTTTTTTAAAAAATTAAATTTTTTTTTATTTTAGCGACGGCATTTTGGCCGTGGCTAACTGATTTTTTTTTAAAATTTTAAAATTTTTTTATTTTAGCGACGGCATTTTGGTCGTGGCTAACTGATTTTTTTTAAAAAATTTAAAATTTTTTTTATGTTAGCGACGGAATTTTGGCCGTGGCTAACTGATTTTTTTAAAAAAAATTTATATCTTAGCGACGGCATTTTGGCCGTGGCTAACTGATTTTTTAAAAAAAATAAAATTTTTTTTTTTATTTTAGCGACGGCATTTTGGCCGTGGCTAACTGATTTTTTAAAAAAAATAAATTTTTTTTTTAACTAAATGGTTTTTTTTTTAAATATATATATATTTTTTCGATCTCTCCGAGATCTGAGATATCTCCGAGATCTTTAATTTTTTTTTTAAATCAGATTTCACCGAGATCTGCGATTTCTCCGAGATCTCTAAGATTTAAAAAAAAAAAATATATATATATATATATATATATATATATTTTAAAAAATATATATATATATATATATTTTTTTTTTAAAATATCGAAATCTCTCCGAGATCTGAGATTTCAAATCTCGAGAACTCAGATCTTTGAGATTATCCAAGATCTCCGAGATCTCAGATATCTGAGATCTCAGGTCTCAGATCTTCTGAGATCTTCGAGATTTGAGATATCAGAGATCTGAGGTCTCAGATCTCCGAGAGAGAGGCGGCGAATGAAGGGAGGGGAGAGAGAGGCGGCCGGGATCGGTGTCGAGGAAGCGGCAGACTTCTCCTCAGTGGGTTTCTTCTCTGGAAGATGAGAGAAAAAAAAATTTTGAGAGAAATTTTTTGTTTAAGTTGGTTTATAGAAAAAATTGAAATTTATATAGAGAAAGGTAATTGAAGAGGATTGGTTGTGTTAGTTTCACGCGGATCGATGACGTGGTTTGATTTAGTGCGTTGGATTGAGTTAAAATTTTGGGTGTTATTAACGGTTGAGATGAGATTTCACGCGGATCGATGATATTCTTTTATCTGATCGGTGATAATTCTTTGATCTTATTTTATATTCTTTTATCTGATCTTCTTTGATTTTCTTTGATTTGATTTGATCTGAACTTCTTTGATCTGATCTGATATGATTTTCTTTGATATGATCTTCTCTGATATTCTTTGATCTTCTTTAAACTTTTTTGATTTTTTTTTATCTGATCTTCTTTGAAATTCTCTGATCTTCTTTGATATTTTTTTTATTTGATTTACTCTGGTCTTCTTTGATATTATCTTCTTTGATTTGATCCGATCTGATCTTCTTTGATCTTATTTGATATTCTTTGATCTGATCATCTCTGATGTTCTCTGATCTTCTTTGAACTTCTTTGATTTTCTTTGATCTTCTTCGATCTTATTTGATATTCTTTGATTATATCTTCTTTGATATTTTTTGATCTCATATTATTTGATCTGATCTGATATTTTTTTATCTGATATTCTTTTATCTTCTTTGATCTAATCTGATTTTTTTTATCTGATCATCTTTTATCTTATTTTATTCGAAATGTGTTATTGGAGATTTTATCTAGTTTATAAATATATAGCGATTTTGCTTTATATAATTTAAAAAAAAAAATCACATTCAGCTACGGTATTTTGACCGTAGCTAACAAAAAAAAAATTTGTTAACATTAGCTACGGCCCTAGTGCCGTCGCTATATTGTTTTCTTCAAAAAAATTTTTATTTTAAAAATGACATTAGCTACGGTATTTGGACCGTGGCTAAAAAAAAAAATTTTGTAAACATTAGCTACGGCCTTAGTGCCGTCGCTAATATAAAAATTTTAATAAAAAAAAAATTTCATTGGCGGGATTCGAACCCGGGTCGTCTACGTGAAAACTAGGTCTCCTAACCAGGCTGGACATAAATGTGTAATTGGTGATTTTATCCAATTTATAAATATATCGCGATGTTGCTTTATATAATTAAAAAAAAAATTTCACATTTAACTACGGTATTTTGACCGTAGCTAACAAAAAAAAAATTGTAAACATTAGTGCCGTAGCTAATATAAAAATTTTAATAAAAAAAAAAGTTTCATTGGCGGGATTCGAACCCGGGGTCGCCTAGGTGAAAACTAGATTTCTTACCAAGCTTGACGGAAATGTGATATGAGTGATTTTATCCGGTTGCTAAATATATAGCAATTTAAAAAAAAATCCACATTTAGCTACGGTTTTTTGACCGTAGCTAAAAAATTTTTTTTTTTAACATTAGCTACGGCACTGCCGTAGCTAATATAAAAATTTTAATAAAAAAAAAGTTTCATTGGCGAGATTCGAACCCAGGTCGCCTAGGTGAAAACTATATTTCTTACCAAGCTAGATGGAAATGTGATATTGGTGATTTTATCCGGTTGCTAAATATATAGCGATTTTGCTTTATATAATTTTAAAAAAAAATCCACATTTAGCTACGGTTTTTTGACCGTAGCTAACAAATTTTTTTTTTTAAACATTAGCTACGGCACTAGTGCCGTCGCTAATATAAAAATTTTAATAAAAAAATCACATTAGCTACGGCCCTCCTACCGTCGCTAAGATGTTTTCCTATAATTTTTTTTTTAAAATCACAAAAACATTAGCTACGGCTGTATTGCCGTCGCTAATTTGTTTTGTTATTTTTTTTATTAAAAATATTCACATTAGCGACGGTTTATTGACCGTAGCTAAAGTGTTTTCCTAAATTTTTTTTAAAAAAGTCACAAAAACATTTCTAAACATTAGCTACGGTTGTATTGCCGTCGCTAAGTTGTTTTGTTATTTTTTTAAAATAAAAATCACATTAGCTACGGCCCTCCTACCGTCGCTAAGATGTTTTCCTATAATTTTTTTTTTTAAAATCACAAAAACATTAGCTACGGCTATATTG